>CM055896.1:48057415-48657415 GCA_029582155.1 Panopea generosa
TTTTAAGCACAAGTTTAACAAACACTCAAAAGATTCGAAAGTAATATAATATAACTAAACTGTATATTTTATATTTTTTTCAGATATGTCACGTATTTGTTTTCGCGGGTCAGTTTGCCTACATTATTGACACATGTGTAATAGTCATATTCTCGTGGAGACAGAGCTGTCCAGTACGATGCTTTAAGGCAATATACATTTTGAAGGGACAGATTGATTTCCAGCTTCGATTTTACAACTGGAGTATGTTTTTTTTTTATTTTGTAGCGGTTATTTTACTTAATAACATAAGCACACATGAACACATGATAATCATATGAATGAACACAAGTCGAAAAAGTTATATAGTCCAATCATTAGGACTAAAGTTTGTTCAGTAAAATGTTACTAAAGTATGTTATAAAAGTTTAATGGCAGCGGTGGGATTCGAACCCACGCCTCCGAAGAGACTGGTGCCTAAAACCAGCGCCTTAGACCACTCGGCCACGCTACCTTGATATACTATAACTGACCTTGATAAATGATGAGTAGATGTGTATATTTAGATGGTAAAACTGTTAGTACTTATCTCGCAACAATGGATGTACGTACGAACTATTAATTAATAACAGGAAGTACGGGGTAGCGTGGCCGAGCGATCAAATGCGCTGGTTTAAGGTACCATTCTGTTCGGAGTCGTGGGTTCGAATCCCACCGTTGCGATATTGTTACTCTATTGTATCATTTGTTATTCATTTATCATTTATACATTAAAACGTATCATGTTCTTATATATTACAGGTGATGACATAACCATTCCAACATTTCCTTAAACGGACGCCTACAACTGCTCGCTGCTTACACGTAAAGACAATTTAATTTCAGATTTCTTACTTTTAGAGTCCTCTTAAATCTCCTATTTAAGAAGACGTACTATCTAAACTTATATAAGAAATATGTATATGACTCTGTCTGCAACATTAACATATTGTCGTGATTTGCATATATAATGTTTAAAGGTTGTCTTTCGATTCCATTTAAAACGTTATTAGACGAGAAAAAATTAAATAATAATAACATAATAAAGCGTTAATAGATACGTGTATTTAAAAGATTAGATGCACTTGAAAATTAAAAAAATGATATACGTAGTGTTACATTACCCATTATTAAAAACCTGAGTAGCTGTGTAAACTATAACATATCTCTTTATCACCTAACTCACTGATAAACCCAAACATATCGGGGCTATCCAATATTTTTAAAGTTTCAATTACAGTGAAATTGTTCATATATATATTTATATATATATATATTAACTGGATCCTACTCATATAAAGCTATCACTTCATGTATGTAAATTTGTCCACCCTGTCCAGATGTGTTGCATGTAATTTCATAGTATATAAGTCATGGTCGACACCAAATTTATTGGTTTGGCAGATGCCTGATGCCGAGATACATTTAGACCCCTCATCCACACTCCCTTCCATGCGTTGCAAACAAACGTTATGCACAGATACACAACAGGCCGTTTGCCAAGAGTAAATGTGTGTGTATGTGTGTATGAACGAGAAAATATTTATCTTCTCTTAGGATGTATGGGGTAGCGTGGCCGAGCGGTCTAAGGCGCTGGTTTAAGGCACCAGTCTCTTCGGAGGCGTGGGTTCGAATCCCACCGCTGCCATATATTTTGTCTATTTTTTTCTTTACTTTTCATCTATCGTTAATCGATTTAAACATTTGTTTTTAAATAGTGCATGTTTAGTTACTATGTGGGGCAATATTGCTGACAATGTAGATAAATAAATCAAAATCGTTTTGTGCACTGGTCATTTTGAAAGATATATCTTACAGCAAAGGGATTCATTTTTGCATTCAACGAGACTGGTGCTTAGAACCATCTACACACCTCGTCCACGTTTCCTTCCTTCAAAGCAATGCATCACAGATATAAACATGAATTCTCAAGTACAGTCATTAGGCCGTTTGCCAAGAGAAGCGATAGATGTGACTGTGTATGCACTAGATCTTATCTATCTACATTTTAAAGTCACAGGGTAGCGTGGCCGACCTACACTTTCATTACATTACTGTAAGCGCTCAACGTGTAATTAAGTATTTGTGTTTGTAAAAAAAAACTAATGTATGTACAATCATGTATACAGAAAAAAAAAATTATTGGCCAGTGTGGGGGTCGAACCCACGACATTCGCGTTATTAGCACGACGCTCTAACCGACTGAGCTAACCGGCCTATGCGTTTCGATCAACATTTATTTTAGTATATAATCAGTTATAATACATTTACACGGTGTTTAATCATAGCGTCTCGTCTAAATATAGATTGTAGTAAAAACCAATATAGTCGTTGCACTGGGTCACCGCGGCGTATACACAGTATATTACTTGCAATGTGATAGGTATTATAGTTAAAATTTTTAAGTGTATAAATGGTAGCGTGGCCGAGCGGTCTAAGGCGCTGGTTTTAGGCACCAGTCTCTTCGGAGGCGTGGGTTCGAATCCCACCGCTGCCAATATTTTTTTTAATTGATAGTACGTTGAATTTTGCAAAAAAAAAAAAAGGTTTTAAATACTTTCAATTAAGAATGTTATGTATAAATAAAAAACAGGGAGGTATGGAACATAGAAAATTCATGTTTGGTCACATGCTAATTGATATAAACACACACTAATAACACGAAAATCTATAAGAAATAGCATGAATGTGTGTAGAATATGTGTAGAATGTGGGCATTATCAAAACATCGAATTAAAAAAACTTCTTATTTTACTATAATATTCCAGACGTGTTGTGTATACACTGTTCATAGATATTTCTTAAATAATTTGATCTACAAAATCCAATATAAACGCAATAAGTGCACATATACATAACGATGGTGGTATAGCTCTAGCCACATGACCAATTCATGAACGTATGGTATCGACATTTCTCTTATGATGGTGACATAATTTTCTTGAATAGTTAAAGTGAGTGATTGATATGTTGAGAACGTCCGTGAGTGGTTCCTTTCCTGCCACCAACGTCTTAGTTACTAATGTCGACATCAGCGCCCTGGTGTTGATATTCGGGTTACTAAGCTAATTAATAAAACTGTGTCATGCTGAACGGTTCGAAGTTATGATTCATAAAATTCCATACTAAATAAGTTGATTTCCCAGATGATTATCTGTAATATCGACAGAAGTACGCTAAGGTCGACTTCAGTACGTTAATGTCGACATTAGTACGCTAAGGTCGACTTCAGCACGCTTATGTCGACATTAGTACGCTAATGAGGTAGTGACTATTTGCTTTTTTTAGTCAGTTAGTTACTAAATGATGTTGCGATAACCATTTAAATAAGTGATTTATTAAAGACAATAATGATACTATGATGAGTGAGATGTCGACAGCATACGTCCCTGACGTTAATAATGAAGTGGCTATCTGACTATCAGCTAACTGAACTATGCCATCATTCATAACATTGCGAATGAAGCAGTTTCAACAGTTTATCTTAAGTGCATATTCCTGTTGAGATAGTTTATGGACAACAGAGCTATCCGAAATTATACTTGGACAATATTTAAATTTCAAAAATGGAAATAACCACATCAACTGCGGTCCAAATGTAACAACAGCAGCAGCAGCAGCACCATCACCACCACCATCGTCAACGTAATCAGTGTCAGCAGAAGCAGCATTAACAAGAGCGATAGTTATATCACCAACATGTAACAGACAAACAACAACAACAACGACAAACGACAACAATCAAACATACATGTAACATCCACAAACATACCGAACTAATGATGAATGTCCGGATATCAAAATCTGCAAACGACTCGACCTCCTTCAGTTCAACACTGACCGGACCGTATTGTTGACATCCCTCATCCGGCCAATACTGCGCGCATTTAACCTTAAAGGCAGAATGATATTATGATTAGTACCATTTAAAACAACGGTGTCGACTAAGATGGACAAAAACAAATCAACAATATAAATGACAAAACGTTTATACAAGTTATCAAAACTTATCAAATCATAGATTGTTATATTGCAACTTGTACACAATGATTTAAATCCGATAATATAACAAAAAAGCGTATCGTCAACCATAGTGGCGAAACTAATTTACTTACTTTCTTTGTTTAAACTGAACAGACAAGTTTTTAACTAAATCAGTGGTAGGCAACAAAATCTATAATCAAGGGAGATAAGCAAGTATGTACAATATTTGTTTAACACTTTCACAGGTTACATCCCTTCTTAAGTTCAGAATAATCAAGTTTTATCGTGCGGACTGCAGAGTTAGTTAAACGTATTAAACGCTAAATACTCGTCGAACAGCTGGGGGAAAATATTTAAAGTACAAATGGCACAAAACGTTGTCTCATAATCAAGATTAGTACTGAAAAGGATGGACACAACAATTGAGGAGAAATTGTGTCTCAAAATAAAGATCAGTAATAAAAGGATGGACACAACAATTGAGGAGAAATTGTGTCTCAAAATAAAGATCAGTAATAAAAGGATGGACACAACAATTGAGGAGAAATTGTGTCTCAAAATAAAGATCAGTAATAAAAGGATGGACACAACAATTGACGAGAAACGGTGTCGGTAATGAAAAAATTCAACAACACATTGGGCACAACACGTTGTCCCAAAACAGAGATCAGATAAATAAATATGAAAACAATAACTGAGGAAAACCGTAGTCTAAAATTAAGGTTAGTTATGCAAAACATTGACACAGACACGGACACCATACGTTGTCCCAAAACAGAGATCAGTTAAAAAAAGTATAAGAAAAATAATTGACGAAAAACCGTTGTCACAAGATAAATATCTGTAATGAAAAATAAGGACAAACTGATTTATAAACATTAAAATTGTTTACACGATTTCCTTACGTACTTTGTTGTTTTCAAGCAAACGTGTTAACATAACTATTTTTCTACATTTCTTCTGCCACACCATCCTCCAGAAGTCGGGAATTAATTCTTCTGTCGGTCCTGGAAATGAACAATGTGATAATTAGTAAATACATAATCAGCAGATGCTGATTAGAAGTTCCTGTACTGATTAGCAATAACAATATTTGATATATAATATATATGTATATTCTAAACATTAGTTATTATGTTCTTACACATTGACGGTAGCTTGAACTGTGCCAAGATGAGTTGTTGTATGGTGTTTAGCGTCGCTTTCAACAGTTTTTCAGTCATGTCGCGACGGTGTCTACTTGAGACAGTATTCTAAGCGCTGTCACACTGGAGTATCATGCCGCTGACACATGGTATGATACCCCACCCAGTCACATTATACTGACAACGGACCGAGCAGACCTAGAACTCTCCTCTAAATGCTGAGCGTCAAGCGAAGAAGCTTCTAGTACCTTTTTTAAAATCTGTTTATGCATAGATGAGAAATTGTTTGATTCATTGCATTAATTTATACATAACAATGCTATTGTAACCATGTTATATATATTACAAAACATGAAGTAAGAGATTGTCTATAAATTGTTATTAAACTGTATGTATTATTTAAAGTTACTTTATGTATCGATAACTCATCCATTCCTATGTGTTACTCTGTGTAGATGAAATATAGCAAAATGTCACGAAACTAACCTTGAGATGCTATGTACATATGAGGTCGGTTATAACCCTGAAAAAAAAGACAATAATCGAGCAAACTTAAAAAATCAAGCAAATACAAAAAAAAATATAAACACAAACAAATACAGTTTCATTTTTTATGTCGGCGTTGCCACTGTTTCATCAACGGTACATATGCTATAGTGTAGGTATGTAAGGTGAAGTATACAGGTACTAAAAAGAATATAATGTTACGTCACATGGCAGGTTGTATATTACTTATCTAGAATGAACTTGAATAGAGTCACCGTCCTTCCGAAAGCAACTGGCACAACTTTCTTACATGAAGTTTTCGGACCAAGCTGGTCTCTAATCAGCGATATCAGCCGTGTGAGGCAAGTGGTTATAAAACGACAGTGCTTTAGACCACTCGACCACGGAGGACCGCATACGAAGAACAAACAACATGTGGAAACAATACACAGTAACAATAATTGATGGTAATCTACATGATACAGAACGTAGTACTATTATTGTTTGAAACTATATTTAAAATGTAAAATAAGTAAGTACAGTAAAGCGTTTGTTAATTATTTTGAAAGTGCCAGCTAAGCCACAATTGGCATATGAGACACATTTATGTTGTACACTGTGAATTCCTTCATTCGATATTATCTCAATTGATCTAGCTCCTGGATGAGCAACCGCCTGCATCAGAAAAAACAAGTGATTAGACCGGGACTTTTGACACCGCTTCCGAGGTGGCGGACACCTTAACCAATAGGCCGCGGAAAAGATGTACATTTGTACATGTATTCATAAACAATTCCACTATAAGGTATCTGGGTAATGACTGTTTTATTTATTTGAAACGGATTATGCAATCCATGATAACAAAACGTGAAAATATATATAGAAAATTCATTTACACTGATATAGCCTGCGTTGATGTAATCGTTTCCTGTGTCACCGGTGTTTATGTCCAATGTTACTCGAGAGTGATCATCTTAAACAGAAGAAAAAAAAGACAAGTCAGTCTCTATATACTCTTTAAAATTACCAAGTCAAATGTGTACATCACTTGGCAAAAAAAGTAAATAATCTTTATAATACATAATATTTATGAAAGCGTTTATTTGTTATTATATGTCATCATAAAGGTACCTTGCTTTTGTATTCTACGTAGTAAATATAATATTAAATAGTTAAGAAGTATGGTTTCGATGTGTTTTGTAGCTGTAATACATGGCTGCAATTGTTTGTGCCATGAACTGTAAAACATGGCTGTAATTGTTTGTGCCATGAATTGTAAAACATGGCTGCAATTGTTTGTGACATGCGCATAGAGCCCCTTAAGATGAATGTTGACAGGAATAAAAGTTTAAGCACCTGCAGTGTCGTTATGACGCTATGACGCTTCTTGTACATAAACCTCTTATGTGTATATCATGCTTTCATCATTTCATATGTTTATACAGGAAATCTAGATTTTCAATGTAAATGTACCATTGTTTGATCTTATTATGTATGTTCCATAATCGGGCATGATTAAATGGTTATAGACTCTGCCTAAAAACTCACATTGCACGATTTGTATATTAAATCTAATAATATAAATTTTGTCATAGTTTTTTTCTTTATAAACTTGTATATATATTATATATACCGTCGAACAAAGCCTGAAACTCCAGTCTGCATATTTGGTTATAATATATTACATTAAGTGCTTTATGATATCGTATATAACTATGTTATATGATGTTTATTTGATTTTGTCGCCATATTTGTAATCGTATATATGTGACTACTCCTCATGGGTCTCATACCTTCTGTAAATAATGGACAATAAACCTGTTAAAACTTGTCATGATTTATATTAATAACTAGTATACAGTTATGCATTCACCATTTCTTTAATAAACAGAAGTAAATGCATGTCCAACAAGAGATGCAGCACGAGTATCGTATATAAGCCGTAGAGTGCACAAAACCAATGTATTAGCTATAATAATATACATTTTCACGTGCAAAAAAAATGCTCTCCTGTTTTAATTGGAAGAAATTAATATATGTATACAGTAATACATGTTACGGTTAGCATGCCTAACTTTATCAAATGATTAGATTAAACACTCTTACATGGAAATATTTCTTTGTATCTATTTTTACGCAAGTTTTGAGCTTTCTTCGCAGCTTCACATGGGTGAGTCAATCCAGCGGCAAGTTCCTGCAAAGGAAATGTATGTTTTGATTATATATTTTCTTATTTTTTATAACACAGTAGTTCGGAAAGGCAAATTCCTGAGGATTTATCTGCAATAGAAGGAGATAGATACATGACTAGTACCTCTTTTGAATCAACTATCGAATACGATGACATTGTTATTAATTTCACTTATATTAAAATTGGATTTGTTACCTTTTAGCATTTTTTTTAATAAAATAAATTGAATTTATAGATTTTAATACTTAATTTTAGTACTGCTTGCGCGCAAATTTTTGTTTAATATAGTAGTATTTGATATGTCATTAATATAGGATTTTTTTTATATTTTGTTATTAACGTTTAGATCTTTATGAATGCCACTATTACACTGTGATTCGTGTAAAGTGTATGACATTGTTTAACAAACTATATTTATAAGTTAAAAACTAAAACTACCCTAGTAGCCACTCGTGTGTTTGCTCAGAGAGAGGTAGATGGTATGTTTGTTTAGTCCAGAAACTAGTACTAAACAAGAACAATAGATAATTACCTAGTATTTATTAACAAATATCGTATATGATATTACACTTTAAATTTCAAAATGAAATAGTCATAAAAAAGATAGAATTTAGTTTTTTGATTAAACAATAAGCGTACTGTTTACTAAATACTATACATATGTTTATTATTAAGGTATAGTTCTAATTTATTTAATAACTGCAAAGTAAAAACAAAATCACTGTAACAACCATCCAACTGTTATCAATAGCTATTACTTTTATCAAAGTTCTTACCTTTTGATATTAATAAAGAAGTAATATTTTATATATAAAGAAATTATCACAGTCATATTTCAATGATGTTGACACATTTCAAAAGTCATTTAAAACGTCAAATTAATCTAAATGGAAGTATCATAGTTGTGGTAGATGATCATTTCGTTAAAGGCCAAGTGCTCGAAAAGTTGAAAGAAGTGCTACATAAATATCCTAGGAACTATTCTTTCGATTGACACTTATTCTACACATCAACTCAAATACCTTAAACTGTTGCACGAGCGTTGTTTTTGACTTCATGTTTTCCTGTACATATTCCCATAGCTCGTCAACAGTGACGGTTCCTTTCGGTCGTATATCGGGCAACATGTAGTTACTGCTATTAGAGTTGCTACGCTTCAGGTCTCTATCCGTCAGATCTAATAGGATACAAAGACATTAATACATTGTGGAACCATACTGTAAATTAGTTGACAATAGACGCCATAGAGGTGCTTCAGCAAAACTTAGAAGTGGCACTGCTCCAATACCCGTAGAAACTAGAAGATATAGACAGCTGAGTGTAAATGATCGAGTGTCCTTTTATTGAAAAGATGAAGGTGAAAATGAGATGCACGTGTTACTAAATTGCCCTTTGTATGATATCATTCGATTATTGACAGAAATTGTAAGTGATTTTAAGGAATTTAATTTGTGTAGCGATAATGATAAACTATGCTATACACTATCGAACCAAAGTGTTTTGAAACTAAGTGTCAAAACCTGTTTTATGATTTTAGTAGAAATGTTTTATATAGTTGTATTTAGATTATGTTATACTAGATTTCGACATTTGAAGCAGTTAACATTGAAGTGAGAAGTCGGTGCTAGTCAGTTCATTCTAGATCTGATCTAGAATGATATTCGATTTTTTAAAATATTTTTTAAGCTTTTAGAAGCAGACGTGTTAGCATTTCTTTTCCTCCTAACATTGTAACCTTATATAATTTTAATAACATTTTAGATAATATGTCAAGATTAGCACCGGCCTCTCATTTTCTACAGTGTATATATATATTAAAACGTGGTGTGTTATATGTGCTTTTCTGCAAGTATGTTTGCTGTTCTGTAAGGTTATCAGTAAACATGCAAATATATGAACAACAAGTTTTATTAATTGTGATAAATTGGTTTAAAATATATATTGATATGTATTACATGTATATATAATATCTTAAAATTCTTTATAGAATGGCGTGACTAATTGTTAAATATAATGTTTCATTTAATGTATATACTGTGTATTAACCATAATGAGACTTATAAAGAAATATCTATCTACCTTAGACAATTTAATCACAAATTAAATTACTTAATAAGAATGAACTGTATTGGACAAAAAACTGTGTGATATCATATATATATATATTGTTTGTGTTTTGTGTGTGTGTGTGTTTTTTCTCGGCGACGAGTAATTTCTTGTGGTTGTTGACACTTCATGACACTGTTTGCAATGAGAGTATAATCGGTTGTGCAAATTATTGAAACTAACAAGTTGACATAAAATTCGAATTCCATACACATGTACTAAGTATATGTTTAAGATTCAATTGAGAGGTATTGAACAAAAAAAATGAATGCTTTACATTTTACGGATAATAAAACCTAACGATAAATATATACTTATGTAGTATGAATATAACTAAAACCATTATGGTATTCCACATGCATGTATAAGATATATATGACTTTTTTATGTGTTTGTACAACTATATCTGGTTCATAATTTATTTGGATCAAAATTGAAACTTTATAGTTCATAAGATTACAATGAAGTATAGACATGCGCTAAATATTATATCTTATGAGCTGTGAACTATTTTATACTTTTAAATTCAAATTCAGGTATAATCTTGTGCTTAAAATGGCGTTTTCTGTCCACTGTTATTTTGAAGGTGGTTTTGTTAGTTGCTCAGGAAGAATATATTAATGGTACTGTACAGCATACTTTTTATCAAGATGTGAACAATAAAGAGGATCGCACATTCGTGCTCATTTAAGAGTTTCCATGATTCTATAAATTGATTATTATAACTATATGTCAAAGGTTTATTTCACTCTTGCATAGGAACGTCGTGTGATAACAGTGAATACTGAGTGTAAGAGGAAAAGAATGTTATAAAGTTACTATATATTATAAAGTGTCGAAACAAAGGTTTTGATATTAAGTCTAAAAGTAGTGACTATGAATTTTGACTTTTGATATGATACTATTATGCTTAATGTTTGACTACTGTTCTAAATAGAAATAAACTATTGGCGAACATTTAAAGTAAAATTATTCAATTTGGTAATTAAACAAAAGAGAACAATATTTTTTTTTCTTTATAAATGATTTATTTTTTAAAAAAAACATTTAATCAAATACTATGAAAACTAATATATATTGTTAAAGAACGTAGTACATAATCTTGCAGGAACGATCAGTAAAGTTTTTCCTTTTAACATTGTTTTGTCATCTTACACACAGTCTTTTGGTACACTAATATATTTCTAACATAGATCAAAGCATCATCATGCAAATGTCACTTTTATATCAAACTTAACTATTTTAAACAATTACCGAAATGTCCCATTGCAGTTAATCAGGATGCCATATTATTAGTTCAACTTATGGCAAATACGGTGATTCTTTCGTTCAAGTTTCTGTTCTAGATAAAATGTCAATGCTTGAATTCCGCACGTACATGCTATATACTTGTATGAATCTTCGATAAAGTCTTTGAGACTAACGAACGCATTGTATTAGAGAAAGTAAGTTTGATATTTCGAATTGTTTATCTCGGACACCGTACAACTCGAAACATAGATTGTGACATTGGTATATACGATCTGGTCACATAACTGTTTACTGTACACATTTTCGAGAAAATATATTATAACTATCCAGTCAATAAGTTATTTCTTTGTACCTGACTCCATTGAAATGTTATTTTCATATACTCTTGAAACAAGAGATGCATTTCTTGGTGGTTTTCCTTCTTTATCGTACTTATTTTTTCTTCGCAAAAATGGCTTTCCTCTCCTGAAAATGAAAGTCAGTCTTTAATTCAATATATATTGTAGCATTCTTTAAATTAATAATGCAATTGAGATTATACCGTTTGACCAACTTGGACTCCTAATGATATCATTATATTTTCTCTTTGTTAATTGTAATTCAAATCATGACAGGTAGCTTCTATATAGATACGATAAGTGTACTACCAAATTATAATTCCTATATAAGATTATGTGTCATACATGTATACTTATTATGTCGCTAGAATTATCATGTACGATAAATACGATCATTAAACATACATGCTCTATGAAGAGATACCTTCCAAAATATTATGTTACGTTCACGACTTATAATGAAAACACACAGTATAAATATATTAACCATGCCAGCTCAACGTATTACATCAAGTTTACATGGCGTTCCCTTTATATACATAGACATTCCCAAATCGAATAACAATGATGATCCCTTTATTAACCCTCTACTTCATATAGACGCCTTTGGACAACTCTAATATTGAAAGCATTAATTCACCATGTATCAGCAATGTGTGAATTATGTTTATATTAACTGACAGAGTGGAAAACAGTGCAGAAAGTGTTCAGATTGCTCGCAACGATCTGAACAATCTGAACACTTCCTGCAATGTTTTCCACTTTGTCAGTTAATATAAACATAATTGACCCAATAATTCAAAAACCTTATATATTAGGTTTCAAAAGGCGTCAATATTAGAGGTTTCCAAAGGCGTCTGTATTGGAGGTGTCCAAAGGCGTCTATATTTTAGGTGTCCAAAGGCGTCTTTATTAGAAGTGTCCAAAGGCGTTTATATGAAGTAAAGGGCTAAAAAGGCTCGTCTGTTCCATAATTCATAGCACTCCAGCGCTTACAAAACTGTGACGTCAGTCAACTTCACTGAAGCAACTGAACATTCAGCGTGCTCTTAACTAACGACTATGTGACAGATCTGAGCGTTGATAGCTTGGTCCATTGTACAGTCAAACAACATGTTTTATAATGAGATAAACACTTGCCTTCTGTATACCCAGTAGGCTACAGCAATAGCCACAACTCCGCATATGGCCAGAAGTATTCCGAACACAAGCATAACTATACTAGCAACGTTCAACTTTGTTGCCCATTCTGAAATATAGATATAGATTAAAGGTATAAGGATGTGTGATTCTTTGCGTTTCACTACACAGTAGTCCCCCTTTTAAGTGACGGTAACACTATTATTTCTCTAAAACAGTCCTATGAAATTTGGTTAAAATATTTTCACAATTATGTTGTTTTTTAAAAAAAATGCGATGCGAAAGCTGGCTGCAGTCGAGTAGGGCTTATTGGCGAAGCATTACTCCTATGGAAAATATAATTTAAACACTTTGCTATGTGAATTTTTTGCCGTAAAAATCATAAACCTTACTCTGTATAGAACAAAGAGCAAAATTCAATTGTGTGGTGTGGCATATGCAAGCTTCAAAACGATTCCTTGGATAAAACAGTCATAAAATATACTTCTACCAAATACCCTTGCACCACTGTTTGAATAGGGTCATAACTAACATAAAGGTTGTCAACAACCATCCGGAAAATTATCAACTTTCTAAAAAAGTAAATAAACACTTAGTTTTGTAACTGGAAAGTGAAGTGTGAATAAATAATGCTACAAACCACTTATTTCACAGTTTGCTCCAACAAAGCCTTCCTCACAACCATTAGGACACGCTCCAGTTGTTTTATTACACGCTCGCCGTCCCAGACACATACCGCACATGGATGTGCAGCCTTGGCCGAACGTCCCATCACAACATTCTGTGATATTAAAGGACAACATTACATACATTGAGCAGGATCATTGACAATAATAAATGTTATTATTACATTATATTAACTTATAATAAACGCTTCAGTCAAGATTGTGGGTATTTTCTTTATAAGTAAATGTTTAATTGTATATTATGAATAAGCGTATTTCCAATAAAACCATGTCACACATCCCCATAATCTAGAGAAAGAAATATTCCTATTAGGCGTATGTATCATGTGTGAATGATTAGAAGAAATAAGCAAAACGTTTGTGATTAATAAAACCCTATACGGGTATTCCCTATGACATCATGTAGCGAATGTAATATACTATACGTTTAATGAGTGATCGGTGATGTTGCGTATAATTTATTTTAATCCATAAAATAAATTTATTTGATAAAAGGCTTTACCCTATACAGCCAAGTTGCATATACAGCAGTTAAAAACATATACCGATCCCTTAAATCGTTATGAAAACAGTGTGTGAAACATGTACCGATCACTTAAATCCCTATGAAAACAGTGTGTGAAACATGTACCGATCCCTTAAATTCTTATGAAAACAGTGTGTGAAACATGTACCGATCCTTTTAAATCTCTAGGAAACAAATGTGTGAGACATGTACCAGTATATGATATCCTTATGAAACAATTGTGTGAAATAAACACTGACACTATATTGATCGATTCGAAAATGTTGTTTCAAAAATGTATCAGTTTTATGAAATCCTTATGAAACCAATGTTTGCGAAACATGCACTGATACATGTAATGTTACATCTTTATTGAACCTCTGTGTGAAACGTGTACATGAACCTTTAAATTCGCACGAAAAGAAATATGTTAAACGCATATCGGTCCCTTTAAAACATTGTGTAAACATTGCGTTAAACATATACCAGGATGTCAAATCCTTATTGAACCAGTGTGTGCAGCGAAACCTAGTTGTGATAACTGCTTAGAAACCAATCCCTACAATCCAAATAATATTAATATATGTATGGAAACAGTATAACAACAAATTGTTTGTAACAAAGATACAGGTAATGGCATCCTTTGTAAGTATATAACCCACCTGTCAGACAGAGAGGCGGTTGGAAACCAGGTTTGAGACAACCTCTAAGGCATCCGCCATTTGTTTTATTGCACACGTCACCACCTTGACAAACGTCCTCTATACACTTCTGACTGCAGTTGTAACCAAAGTTACCGTCCTGGCATTCTTAAATAATAATTAAACTATGGTTAAAAACAGATATGGTATAAACAAAATAGTTATTTTACATGTGTCGTGAAATTGAAACAGCTGGGTTCAAAAGCGTTATGTGAGAAAGTTTGTAATTTACCAACGGAAGGACGTTAGCTCCACTTATATTAGATTTATGTAACTATATTGATCCATTAAAACGGGATCCGCCACATGTCATGTGTAAACTATATTAAATATACATTGGAAATTGCTATGTATTCATTTTTTTATTAAAAATCATTTGTTCCTTGGAATGATATCACGTCTCAATGAAACACATTGTTGTGTCTCTGCAGTTTACCGCGGGGTTTGTCGTATGTTGCCAGACTTATCATGCATTTTGACAAGGTCGCTGTTCCAACAATGACATGATTAACGGTCAAGGGTTTCAAGTGTCAAACTGATAAAATAAATTATATATTATAGTTTGATGTGAAATAGTTAATTCAATTAATTAGTGGAATAATAATTTAAGTTGTGTTGAAAGACGTTAGTCTAGAAATATATCTAGAAATCAATTCGGATTTCACAGACGTTAGACTAGCCTTAAGTGTTTCATCAAAAGTATGCATCCGTTACTGACTACTCATACATTACTTTAATGCATTCGTAATGTTTATCTTGCGAAGATGACAATTGAAAACATATCACATTTGAAACGTTTCACATCAACAAGAAGTTGTTGTCATGTACACAAACACACACCATTAATACAATTGTAATGTAATTGCATTGTTACTCACAAATATATCTGCCTAAAAATATGCTTTTAGTTAACATATATTCACTCGTACGTCTGCTTTAACACTTTACTTCATAAAGACGCCTTTGGACTACTCTAATATTGAAAGCATTAATTCACCACGTATCAGCAATGGGTGAATTATGTTTATATTAACTGACAGAGTGGAAAAACAGTGCAGGACGTGTTCAGATTGCTCGTGACGAGCAATCTGAACTCTTCCTGCACTGTTTTCAAAGGCATTCTGTGATTGGTGCGGGAAAACGCGTATCTATGGAGTAAAGGGTTAAGGAGCGATTTCAAAATCAATTTTGCGAACAAGTTTCATTTGAATTGATGAGTATATCTGTATTCATCATGCATTTGTAACCCCAATGTGAACTTAACATAAACAAAAATATACATTTGAAATAACGTTAGTGTGAAATATTGTTATCAAGTTCTTGGTTTGTAATATCACTTGATAAACGGTTTGCTATTTCATAAATGGCTTCTTTAAACACTTTATCTATTGAGTGGCAGCTATACCTTGTTTACACATCGGGTCCCTTTCCGACACATACACGCCGGGATCACACCCATCGTCACACACACCAGTGACGGGGTTGCACGTGATATTATATCTACAATCACCACACGGTAAGCGACAATCGTTCCCGTATAGACCATGTGTGCAATCTGTAAATAATACAAAACAATACAATATTGATTTGTTATGTTGTATTAATTTCTAATGATAAAAAATAAATACTGTTTTGATCGGATGTTTCTTATAAATTTATAAGCAGATTCAAGTTTTAAAACTTTAACAATTAAAGTATATTAATATGTATATTGATTTAAATAATAACAACTGTATATAATTGACTAAATGAAATTTAACAACATAAAATATTTAGATATTGGCTCTGGTATAATCAACTGCACCATTTCCGTTTATAGAATTAGATATAATATGATTACACTACAATATATTATTAACTGCCAATTAGAACGTCATTGGTTATATAGTGTAATTCTTCTTCTTATGCGAGCCTTAACAATATATTAAGCTTGAAATGTATCAACATCATTCTTACTGTATCAAACTGCATATTAGACAATTGCTTATTAAAATTTATGCCCTAAGATCTTTATAATTGCTTATCTTTAAGAGTCATCCATATAACACAAGCCAAATTAAACAGTTCAACTACTTCTCTGCATGTAGTTCTATCACTGTGTGTGTTATTGTTATCGTACTTTCCGCTTATTGTTCTTACTTGCATTGTCTTTAAATAATTAGGATAACCTTACTTTTATTAGCTAACAGAATGATCAACTTGGTGACCAACAAATGTGTATTTTTTTCCACATAAGTATACTGAATGTGCCTATTGTAACAACGAACAGTTTCATTTCCAGGTCTGTTATATAAGGTCGATACTGAAATATTTTAAGAAGACATATCTACCATCTTGTTATTTTCATTTTATGGTTCAAAATACTGGTGTGAATAGAATGTATCCAAATGCTAATGAGCGGATATTTATTCACCTGCTCGACAAAGTGGCGGTTGTTTTCCAAGCTCACAGCCATTTCTACACGTGCCGTCTATCCTGTCACATATTTGCCCTCCCGTGCATTGTCCGCACGTCTCATTGCAGTTGTACCCATAAGATCCTGCATCGCATTCTGTAATTGAAGGAAGACACAACTGATTAATTATACATCTATTTTCATTCATCCATGCAGAGGTGTTAATAAAATATACGAGTATATCTTAATCGTTTACCATCGGGACGGTTCTGATTTGATTTGAATATCACCAAAGTTTGAAACATATGGATTTATTTTATTGGCTACCTTACAAAAGACGATTTTATGTTTTATCATTTACATATCGGTACGTTAAGTTCATTGATATTATTTGTATAAGTTGAGTTTTCTATCCAAACCCGACTACCTGTTAGACAATTTACCTCGAAAACACTTGTCTGTGAAATATCCAGCGTTGCAGCCATTTGTACACATTCCCGTCAGCTTGTTGCACGGTTCCTTGTCCAGACAGAAACCGCAATCCAGCAGACAATCTTGACCGTATGTTCCGTTCCGACATTCTGTTATTGAGAAGGAAGAAAACATGATTAAACTGAATGACGTTTGGAAATTTTCCACTAAATGTAGTTAAATATAGTAATTATATAAGTATGGACCAGGCGATGTAGGTAATTCAAATATGCAAAGCTATACTAGAGGATGACACGTGATGAGTATAGAATGTTATTTTGATGACATCGTCTTTGTTTTAGAAAAAACACATTATTGATTACAAACAGCATATACGTGTACAAAGAATTTTTTTTCAGAAACAAGCGAGGCCATGTGCAAACAATGAAGGTCGTGAGTTAATCACAGTTTAATCAGAAACCACCTTGCTTGGCTGTAAATTAATGCACTGCGATAAAACACCCATTCCTTATGTATTAATACAACCAACCAAAACGCTTGTATCGAATATTAATCTGTATTTCGCATACATTCCGAGTGATTAATCTTACCACTGTCACACCTTCCCCCTTGCCAGCCTGCCTGACACCGTGATGGACACTGTCCAGTAAATATATCACAGACGGCTCCGCCAGCACATCGGCCACATTTCGAGGTACAGTTATTACCATATGTTCCCGGAACACATTCTGTAAATTGACAAAACACATGAATAATTCAAACAGTACATGCAATGAATATTATATTAGATCTTTAATATTTACATCGACCGTTGATTTTAAGTTATTACATATAACCTAGATACATGACGCTCTTTTGTATCGACTAAAGTAAAATTCAAAGTCATGATACAATCATAAAGGCCTCATCAATAAAATACTTTTTAGCACTTTCCCTGCTAATGTCGCCAAAATCAAGTTTTGCAGTCTTGATCACCGCCAAAAAAACGACTACTTTTTAGTCAACCAAGTTCATTTTTTTCCTTAATTTTATACAAAAAATAAAAAAAAATAATGTGGACATTGTACTATGTCAGTTTCATACATGCTACTATAATATCCCTACTATAATATCAAACATAGTAGGTTAGTATATGAATATCCATTTAAGTCCAACTATCCGTGCTCTAGAGTATCTAAATTTTGATAAATTGTCAGTTTGTAATATTCCGCTTTTTTTTAACGTAAGTTCTGAAATATTTAAAATTTTAAATGC
Organism: Panopea generosa; assembly: GCA_029582155.1. Taxonomy (NCBI): domain Eukaryota; kingdom Metazoa; phylum Mollusca; class Bivalvia; order Adapedonta; family Hiatellidae; genus Panopea; species Panopea generosa. Next base: position 48,076,048 of record CM055896.1, read on the forward strand.
TCTTTTCTATCAATTAGATAAAAACTGATTCAATAAAGATATCGTTTTGCCATTGCAAAGAGGATATCCTACCAACTGAAAGGGCATGTTCAACAAGTAATACCCTTTTTCCAAAACAGAAATGAAACTAAGGGTTTGCAGTCGTATATATAATGCAGGTTTACATTCTTCAAGAAATAAAGTTGTAAATCATATGTGACAGAAAGTTTCAATATGGTTTTTAAAAGGAAAGATGAACTTATTTATGGGACGATACGTAGATTACTACGGAATCGTTTCAGTATGTCACCAAATCAATACTCACCTCGGTCACATTTCGGTCCATAATAACCTGACTCACAATCGCCATCAGGACATGTTCCCGTGCTGATGTTGCACGCTTTGCCATCAGCGCACAGACATACATCTTGACATAACTCTCCAAATGTGCCCGCCTCGCATTCTGGTCATTAATAATAAAAAAAAAATTATAATGGTACTACCATGTTCTTTAAATATATACTCTATATGAAACCTAGCTTTAAAGTTCAGTAAAAGTTCTGCTATTCACAGACGGACCGGAAAAAAATACAAATGGTTAACACGTTCGCTTATTTTAATTCAAATTCGCTTAATATGAATATTTTAATAATTTAATAATAGTTTGATAGAAATTTAATGTATATATTCAAAAGCAATAACTAAAAGTAGTACTAGGTAAACAGTTTAATCATTTGTGCTCAAAAGAAATGAAAACATTCGCAATGCACAAACAAAATTGAGCCTAGATTATTCTATAAACTGCAAAGTCATGATACAAAGCAACTATAATCCTCAAAGGCTTTTAGGTTTATAGTTGCTTTGTACCATGACTTTGCTCACTGATATAGACCTCACGAAAAGTAAGACACATTTAAGCTAATGGAATCGTTATAAACAAGATATATGGTAAAGTAAAACGGAACTAAAATCTGTGTTCACCGCATTGCTCAATTTGAGTATACATGTACATTCAAGATCACTATTCCTTTCCATACAACGATATTATTTCTTTACAATTCAAATATCACTGTCATACGCTGCTATAATAGTTCTGTAACATATTAAGGCTTCAGCCTGCCTTTAGCACATTTTAAATCTGAATATTTTCAAAAAAAACTGCTTCTGCTTGAGTGTATATTCAAGTTAGGATATTCTGTGCAAATGGAATCAGAAAAGTTAACGCAACATACCAAGTACAACAACTTCACATATCTGCATGCTACTGCGAGTGCGCAAACGGACATGGGTTGCTGCGACGTTCTTGCAGTTGGCCAAGAAAGGTCCATCCGAACCTTGTCTGCTTGTCTCGCACTGGAAGAAGCTGTTCACGTTCTCAGATGTCACTTCGAAACCGTAGTTTGTTGTAGAATCTGATAGGTAGCGGTGTAAAACGTTAAAACATTTCAGTAAATCAAGTTGAAAGATTTGAAGAACTACAAAACAGCATGTTGGTTAAATGCACGAGAAGAAAGACATTCAAGCGCTTGACAAAAAGGTTCATATCGTATGCAGCATCGGACAAGTGAGGGAAAGATTACAATATGTATGTGTTGTTTGATATAACTCAAATCTTAAAAAGAAGATGTAGTGCACTATGTTTGCACTATGTTTGGAAGTTGAATGACTACATGATATAATGTTGTTCTTTTTAATGAGTTATGATATATATACTTTTTTCAGTGAAGAATATTTGATGATTTAAGTTATAAACGATAAAATTACAAATTGTATTTCCATAAATAACAGGAAATAAAAAAAAAAACATAACGAAAACAAAGTTATTAGGCCTAAAAAAAAAAGATGTTTGTTTCCGGTTACCCGACCGACCCTATATTTTAACTGCCGACTCAAAAGTTTTTATGTCCAAAAAATCGGCATCGGATTTCGCGCGCTTTTTGGTGATTTTCACAACAAAGTTATTCTTACGCACCGGCGCGCTGTGTCGTTTAGACGCTCGTAATCTCATTATAAAATAATCACTGCATACGCCTAGACGATATAGACTCACAGAAACGGTGCAAGGTATAATTTTTGCGAAGACAGTATAGCCTATATCAAACATCTTCCTCGGTTTATTATAGCCACTTCAGATTTCAGATCCATATCTGAAGTTGAGTACTATTTAAAAGATATATTACTTTCACACCACTACCCCCAAAATGACATATATAATCATGTAATAGAAACTAACAAACTCATTCATTTTGATGTTCCATTTGATAAAGGAGTGTGGTAACGACAAAAAGTGTGGTAACGACAAAAAAAAAAAAAAAAAAAAAAAAAAAATCCCGACCTACCGACCCATATTTTTTTGGGCATGTAACAGGAAACAAACCTTCTTTTTTTTTAGGCCTTAGCACCATGTTCGCTGGCGTCTTCGCCATTTATAACCACACCAGTTCAATGCGCACTCGGTGGAATCAAACAACATTTCTTTGAAACAAACACGTATTATCTGTATGAATTGTTTTATCACGACTTTTACCATTGACATAAACAATCAATTTGTTGACAGGTTTTGCCGCCCCTAATGCCACTACCCAGGATGCACCTTGACCGGAAAGTACTGGCGCGCACGTGGACGTGTTTCCATCCACTGTATTATTGGCGCTGTAATATGTAGCTGCACTGCCTTGTACCGCAAACTTGGACTCCTGGATTGTGTTGTCTTAAACAGAAATGACAAACATATATAATCGTGGTAAAGTAAATGCAATACAAGCCGTAAATTCATTGCTCATCTTAAAAATAGACTGAAGACGATGCAAATAATACCAATTCTCGGTTATTCAATATTTCACAGCATAACGATACGAATTTGTAGTATTTGTTCAGTCTGGTATTAGTTTGAAAATGAATTTGAACATTAAGTAGACAAAATAATTTCAACAATGCTCCTATTATACAAAAAACGGCGAAACAATGTGAACAATACCACTTTTTCCATCTTTATTTTCATAGAGAGGTATTCACAGATTTATTGAATATGCAAATCTTTGCAAACACGTAATATATACAAGATATAGTTTGTATCCCTTTTTTAGATTCATTGCTCAGCCAGTTACGCGTCTGACTATCAATCCAGGGTTCGTGAGTTCGAAACAGTCTCCGTGATGATTGATATATGACACTGTGTCTTATTATCATTCGTCTTTCACCGCTGATTCAAGTGGGAAAATTATCAGTTACTTGCGGAGATGGGGTCTGCTCGAGTACTGGTTAACCTTTCAGGATCGCAGGAAACAGTGGTTAGGTTAACTGATCGTCTGTTAGCACTCGATGGCATAAAATGAAAATGACACCAATATTCAAACAGTCAACATTGTATGCAGAAAGGTCACGAGATTGGACTGGGGAGTGTTGATATAAACGCAGCATTCAATAACAAACCGTGCCGTCGAATTTGATTCGAACAATTGTATAATAATGATACTTTATCGAGGATATTTATATATATATATATATATATATATATATATTAATATGAAGCTCATTAAAATTAAAACTAAGTTAATGCTGATATAGAGACTACTGTTGATCAATTTACAAAAATATATTAATATGAAAAACATATGCGTTTACATCCCCTAGTCGATTTTGATTTCAACACTTCCTCCATACATTAAATCGCCCACCGGCTTATTGAATGTTGTTAACTCTTTAAATGACACATCGTGAGAATACTCTTCCACATTTCTAGAGATGATGCTGATGATGATGATGATGATGATGATTATAATGACGTTATTGGTCAGTAGTTATTGTTTTTCTCTGCTTACTTAAAGTAGAAACAGAGATATAGAGATGTGTCAGTTTTGAATACCGTTCCGGTGAGTACGTTTTGTAAGCAGCACTTTAATGGACTAACCGATAGCAATGTTGTGGATTTTTCCCCACTAAAACTAGGGATAGCAAGTGTTTTAAAATATTCGGCTTTGAGTATTAATCAGTAGTCGATTACTTTATGCAAAGGAGGGTAAATTGCGCGTATAAAATACTTAAAACATGTGTATTAGCTACGTTTATTTTAACTTACATCCCTGGCACTGCAGACCAAAGTAATGTTTCTGGCATATTTTAGGGTCGCGCAGACAGATACCCGTCCAGGGGTCGCATAACCCATCACAGTGACACTCAAATTTGCATTCATAGCCAAATCGATTATCCGAGCAAATACCTGTATGACAAAACACATAGCGGTAAAATGGTGTAAAAGCAGGGAATACAAACGTAGGAAAATATAAAATAAAACAAAATAATTATAAAACAAATCAAAGTTAAAATGTTCACTATAAAACAATGTAAAAACCAAGGAAACAATGATTGCAGTACTGCAAAAAATTAATAAAATAGGATCTTAATAAAGTAATTTAAAAAGCAAATTAAATCAATGTAGTTAGTACATACAACAGTGCACACAAGCAAGGAAACACAGTTTAATAGTTCAACATAGAACAGTGTCATATACAAAGAAACAACCAAGAAACAAGTTATCAATATTTGAATTTTTTACAATACCCCAGTCATTACCAAATTTAACCCCCTTAACCCCATTTGTTGGTGTAATTATACTTAATCCAAACAATATTTATAAAAAATCCATATTTACATTTATAGTTCACAGTGATGTTGCCAATGCCATGCATTATTATAATCAAAGTTATGCATTGCTGTTACTAAAAACTATACATCCCTCTTCTCAAAATTAGTCCATGTTATGGACACAGATTCCCATTATTATAGAGAATAAACTATGTATTGTTATTTTCATTGCTTATGTCAAAAGTATATATTGTCGTTGCCAAAGCTATGCATTGCTAATCTCAAAGTTCTGTATTGTTATAGGCACAGCTTCATATTATTAATTAAAAAATACATGACATTCTATGCATGGCTATTTCCAAGGTTATGCATTGCAAATGTCAATGTTATACATTGTTATAGACGCAGCTTCTCAATATAATTGCAAAGTTTATGGATTGAAATTGTCAAAGCTATGCTTTGAATTTATTAAAGTCATGAATTGTTATTTTCAATAGTGTAAATTGAGATTGTCGAAATCACGCATTGCAGCGTTGCATATTTAAAATCAACTGTTGCATTTATTGCATGAAAATACGTCCCGAACAGCAGTGTGCGACTGTCAGACTGGTTCACTCACTTGTATTGCAATATCCGTTTACATTGCGCCAGTTTCTTTCACAGTTCCCCATACACGTGCCATATATTTCATTCTCAATCGATTTCAGCTTGTCTTGGCAGTAGCATAAATTGGAACAGTTGAATCCACATTCGTTATCCATACATCCTTATTAATAGGACAAGAAACATTCAATTATAAATGTTAACATGCACTTCTATGTACATATTCATATGGTTAAACTGTTAACAATGAATTATTTTATCAAAATAATCAAACTAATTGAAATAAACAAATGGAATACGGTGAGCAATATAAACATATATAATATGGAAATTGTCAAAATAAAGAGTTGTACATGTACATAATATTATACAAGTATTTTTTTTCAAAGTTATTGTACTTTTTTGACAAAAATCTTTTGTTATTTTTTATTGTTTTAGGAAATACCCTTTCAAGTGTACTTTCTTTAAAATTTAAACAAGTTCTAACAGCATATCCAGTATCAATCAATGTACTTAATAGTACTGGTACCCAGGCTTTAATAAATAGCATACACTTTCCTAATTTGATTATTGTTGCGCTGGGTTTAGTTTATGCAACATTATATTATTTTTTTCTGATTTTCCTTTTATTAAAAATGATACATGAAACAAAATGAAAGTCGAGGAATAAAAAGTAGTCCCATTCGCGTATGATCAGTTTTGCGGCGATCACTCCGCAAAGCTTAATCAGGGTTATGTATTTGGCATGAACACCGGCTGAAAATGTCTTATCAGATTCTGAGGTCTTGCCCATTATTACAACTGGATGCAATGTATAATCGATAATATGTTTATCATTGTTCGATGTGGAAGACGATAATATATATAATATGTATGAAAATAAATCCATAGTAACTATATTCCATTACCTCCTAGCACGTACACTTCTCTCATGTGTAGCCGTCGGTTAGGTCCGGTTAAATAGATTCGGACGTAACGGGCCTGTCTGTAGATTGGAACGGCAATTTTTATTTGAATATTGCTGCTACTGCTGTTATCCACATATATAAGTTCACTGTTCGCAAAGTCACTACTATTGCTGAGTCGTACGTGAAATCCAGCCAGATGAGTTCTTACTACAAGAAAAAATATATGTCTGTGTGACGAGGTTTTTAGTCCGAATGGATTTTTTGTCTGCATTAAATCAAATTCTTTTATATGAGACTGAAAATATGTTTGGTCAACATATTTTTATTGCATTACTTTCAAAGGGTCAAGGCAATGTTTAAATAGAATGTACTGATCTTTACGCTTCATATGCATCTGTATGGCAACCATATGGCGATATTAATCAGCAGGTACTTCTATCTGCAACTGTTTATTCAAAAGATGATTTATGGTATTGGATAACGCAAATATTAAAATATTTTCGATAAAAACACTTGAGCCAGACTGATTCTTTACAATTTTACTTATATATTTATATGCGCTTACTCTGCAATCATGGATGGTTAACATATTAACTCATATATTTCAAAGGTCTTAAATAAGTCCCTCGGACTTTTTTTAATTTTTGCCTGATTCAACATTCTATATATACATAGATATTAATTCTATAATATTTCGTTGAGTTTTTTATCATACCGATAAAAACGCACAAATATGAAATATGTTTTGTTATATGTACTGAAAAGATAAAGAAACGAATAGTGGATTCCAAAGCCACATTATCAAATTATTGTAAGAAATAGTTACAGTTTGAGAATATGGAAACAAGCCACTTTTATAACCAATGGCGATGTGTTCAGTGTTCCAGAAGTGCATGTTTCTATATGTAGAACAGTACAAAATTAACTGGTGTGTGAGACGATAATGAACTAGACTCACGGTCATCCCTGTTAATGATTCTAAGAGTGTGTATCTTGAATATCGTCTCCAGATCGACGTACCACCAGGGATCATCAGAAAGGGTGGAGCCATAATTATCTGTCTCATCTCCATTTAGCGCGTAGTCTGGTATCCGACCAGCTTCTACCGAGCTTGCAAAAGCTGGTTTTCTGTATGCAATATTTCGTCCTATGTATTGACAATATATAATTATACATTAAAGACGTAGTTTAAATTTGTTCTTAGCTTGCCGTATAACATATACTATATAGTGTACATATAAACTAATCATGTCTGCCTAGATTCAAAAGAGAATTATAAATACATATGCGTGATCTTACTTTTCGTTTGACATATTTTCAGCATTGTCTTTACACATATCCTGTATATAAGGCATAGTGCCACCATTGCAAAAAGGAAGTGCTTCCGTGGGGTAGTCGCATAATGGCGGTTGTAAATAATCCTCAATTCTTCTTCTTTAAAAATGCATTTTCCTATTTTTAATGCTCATTTTTTTATTTGAATGGCATTATTGATGTATTTTGAACATTTTGATAGCATTGTCATGTTTGAATTGTGAATTTAGAAAAAAAAAATGATGCTTGGAAATTGGGGTATGAATTCATGATTTCGGAAGTCTACTTTCACTTTGTCACCAGTGTACACACTGAGCAGAAAAAAAATCTCTTATATGACACATGACCCCTACTTTTCTCATCATATTTTGATAGTGCAGAGGTTGACAAACAGTAAAATGTAGGTTTCACTTCTTTCATTTGGGACCCTCTATGAATGACAAGCCTTCAAACTTTTATCATTTACTATAGAATAAAGAACAAAAATCAATGGTGGGGTTACACCTATAAGAGAGACTTGAGTGAAATGGGGGTGATTTTCCAAAATGTTAATTGTAGGTAAAATAACCTCTTTTCTACACTCTCATAGTATTAAATGACAAATTGGAGACATTTGCTTCATAAAAAAACACATTTTGGCAAGTGTATGCCTCAAATAAAGCATATATGTGCATATTTACATTGAAATTTCATGAAAAATCACAAAATTTTGAAGATTTTTTATTTTGGATGATTTAAATGTGCAATTTTTAGCATGTACATTGTATTGAATAATGTATTTTGGTAAGATAATGTCTTCAGTGTATCATGAGACTGTTTTGGTGTAAAAATTTTAATGGAATTAGGTAAAAAAAATTTTTTTTTGGTAAAATTAGTCAAACACATCAAAATTGCATGTCGGTCAACATCTCGCGCCTGTATATAATGATCATGTAAAAAGTGCTATTTTGACAAAAGTTTCAGTATTTAATGCCTGCAACTTGGCAGTATTACTTCAAATTGGTAGTACTTAGCAAAAATGAGGTAATTATGAAATTAAAAAAAAGAAGAGTTTCCTTATAGGCATAGTGCCACCATTGCAAAAAGGAAGTGCTTCCGTGGGGTAGTCGCATAATGGCGGTTGTAAATAATCCTCAATTCTTCTTCTTTAAAAATGCATTTTCCTATTTTTAATGCTCATTTTTTTATTTGAATGGCATTATTGATGTATTTTGAACATTTTGATAGCATTGTCATGTTTGAATTGTGAATTTAGAAAAAAAAAATGATGCTTGGAAATTGGGGTATGAATTCATGATTTCGGAAGTCTACTTTCACTTTGTCACCAGTGTACACACTGAGCAGAAAAAAAATCTCTTATATGACACATGACCCCTACTTTTCTCATCATATTTTGATAGTGCAGAGGTTGACAAACAGTAAAATGTAGGTTTCACTTCTTTCATTTGGGACCCTCTATGAATGACAAGCCTTCAAACTTTTATCATTTACTATAGAATAAAGAACAAAAATCAATGGTGGGGTTACACCTATAACCGACCACAGCAGCGGTCTTAAAGTAGAGCGCCCGGCTCGCCTGCGTAAGATGGTTAATATATATTTTATTTCAGTATATTTTTAATGGGGTTTGACGCCATTTTCAACACATTTCAGGTTATATATGGCATATCAAGTTTTATTTGTGGAGGAAGATCTCAGACTGAATTAGACTGAGTAAAACAGCCGTCCTTCCGCAAGTAATTGACAAACTTTCTCGCATAAAGATTTTGGAGCGTGCGGGACTCGAACATACTACCATAGCTGCGAGGGGTAAGTGATAATGTGACGGCGTCTTAGACCACTCGGCCACGGGAACCCAGTATTTACAGACAATAAAGTTCCTGGATTAAATCCCCAATGGTCATACTAAAAGCTTTGACAAAATACTGGTACTAAAAGCTTCATCGCTTGATGCTAAGTATTCAGAGGATATTGACCCAGTCCCATTATAATATGATTAGATTGGCTAGCATGTCATTTGTCTGCGACATGATACTCACGGGATGGTAGCACTTAAAATATTGTCTCGAGCAGGTAAACTAGATGATATTGACCCAGTTCCATTATAGTATGATTAGATTGGCTAGCATGACCTTTGTCTACGGCATGATACTTCAGGGTGGTAGCGCTTAACATACTGTCCCGAGCAGATACACTACACTACAGTATAATGCAATGATTCTGTCTATAGATGCTACTTTAACTGTCATCATAGTAAAGACATCAGTGTCACATTTCTGTCATTGATCAGACTGCGATGCGTATATATATGGTTCCATTCAATAAAATATAAAAAATGTCTACTTCCCATCTCTTCATCAAAAACATAAAATATTATACTAAATACCCATGTGTCAGTGGGATAATCGACATGAAACTAGCCCTAACCCTTACAACAGTTACCGTCTCAGTCTTCTGTACTGAAGAGTTACACATATGTATACCAAAAAACGAAAACCAAATATCAAACTTAAATCTAACTGCACCGTGTATATACATATAACACACTGAACAGAACAGCTAACCTGCTATGTTTATATTTCCAATTTCTTTGCCAAAACATAAAGTCGCGTTATTAAAATGTGTATTCGACATTAACAGACAATATTTATTAATTCTACATAGTCTAAATGTCATTTATAATTTAAGTCCAAATTTCAAAGAATATGTTTTGTTTTGTTTTTATAGAAAATACATAAAATTCCAGGTACATAAAATGTCAGAAGACGAGTAAGCTGGCCGTTCAGTATAGCGAACTTATGACTGAGCAATTTTGTTTATTATTTATAATTGCAAATGCACCCAATTAGATTGTTCTGTTGTTTTGGTATACATGTATACATGCATACAAAAAAAAATGCACATCAATACATAATAGATTAAGTACTTGATATACACAATAAGCAGTCAATATTCTAGAATTAAAAACAAAAAAAAACACCATGTTTAAAACAAGACAGTGATTAATTATCCAAATCAGTTTACAATAAACAGAGACAGTACAACTTACCTGCAGGTATATCAACCTCGCAAATTTCCAAATATTTCTTCTGTCCAAACAATTGAATACTAACATATCGCGCCGCCATTGGTCTGGAACATACGACAGTTACGCGATTGCCATCAGCCTCGTTTTCGGTATCCGTCTGACAAAGTGTCGCTGCGTTTATAAGCGTTGACGTACCAGCATAAATAGAAAATCCGGCAACGGCAGCTACAACAAACAATTATATATGTCAATTCTACATGGCAATAATCACGTAATATGCATTCATTGCAAACGATACACCACGGCAACGAACGCCAGCATCGCATGTGTGAAGTTTTCGGTTCGATTACCGACTATAAAGTAATAACAATGTCTATATTAACCCTCTACTCCATAGATACGCGTTTTCCCGCACCAATCACAGAAGGTCATTGAAAACAGTGCAGGAAGAGTTCAGATTGCTCGTCACTTCCTGCACTGTTTTCCACTCTGTCAGTTTATATAAACATAATTCACCCATTGCTGACACGTGGTGAATTAATGCTTTCAATATTAGAGGTGTCCAAAGGCGTCTATATGAAGTAAATGGTTAAACTCTTTTTAAAAATATTTCAATAAAGACATCGGTATAATATTATCTTCCCTTCGGAAGATCGATAGTAAAATTCATATAATGTAATAGTTTGACTTTCGATCAAATGCTGTTTTATTTCTACTCCAGCGCAAAATAGAGAACTACATCATTTTACCCACATGCATGCATTGATATTGATTGGCCAATTAAAATACGACTGATGCATATAAATATATATGATCGTTTAAGTCTTCAACAACATATTAACAAACAAACATTAGGTAAAACATTTCTTTTTTCTAATATTAGTAACAAATAGTACATGTGACAGCTATCAAGGAATAAGTTAGCAGAAAGACTTATACCGGAATAATTCAGCGGCAAATTCAACACGGAAGATTGAATATTTAGCGTCATTTTTATGCCATCGAGGGCTAACAGACGATCAGTCAACCTAACCACTGTTTCCTGGGATTAACCAGTACTCGAGCACACCCCGTCTCCGCAAGTAACTGATAACTTTTACACTTGAATCAGTGGTGAGAGACGAATGATAATGAGACACAATGTCGTATATCAATCATCACGGAGACTGTTGCCGGGCGGGGATTCGAACTCACGACCCCTAGATTGATAGTCAGACGCGTAACCGACTGAGCTAATCGGGCCCGGCAACAACACGGAAGAAGATATCTCCCGTTGATTAACATAAAATTCAAATTAAGGACATGTGTATATCCATTACCGTAGAAAGACCTGCAGATTGGCTTAACATTAAAACCATGACCCATACGAAAACTTTATTACGGCAAGTCATCCCATTTTAGTTGAGTTAACTACTCACACCAGTGGTCACCGGTTCGATCCATGACTCGATCCAAAGCAGCCTCTTATACAATGTAAACAACACCAGAATCAGTTCTTTCTATGGAAATGACTTGAAGGCGATCAGCAAAACAGCGCTGAGTTTACTGTGCCATCGAGATGAGCTACTTTAGTTAAATTAAGTTCAACGTATGAATACAACACGTATTAAAGGTCATTTAAACACCTACTGTAGTTCCTAAAGGTCACGGACACCTGTGTCACAATGACGGTCTCGTCCAGCAACACTCTCACGAAGGGGTTTTCTGCAGGGTTCGTCTGTTGCGTACATGTCGTCTGGTCCCCGTCAGTAGAGTCTTGTTGTGGACCCTGAGTTGCAAAGTTTGCTTCCACAATACTTCCTTCTGCAATGTTTCCTGTGGACCAAAAAAACATTTAGGTACAGAAAGTATTGTTATAAGCACGATAGATTTTTTTTAAATAATACGCCTTTTTTAATATTCACTTTTGGTTTTAACTTACATCGAACGGTAAATCTTTATAACATATGTGATATGAATTATAGCATTACTTCCATAAAATATTTGATTTAACCTGCCTGTTCTGAAATGAAAGGACATCTAATCAAGTGCAAACATTTAAGTTATGAACAATAAAGTAATAAGACGGAAGAAAAAAACACTTAATCAGCCGTAAGTAATTCAATATAATTCAACATACACTTTTTTTGATACTCAGTGTTATTGTCGTACTTCAATAAATGATTCCCAAAGTTATTAACTGTGAGAAGGTTTTATACAAACCAAACTGACAGCCGGGTCCCATCCAGCCTGGTTCACAACCACTGTCACAGTTGCCAGACTGTGTGTTACATCTCTCGTCTGTTTTCTTACAATGGCACTGGAACTCGCAGTTTCGACCGAACCTGTGGTGTCTGCCTGACCATGAACACTGCCCGAGTGCGCCTTTGAAACAAAACAAAAAATGAGATAGTGTGTTCGTTTTGGTTGAACGCTATCAACAACGTAGTGCAGACTATGTATGGCTCACGGCTTTAATGGCGGAAGACGATCTCACACTACATATATTTTAAACTTATTTTTCAGACCAGTCACACTCGATGTCTTCCTGGATAGAACCAGTGCTTACCATATATATAATCTTTATTAAGTGTCTTCATATAAGTGTCTTGCTTAAGGACACCAAACGTAGCCGTGGCGAAGGATCGAATTAACGACCCTCTGATTCGTGGTTCTGTGCTCTACCATTGGACTTCGCACCCACTGGCTCACTCTAGCAATCACTCTCACTCTCGTAATCACTCACACACCAACTCATTTTCTGTATCACTCACTCACTCACTCACTCACTCACTCACTCACTCACTCACTCACTCACTCACTCACTCACTCACTCACTCACTCACTCATTCACTCACTCACTCACTCACTCACTCACTCACTCACTCACTCACTCACTCACTCACTCACTCACTCACTCACTCATCACTCACTCACTCACTCACTCACTCACTCAATCACTCAAAGCTTCAAACTCAACCACCAAACCGCTCACTCATTCTTGAAATATATGAGCGTTATTTAATCAAACAATATCAAGTGAAGATAATATATTTCGTATTAATATGAACACTTTACATTCTGCCTGATGGGTGTCCCCTCCGTGACCCGTAGTAGCTTTAGTTGGATTGACATAAACACATATATACTATATCCGGGAAGGAAACAGAAAATCCCCTTACACTCGACATGTTTTTATAAACATAATGCGTATCAAACTATCATCAAATACGTGTTATAAAGAGTTATCATATTTTTAAAATACGACTGAAATACCGCTTACTTGCTTTCACGAAAAATCGATCAAATATTTTTACGGTCTTGTTAACAATCATGTATCGCCAAAGGCGGCTAATTTGTTAGAGATAAAATAACTGATCGATTGCAGATCTACCCTCAAACACTGACCGTTCTCCGTTATCATGCTTAATCTAGTACCCGACTTTGATATCATCGCCATGTTTGACTTCGGGCATTTTTATGATTTTGTAACATGTCTCTTTAAATGTTTGTTGTTTGTGTCACAGTTTGCCCGTATAACTTAATAAGAAGCAATGTAACATGAACAACGAACAATTCTACTGTTCTGTATTGTAACCTCATCGCTTCAGTCACTGACTACTTCCCCACGTATTCAGAAGTGTGATAATCATAACTGTAGAACAACGTTCATAATCAATCACCACAGAGACCGTGAACGGGTAGGGATTTGGAGTCATAACCCCGGGATAATCTATCAGATACGTTACCCAGACTCGGCATTAATAAAAATGCTATAAGATGTGTAAGTAAAACAATACGGGTCCTTCCGTGGCCGACTGGTCTAAGGCGATATCGTCTAATATCGACACTGAAGACGAGCCCCGCTATCTAAATTATTATGTGAGAAAATGTGTCAGTTACTGGCGGATGCGGATAGGGGGTGATTCTGCTCAGATGCATGCTGAAGTATTCCGCTACCAATAAAACAGGATATGCCATACATAAACTGTAATATGTTGAATGACGATGAATACAAGTCTGAATATGAAACAAGTAACTGACGTTACACACCAGATAACGCAATACACACAATTGTATACACAAATTATTGTATTACAGATTCTAGGTGAGTTTGCGATATAATTTATATGATTATTTATACTAACAATTGGTATTTATCATTAACATTATTACATTATTACATAGACGTTTCCTTACGCTATGCGTGTACGTACGTTTATTACATGTCGCCATTATGTTATGATAATATAGAAATGTGTATATCGATGCGTATGCTGTTCATGTGAACCTAAGTGTAAATAAAAGAATATTAAATTAATGAAGTCGCATGCTCCTCACTTGACTTGAACACTGTTGACCTATTCAGTACAGACTCTAATATAAACAGTTAGACATAAGCATGATCTTTTGATGTTTTGGTACTTTTCAATACGGAAGGCTGACAAGTCTTAATGTAAATGTTTCAAGCTGAATATCGAAAAACATGGTTACTAAATTAGCGTCAGACTGTCTGAGAATCTATTTAGTATTGAATTTATGAAACGAATTAATCATATGACTTGTGGTGAAGACAATATCATTTCACTTGACGAATCAATTTATCACATAACGTAAACAGTGCGTTGAATGCTGTTCGCTCAAGCTAGAAATTGCGGGTTCGATCCCCGACTTCACTCGTTAGCTTTCAAAACCAGCACTCAGTACTAGTTCTATCCAGGAAATGGACTCTCGAGAACGGCTGATATAAGCTCTGAGCTGACTTCGCAGTTAAACTTAAATAAAATAGTATAAATCAAACAGAACCTCTTGCATAAGAATTATTTTAAAAAATCCTATAAACACCAATTCACTAACAATGTCCAGTCGTATCGCGACGGCGTCTACTTGAGACAGTAATCTGAGCGCTGCCACTCTGCAGTACCATACTGCAGATATATGCATGGTATAAACCAGTCACATTATACTTACACCGGGCGTACCAGACCTAGAACAATACTCGTAATGCTTAGTGCCAAGCGAGTAAGCGTCTAGCGCCATTTTTCAAGTCTTTTGTTGACCCGGTCGAGATTGAACTCATGACCTTCCGCATGTGAGGCAGACGATCTACCACAATACCACGCTGCGGTGGCCTTGGTTTAGTGTGGACGTCTTATTAAATTATAATAACATGCAGCAACTTAAAAACTTGTCCCACCATATTGAGGTTATCAATATATATTTACATTTCTTTAGCCGGGCCCGATTAGCTATGTCGCTTACGCGTCTGACTATCAATCCATGGGTCGCGAGTTCGAATCCCTCGCCCGGCAACAGTCTCCGTGATGATTGATATACGACATTGTGTCTCATTATCATTCGTCTCTCACCACTGATTCAAGAGGGACAGTTATCAGTTACTTGCGGAGACGGGGTGTGCTCGAGTACTGGTTAATCCCAGGAAACAGTGGTTAGGTTAACTGATCGTCTGTTTCCCTCGATGGCATAAAAATATTCAATCAATCAATCAAATACATTTCTTTATTATTATTTTCGGAGCTGAGGAGGTTGAGCAGTAGTGTTAGACCGCTGGGCTTTAGAGTATATCATTTGGCCTTAGATTGAAGGATTTCGGGGTCTAGAAATACCAGTGGTGTCATACCATTTTCGGAAAACATGCAATAGGTAAAAATAGCTTGCATAAGAAATCTACAATAGTTACATATAAGTTTTGATTACTTTTATTGGCAAATTTAGGCTTACTAAATTATCTTTTATTTTAAATATAACCGGAGCAACAATTTGATCCTCTACCATGTGTTTATTAGAAATTAAAAAGAAGTGGGTAGTGAATGGTTTCTATTTTGTTTTTTAGTTTAGTAATGAATAGTTTCTTTAATATATAGATTTAATCTTTAAACGATCAAATCTTATACAATACAAAAATATATTTTCATTGACGTTTTAAATACTATATGTTAATCGATTAAAATACACTTTGCATTTTTGGGTTGTATATGGTATATCCGGAACAGGATGCTTTTCACACTTACAATCATTTACCGGAGTTATTTCCCTTTCCAAACTAATAACGAAATTAAGTGGCTGCATGCATGATAGGGTATCTAATTTTGTTTGTGTTCCATTTGTGTGCATACATTAACGTTGGTGTACATTAAAGTTATTTGGTTAATTGGCTTTTGTCTTCCAGTGTTAAACTTGAACATTGATTTTCGTTCTTATTTCTATTACGAATGCATTCTTTTAAAGACTTGTCATTTATAGAAAGACCAAAATCAAAGAAGGGAAACTTATATTTTATTGTTTATTAACATATGCGGTACCAAAAAAATAATGAATTTGTATTCATACCCCAATTTCCAAGCATCAATTTTTTTTTTCTAAATTCATAATTCAAACACGTATGACGTTACAAAATATATCAATAATGCCATTCAAATAATAAAATGAACATTAAAATAAGGAAAATGCGTACTAAGAGAAGAAGAACCTATGTTTATTTATCCCCACCATTATATTATATAATCATTGTTTCTTCTCCTTTATAAATTCAGTTTCCTTATTTTAATACTTATTATTTTTCATTTTGAATGGCATTATTGATGTATTTTGAACATTTTGACAGCATTGTCATGTTTGAATTGTGAATTTAGAATTAAATGATGCTCGGAAATTGGGATATAGATACATGATTTCGGAAGTCTACTTTCACTTTGTCAGCAGTGTGCACACTGAACAGAAGAAAAAATCTCTTATATTACACATGGCCCCTATTTTTCTCATCACATTTTATTAGTGCAGTTGTTGACAAACAATTAAATGTAAGTTTGACTTCTTTCATGTTGGGTCTCTCTATGAATGACAAGCATTCAAACTTTTATTATTTACTATAGAATAAAGAACAAAAGCAACGGTGGGGTTACACCATTTTTTAGATGGTCAGCAGCCACAATTGAGACGAACACTCTGGTCAGGGCTTATGTTTTAATAGTAACTAAGCTTATATCTGATTAGATGAAAAACTCAATCAAAAGTGGCGTATATTCATTTAGTTACCTTACATGTTAACTACAGAGAAAGAAATAAGTAAAGTATTAGAATTGACTACAAGTAATTTCGTGGGTTAGTCACCTATCCTGTGACGGAGACCACCTACATTATAATACCGTATGGTTGATTCTGATACACATCCTCCTTTCATAGGCAAATGATGAAACAGAACTATTTTTTTTGTAATTATACTTATTACCAGTGTGTAACAAAAATAATAACATAAACGTAGAAAAAACCGGAAAGTTGGTGAAAAGACGATAGAAAAGTACAAGAAGAAAGTTGTAAATAATACGTAAAAGCATAATATTAAGATATAAGAGAAAACAAAGACAATGAAAACAAATTACAGAAATAAAAAAAATAAAGAAGAATAGGTAGAAGAATAAGAAAATGAAAAAGAAGAAGAAGTTTTAAAATAAGAACAAGAAGAAGTAAGAGAAGAGAAGAAGAAGAAAGACGGGGATGAATAAGAAGAAGAAGGAAGAGAAGATGGAGAAAAAAAGAAGATGAAAAATAGAAAAAGATGGAGAAGAAAAAATGAAAGGTTACACTTGACAACTTGAATACAATGACAAGGTGTATAACTGGGTGAGTAATTGTGTTTCGTCTTTTGATATTCACTGGAAAACTAGTCTTAACCTGCCCAGAATCCAATAATCGAGAATCAGCGAAAAACTGCCATTTAACCAACTTACAACACTCCACAGCGTTCCTAAGAAACTCGTAATTAAACATAGCCAAAAACAACACTTGTAATAGACGGCACATAAACATAGCATACATTAAATATTATTTTCTTTCTATGCTATGAAATGATATAATGTCGAAATAACTGATCAATGGAATGCGCAAATTGTGACTCCGCCAGGTCTCGAACAAACTTAGGGAAACTAGGATTCCACAGGAAACTGTAACCGTTTAAGGTGATAACATATTATTATTATTATTAAAACGTTTAATTGCATTTCATTTAGACATATCAACATATTTATCAACATATTTTACACACTAATTAATTAAACTAAACGAGTTATGACATAAACAATGACGGCAGTTTAAAACAAAGTCTTACCTGATAACATCAATGTAACAAGGACTGTTGTTAAAAACCATCTCTCCATGACGTGTATGTATGCGTTATTTATAATATATTTACTAAATTACAATAACACACGGTTTCTACAACAGTGTTAACTTAATTGCTTCCTCAATATCAATCCATTTTGTCAGTATAAAAAAGAACACAATCGTCCAAAGTCTTTATTTGTTTAATACATTCGCGGTTTTGTCCTCTCGTTTAATCACAAATATCAATTTAAAGTTGTATGTCTCTAATAGGACCAATTACATAAAATACGATCTATAATATTAAATAATCTCTAATAAGACACTAACGGATGACGCTTGCAACCTATACTAAGCAGCGGATACTACTGACTAACAAACCAATGGTCATCCAGGAAGCGCTCCATTAAGATGACCATATGTAAACACGACGAGTTATCATTTCACATCTTCAGCATTTTACGGCTAAAGCAATTGACCGAACCACGCGACCTCGAAAAACAGACACAATTTATGCGTGATTGGTCATTTTATCTGTTTTATCTGTGAGAATCACCCGAAGGGAAAGTGACTGGTGACAGATACCTACAAGGTTAATGTGTACGTAAAATTCAAATTCACTTTTGCGAGCTAGGATATATATTTTGAATGGGGTTAAACACAATTTTCAACACATTTCAGATATCCAGTTTTATTGGTGGAGGTACACACATTATGAATTTGGAGCGAGCGGGCCTCGAACTTTAGCGACGGTAAGTGATCATGAAACGGCGCCTTAGACCACTCGGTCACGGACGACCTTTTAGGACATAATAACATGTCAGGCGCAAAAGCTCCCATCTTTACAAAAACATCCTACAGCTGATGAAATATATTACAAAAAGTCACACACTTTTACCTAGCGTGCCATTCCAGTAACATTCCTATGAACTTCGAGTTATTTGATATGTGTTGTGGAAGTATTTTATACCAGGCTTCTGTGTCACGAACATTTTTCTTAAGATTTACCTAAAAACGTAAACACTTAGATATAGACTGGTTACTTAACCATTCCTTAACTATATCATTCAAACCTTATGCAGTTGTACTGAACAAGTCTAAAATCACGACCACCTGGACACTTTTGCTAGACTTAAGTTCTTAAGTGACGAAGTTATATTCTCTGCTATCAATGGGTAAGTAAATCTACAAACTGAAACATCACCAACTCTAGCGAGAGGTTAACTAGAGATTACCGATCCGATTTTTACCATTTTAGTTTAACGTTGGTCAAGTTGACAGAATAGCAGAATAGCAATTTTCATTCTGCTATTATGCTGTTCTGCCGGTGAAATGAAACCTTTTTTTTCTATTCTGCTAACTTGCCCGAGTCTTTATTTTAAGAGAAACGGATCATATGTCATTATACGTCCAATCATTGACTATTGTTTATTATTTAGGGATATGGCTCAATTGCCCAAAACAATAGTAACGCTGAAATAAAGTTTATTAATATTACTTTAACCCTTTATTTCATATAGACACCTTCGGACACCTCTAATACAGACGCCTTTGGACACCTCTAATATAGAAGGCTTTTGAATTATTGGGTGAATTATGTTTATATTAACTGACAGAATGGAAAACAGTGCAGGAAGTGTTCAGATTGCTTGTTACGAGCAATCTGAACTCTTCCTGCACTGTTTTCAAAGGCCTTCTGTGATTGGTGCGGGGAAATGCGTATCTATGGAGTAAAGGGTTAAAAAAGCTATGTGAGCCCTTATAGAGCTCCTTACCGCGGGGAGCTCTATGCGTCAATATGCCCATTAATCCTGCATAGAGCTCTTCAGTTTTGATATATCGAATTTAATATTAATTAAGACTATTTAAAGGGATTATATTGGCAAGTAAAACAAACACGCTGTTTATCCAGACTTTTCCTGTATGCAGTGTGCACAAAATAATGCTTATGTATTGACGTATAATCTTCATTCACTTGGAAGTTATCAAATAAACAGTAATTGAATATTGGCCAAAACTTTAAAACGTCCTGCAATAAAGTATTGCGCAATGTTTACATTGAACTCCGTAAACTTCCCGAACAAAGCCTCGAAAACAAGATCGGGAACGAGTCTTCACGATGTTATCCGATGACTGTTCGGAAACCAGAAAGCGGTTCGTTGAAAATGGGGAATGTAAATAAAAACAAAAACTTGGCTTCAGAAACCCGATGTTTGTAATAAAGAGGTTATGCAATTAGACACTTTAGACGCGTATATCTCTAAGTTATAAGTGTATCTTCAAGATGGGCGTGTGATTTTAGGACAGGGAATTTAAAGAACTAGTACAGCATCTACCAATTCTTCCACAACAACTATAACAATTATCAATGTTGTCGCTTTCATTATCATTATCTTCATCGTGAACAATGTCTTCAACATCATCATTATCATCATATCATCAGTATCACAACCATCATCATTATATTTAACATCCTTTTCTCCATTACCACTGACTCAATTCTTAAAATATACAATATCAAATTTTATTTTATGATGGATAAAAGTCAAAACACCTCTTTCAAGGATTAAACAATGCAGCTATAGTATATGTATATAATTGAAAGATGTTAATCTATAAAAATAAATGAAATCTTCTTTCACTAATGAATTGAACAAATGAAACATATTTAATCTTAATCATCTATTTCTTACATTGGACAAACAAAAAAAAATTAACACTAATATAACAGAGATGCTGAATACCAATCAACACTAATCAACAAAAACACCCTTGTATACACGTTATAAACGCCCAAGCGATCATAATACCGAGTATATATATATTATTATTATTATTATTATTATTGTTATTATTATTATTATTAAACAAAATGATAATTAAACAAATGGATAAATCCGAATTTTATAATAAAGATGGTCTTAACGCGCTGTTTTAGTGTTGATTTAACAACAGTGCAGATGAACACTGTATAATTATAATAATGATGGCGTTTAGGGCCTACCAAATAACGTGACAGTCAGTATGACTATCATTTCTATTTCGGGAGTTCTATGCGTCAAGATGTCCGACCCGTTTTAAAGTTGATGTGTGTACTTGACGCATAGCGCTCGGCTCCATATATATGTAATCATCGCGAGATTTCGAACGACCAGTTATGAGTATTAAGTATATATTCTAGTAGTTTTTTCTTCATATTTTTCTCTCAATTACAAAACAGTATGGTATTAAGTATAATGTTACTAGATATTTTGGTGAGTTATATTGTATTTTAATATCAAACGATATGAAAATTATAATTTCAAATATTTGTATATATAATTATAATTTTATTTAATAACAAAAAGAATAGGTTTTAGTCTTTATTGCGATCGTGCTTTAAACATTGAAGCAATGAAACTGTTGGGGATGGAATTTACTTGTGCACGTACGTTCATTGTTAAAATGTGTGTACATTTAAATATGTACATATACATACATACACATTTTATATGAATACACATGTAAACACGCATATATATCTTACAAATCCATTAATAAACATTATAAATAATTCTCACTTCGGACATTGACAGTAGATTGAAGGTACAAATAAATACACGTAGATTGTAGTTTGAATAAAATATTCGGAATAAGCACTTTGTATAAATTCCACTAGGTCTCGAATTCTCTGGAATTGAAATTAATTTTGGCAATATGATGTCCTGTATTGTATAATACTGTTTTTGTACACTATGTATACGAATCAGATGAAAATATATTGAATCAAATTTTATTTGTTTTAATGAAAGCTTTTTAAAGTATTTCATTATATTATTTTTCTGAAACAGTAGCCGATATATTGTTGATATCTGAGAGCCGATATATCGATACAAGATTTCCACACCAATGATGATTGTTATCGTCGTTGTTGGGGAAGAAGAAGTAGATGTTGTACTAGTTCTCTGAATAGTCTTAATTAGTATTGAATCGATATATCCAAATCAATGAGCTATATGCGGGGTTATTGGGCATGTTGACGCATAGTACTCCTCGGGATCTCTATGCGTTCTAACAGCGGCGATTGCTGCTTTGGTCACTGTGTCATTTGAATTCTACGTTTCCTGTTGGTTATCATTTTCTTGTTTTTGGCATGGCATCACGTGTTTTTTGTTCCAAAAATTGAACTTTATATATAAAATGTTAATTTTATTCACATGATTATATAATTATGTTTTAAATGATACTTTAAAAATACATGACAGTTGTAATAAAACGAATTTTAACGAAACTACATGTATTGAACTTTAAACCCGGTTTATCCTGTTGAACCTGCCACGTACCTTAAAATAACTACTTTTAGTACACTTTGCGTTAGCTGTGTATACTATAAATTACTGAGTCAATTTTCAAATAAACAAATGCTCAATATATATTCATTCACGACATATTGGCCGATTTGGTATATTTCAATGTTACGTTTGTTCAGATTATTCACTTGTGGAGTTTATTCCAAAACTATGATATCACCAGCTACATCTTGCATTGCTCTTCCCAGTTCTTCCAGTACGTCTCCTTCAACCTGGTCATTAGTTGTACGATGTTTTGACATTTCTCTAGTATGTATTTCCTCTGAGGGAATCCCATTGGCACATACACTACTTGTGAAAGTATCCCAAATATTACACAGTCGATCTGAAAGGTTAATTGAAACAAAGTTTCACATTTAGCGATTAGACATGTTTTTATTTTGTTTTGACTTTTGTAAACACCGTAATAAATTTCCAGTCATTGTTCTACAAACTTTTTATCTCCTTGATAGAACGAATACTATATATATCCATATCCCTGTGTAGCAAAATGACCAAGGGCCGACAACTCACGAGGGAAGAATAAAGGTATACTCAAAATAAAATTTACAATTTGTAATTTTATTTTTACATGAATAAAATTACGAATATACAATTATACAATATATACAAATAAAAGCTAATTTCTCATCAACATAAACATACAGCTGGTTTAAAATATCCTATGTTGGAAATAACACTTTTTTAATCACAAGTCCTTTCTCCTGCACGTTCCGTATATTTATATCGCGATCCAAACTGCTTACATTATATAAATGCTATAACTGTTATTAAGATACATTTAATATTTGTATTTAAGAGATATCTACTGCCGCGTCCGGATTATCGTAGATTTAGCGTCAATTACCCCTCGTGGCGTTGGCTATATAAACAAAGTTATTTCCCTTAGATATCTGTACTGAAATTTACCCTACTTAATTAGGCCCGACAACCTAACTATTTTGTTACACCCTGAAATATCTCCCGATATGGGACTAATAGTTTACGCCAATTTATATTTTTAAATTAACTCGGTTGCGTTGATTGGCTCAGAGGTCTCGAGTCCGTTTCTAATTGTTGTTTATGAGAGGTCAATAGGTTGATCCTCCAGCGTGAGCAGTCATCATTCTGTTCACTGCACCACCTGCCCACTTAGTTACGTGACTGTTATACTAAACTCAAAGCAAGGAATTCTAGAACAACATTCCCATTGTCAACAGTGACAATTCATGAACGTTTCCTGGAACATGTCCCTCTCTTTTATTTTGATTTTCCAAAGCTCACGTGTGCATCTTGGTGGGAATATATGTGTATATATGTGTATACGTCTCTGCAATTCACCTTTTAAATATTTAGGGTTATTGTTTAAAAATAGTCTCGTTTATTTCGGAACTGAAATCACACCCGTTGCGTAACTGTGTGAATCTTACAGTATAGTGAATCTCACACAGTAAATTTTACATCAACACCGCCAGAGGTGAAATCTTTAATCTTCACTTTGAAATTAGCTCTCTTATAGGTGTAAACCCACCATTGATTTTTTTTTATTATTCTATAGTGAATTATAAAAGTTTGAAAGCTTGTCATTCATAAAGAAAGAGACCCAAATGAAAGAAGTGAAACTTACATTTTACTGTTTGTCAACCTCTGCACTATAAAAATATGATGAGAAAAGTAAGGGTCATGTGTCATATAAGAGATGGTTTTTTTTCCTGCTAAGTGTGTACACTGTTGACAAAGTGAAAGTAGACTTCTGAAATCATGTATTCATACCCCCATTTCCAAGCATCATTTTTTTTTTTTTTAATTTCACAATTCAAACATGACAATGCTATCAAAATGTCCAAAATACATCAATAATGCCATTCAAATAAAAAAAAGGAGCATTAAAATAAGGAAAATGCATTTGAGAGAAGAAAAACGAGAATTATTTATAACCGCCATTATGCTACTACCCAACGGAAGCACTTCCTTTTTCTAATTGTGGTCCTATGCCTCGAAGCGAAAACATCAAATAAAATAAAACAAAAACTTCCACTATCCCAGACAGGCACAGTTGGTTTTATGTAATATGTTTAAAGTATAAATAAGATACAATGGTGGTTAGTTTTTTATTGAACATATCAGAATACTAGAAGATAAAGTGAAGCAAAGTAATGGATCAGACGTTTAGCTGGTGTTGTTTCTGTGATACTGTTTTTCTCGCTATATATTAACAGATGTGCTGAACTGATGGGATAAATATGATGATTTGCCAAAAAATTTCGCCGATGAGATGTAGCATCATAGGAAGACCAAAGGCTCTTTAAACTTCCGATATGGTCGTGTTTTGTTTTAATTTTAGTCAGTTTTACTCAAGATGATAGAATACATGTTTATTTGATCACTGAGAGACTTTGCAAACAAAAAATAAATACAATGCACATAATTAATACAAAAATTAAGTACAAATTAATGCTAGTCTCTTTCCGATAAACACCTTCGGCAGAAAACGTGGAGTTACGAAGCTTTTTATACGAAGCTTATTTGACCAATTCATTTCATAGAGAAACACAGTATGGGGAACTGTAGGGGATGCGGTTAAAAAATTAAATTACCGCTTGCGTTTCGATAGTTTTTAAGAACATCCCCTTTATTCCCCTCAGTGTATTGCTGAACTGGAATCCACGAGTTAATTTATTGCATGTTATATGAATTAAATATAAAACATACTTTTTTAATAACTGTACTTAACTAACCACCCTTAGTAGCCTCTCAAAATTGACTGCGATAAGTGATATGTGACGTAATAGCACGTGCGATAGTATCACGCGTATATGCAAGAGAGGATCCTGAGCAAGAGTTTCTAGACCAAACTAGTACTGTACTCATTGTTTTTCAGTGCGTATAAATAATATAATGCGTACTACGTTCGATATATTTTTATTGCATACATCAATTTATTTTTTTTAAAACAAGAAAACCCAATAACAATACATAATATTAGCGAAGACAAAACTTTTCCAATATTGCCAATGAACCCCTTATTTAACGGTCTTAATCCGCATACTACCACTGCAGTAGTCATTTGTGTATTTTCGATCTCTGGCGGATATACAGTCGGAAAACAACCGAGTCATTACGGAATTACAAAAGTGTAAACAAAAGTTAAAAGTTAGACTGCTCGGTTCTAAGCAATACTTCAAACACTTTTAATTACAATCACTTTTTGGTATCATCAGAAAGTGGGCATTTTGGAAGATTAATGAGGCTTTAACTACGAAGTCATTGAATGCAAGTGGAGATATTCAAAATTGATAAATTTGTAGATGTGCTAAACTGATAGGGTGATGATGCTGATTTGCCAAAACTTTTACCAAGGAGATGTAGCATCAAACGAAGGAGTAAAGAAAAAATGTTTAATTACAAAGACACTGCATACAAGTGGAGATAAAACAATGACGAAGCTGCCATGTACTTTTGTTGTCTAATTCAATGAATAAGACTTGGATTGTGTCAGCTGGATAATGAGACATTTAAAGTTGGATATAGAGGAACAACAACAGTTTAAGGACTATATAGTTCTTTCACATGTCACTGAGAGCAGGAAAATTCCAGAGAGGAACGTGATTCCCATGTGCTCATTTTGGGCTTAAGTGTTTATATAAAGTTATGCGGCTTTGTATTTGTGCCGATGTGTAATTTCCACCTTCTGGTGCATAGCTTAGCTGTTTTATTTGTGTAGATCGAGCGGTTCAATGCAACCTTGCGTAAACCACCTGGGTACTGTCGTATTGTTCGAGTCCTTTCTTGAGGTTTCCTGTCATTTAGGTGATCACACTTATCGTTCTAATGTGCAATTATGAAATTTTTACTGAGAATTCATGAATATTATTAAATTTGCAATTGGTTTGATTTAGTGTTGTTTTATTGATTTAAGTTTGTTGGAATGTCGAGCGACAATTTATGACACGGGAGGCTAGAAGACGATAATTTAGCCAGCACTCAAACACACTCATATCTGCACGTTACTCGTAGCTTTCTCATTTAAATCGGCAGTGGGAAACGATTGACAATGGGACGCAATGTCGAATATTAGTCATAACTGAGACTCTGGCTGATTTGAACTCAAGGTATTCAGGGATTGCAACATGTGTCTGACTGTGCTAACCGTGCAGGTCATATTGATTTGAGTCATCTTGAAATAAACACGTTATTTGGAATGAAAGCGAGGCTCTGAAATTTGTGTAAGTAGGAGTGTTCCACATTGACGATAACTCCAGGTTTTCTGATAATTTAATCAAAACGGAGTATCGTCCCTTGCGCGATGCGTTTATAAATAAAGAAAATAAATGAACACATTATGAATTAAAACGATATTTTAATCAAAACACATTGATACGTTTCAAATTAACATATTATTTTTCAAAAGTGTGATGAACAGTGAGATATTGAATCAGTTAAGGGTTTACACCGTACCAACGCATTATAGGTTATACATGTGAGCAAACGATAAGAAAATTAATAAAATATCATTTAAATATAACATAATATGATTCTAAAACCTGTTTAACAGTTTGACGGGACCGCTTGCTAAGTGAATTGCGCATGTGACTATCAATCCAGGAATCGTAAGTTCGAAACTCCGCCCGGCCACAGTCTCCGTGAAGATCATACGACATTGCGTCTCTTTACCATTCGTCTCCTGCGGCTGATTCATGTAGGAAAGTTATCAGTTACATGTACCTGTAGAGATGGGTGTGCTGGAGTACTGATAAACCTTCCAGGATTCCAGGAAAGAGTGGTTAGTTGATCTGATAGCCTGTTCGTCCTCGATGGCATAAGTTCACGCTAAATTTTTAAACGAAATATAGAAAGCTTACCAATGTTGGCTGATCGCCCATCATATATTTCTTATCACCCAGAAAATCAGATATTGCCTGTACGTCGTCACATCCAATTTTCTGTATCTCCTCACTAGAGTGGCGTCCAATACCGTGACCATGGGCACGCTTTGGTAACTGATATGTGATACAATTGCAAAACTTAATTTTCAGTTTAGTCAGAATGCTAAAATGTGTTACTAATTTTATTAAATATCTAATACTATTCATTTAGTAATAACATCGATGCTTACTTATACATTATTAATATTTTAACGTGTAATTGTTATACAAGCACGTTTTTATCATTAAGAACTACTACCACGGAATCATGTTCAAAGTTAATATATCATTAATTTTTCTTCTTCTTCTTCTTCTTCTTTTAAACTAATTTTATTTTTAAAATTAGCAGAATTGTGAAGTGAAGTAAACTGTTATATTGTTGTGAGTCCGTTATCTTTGTATAATCAATAGCGTGTTCTACTTTTAGCTTGTCTTAATATAATTAATGTATTACTGTTTGGAAACAAAAGAACCCAGTAACTTTGGACGAAAACGTTCAAATATTTCAAGCCGTCCAGGTCAATTTTAAATGCACAAATCGATTTTCAAATTAAGTTATCTTACATTCCGAAAATTTGATAAGTTTTCAAAATATGACAAATGTACATGTATAATGTGACAAATAGCCAAATAGACATATACACATTGAATGTACAGTTATTATATGAAATTATCTTTTGTAATCGGTCAATCTCGAATGTTTGTATATCTTTAATCACGGGATATCATACTGTCGTCGTCTTATAAAAAAACTCGTTTGATTAACTATGTAAAACAAGTATTTTAAAGCTTGCTATAAGTCTTTTCTCTTTACTCTTATTCTCTTACAATTATGTCTTTTTTCTGCTTCATTTTTATTTTATTTGTTTAAAACTGTCGTACTCTATTTGTTATTTGTTAAACTGAAGGGGGTTGGGGTCGAATCTAATTTTGGAAGAACTTGTGGCCCAACCACATTTCTGTAAACATGTATATACATAGAAATAAAATATGTTTAAACAAAAACTCAAACCCTCGACTACTGCCATGAGCAATTTACACACTTCCAACTACACTAGCGCCCTGTTGTTTTGATAAATAAAGATATTTGAATACATACCGACTCTTGCACCCCTTTCAGCTGCTGCATCCGTATTTCGGCAGGGCCTTGTGGCATAAAATAATTTGCGTACTCCTCCATGTTCTCAACATATCTGTATATGAAAATTGGCCTGGAAAAGATTTATTCAAATTGTACAATTATAAACAAAATCTGATAAATTAAATCAGTTTGTTGACAAAAAGCGACGTAATCATTGTTATTTAATACATGTAATTGGTGGAGAAAGTTGTCATATGCATTGTCATGCATGTGAGTAGAACGACCGTATTTCTGCCGATAACTGGCAAATATTTAACCGTACTTCTGCAAAAAAAAACTGGCAACTATTTCACCGTAAATATTAATATTCTGCAAATACCTGGTAATTATGTCACCGTACTTATGCAAATAACTGGCAAATATTTCACCGTACTTCTGCAAATAACTGGCAAATAGTTCACCGTACTTCTGCAAATAACTAGCAAACATTTCACCGTAATTCTGTAAATAACTGGCAAATAGTTCACCGTACTTCTGCAAATAACTTGCAATTATTTCACCGTACTTCTGGGCAATTATTTCACCGTACTTCTGCAAATAACTTGCAATTATTTCACCGTACTTCTGGGCAATTATTTCACCGTACTTCTGCAAATAACTGGCAAATAGTTCACCGTACTTCTGCAAATAACTGGCAAATAGTTCACCGTACTTCTGCAAATAACTTGCAAATATTTCACCGTACTTCTGGGCAATTATTTCACCGTACTTCTGCAAATAACTGGCAATTATTTCACCGTACTTCTGCAAATAACTAGCAAATATTTCACCGTACTTCTGTACACCGTACAAATAACACATAATTCATTTAAAGTGTTCATACCTAGTGATATTGCTATGGCATCTTAATTATCTCGGCGACGGAAGATTCTTTAAACACGGTTTAAGGAATTTTGTAAAATGCCATCATTTTCTACTTCGATATGATATCATTTGTATTTAAACGCTTATCATTTATATACAGACATATATAAATATTTAAAGATTTTTTTATCTTCAATAATTTCAATTCAGACTAATATTTTAGATTAACTTAATAATTAAACAACTGAGTTTGAATAATCAAAAATATAAAATATCGTTGTAGTATTAGCTTTTTGTTTCCGTGTAGTTCTTCCTTTTATGTCTTTATGAAAAAAAACAATAGATTAGTGCGTATGTTTTTAAAACATGAAAAAAATGTAATCACCGAAATTAATTCTTACTTATTTACAGGAAAGAATATAAGACTTTATCATGAATTTCATACAGAGAAGAGGCCGTTCCGAGCCATTTGTCTGTCCTAACATTATGGATAAACAAATGATTGAGTTATCTCCCCTTAATCTTAGTCAGATAATGATGTGAGAACGTGAAGTTTCATGTAAATTAAAAATCGTATCTTTTATGAGCATAAATAGGAGCAAAAAGTAATCCATATGGTTTTAATTTTCTTAATTTTTTTTCAGATTTTACCAGCTATTTTAATTCGGCCAAGCCGGGTCCAATTAGCTCGACATTGTGTCTCAGTATCATTCGTTTCTCACAACTGATTCAAGTCAGAAATTTTTCAGTTACTTGCGGAGATGGGGTGTGCTCGAGTACTGGTTAACCTTTCAGGATCCCAAATAAGGGTGGTTAGGTTAACTGATCGTCTGTTAGCTTTCGATGGCATAAAAATGATGCTCAATACTCAACCAATCAATCATTATTCGGCTCAATTGTATGGAGAATAAATTAATCAAATTCAATTTAGCGCATACCATGTTGTGTTCTCTTCAATCATCTTGTTAAACGCTCTGGCCACTGCTTTCTCGGCATCACTGAGACCAGGATATGGATCTTTATTGAAGAACTTGCATAGAAACTCCACCGAAATATTGGAGTCTGCAATCTCTTCGCCATTAAATAACAGAAATGGACTCTGTCCTTTTCTTGAAAATCCCAGGCAATCAATTGTCTGCATATGAAATATATATATAACCGAAGTTCTAGACAAAGCCAATATTTCAAAGTATTAGCACGCAATAATTAAACGGTATGGAAGTGGGAAAGCACTGCTAAATCTACCCACATCACTTGACTATATAGGCAGTGAAAAATGACTGAATTTTCATTGCAGTTACTTATTATCTAATATAATATTTTATTAAAAACTCTAGCACACTTCTCATTTTATCCTAACAGTGTATTTTCACTGACTTTCACTTCTATACACTGGTCACTCCCGGAAAACACGTGGCTTGTGCAGCCTATAGTTTACATGGCGGTATGCAACATACATATATATCCGTTATAAGCTATCATGGATCTGAAAATCTAGACGATAGTGATATCATAAATTCCACAGAGTTATATTTTCAACACATTCTATTTCTATGTGGTATAACCAGTTTTATTGGTGGCGAAATAACCTAGAATGCATCTGAGTAGAATCACCGTCATTCCGCACGTAACTGCCAAACTTTCTCAAACACAGCTTTTTTGGAGCGAGCGGGACTTGAACCGGCTAAGCGGTGATCCTGAAACGGCGTCTTGGACCACTCGGTCGCGGAGGACCCTCCTGGTATAAAAGTGAACGTCTGACATACAAACTTAAATCTGTATAATGCTTAATTGTTTCTTTTGATACCAGCATAAATGAACTATAGTAAAAACAGATTCAGTAAACAGTGAATCTATCAAGAACCATTTGCTAAACATGTCAAAATGTATCATTTGGAATATCAAAATTATGTCAAACTTCATCATCATTATCATTTTCATTATCCTGTTTGGTAACTTGACCTTTATCGTATATCGCATGTGCAAAATTAACTTACTCGGCCTTCAGTGGCTAGAAATTGACAAGTCATTAGTTTATGTTCTTTTATTAGTTTATACTAATTTATTTTAGCTCGATTGCGATGACAGCTCAGAGCTTATATGAACCGCTCTCGAGTCCGTTTCCTGCGGTGGATCATTATGGAACGAAGAGTGGAATTACAATGGTCATAAATTGGAATCGGTAAACGATTTTAATTCTTCGGGAATTATTTTTAACTACACACGTAATTAAGCATTTAACCAGGAGCATTTGATGGGGAAGTCATTAAAAGCTTTTTAAATATTTTATTGTCAAAGTGTAAAGATTTTAATTTAAAACCTAAAACAAAATGTCAGTTATTTTATGCATTTATGGGATCTATTTTAGGTTATGCGGTCGAAATATGGGGATTAAGTAAAGCTAACGAAATAGAACGTGTGCATTTGAAATTCTGTAAAGGAATTTTAAACTTAAGATCGAATACTTGTTCCAATGGTGTTTATGGTGAACTTGGAAGATTCCAATTGAATTATAAAATATTAATGCAAAGTAATAAAAGCTGATAATATCTTAATAAAAAAAAACGTGTATGATCAAGGTTTACAAGATTACAATAAAGGTTATACCAACTGGGTATCACATGTTAAAAAAAGTTTTAAGTGATTATGGATATGCATATTTTTTTTTATGTATTTGAGGATAATTATCATGTAGACTCAAAATTGTTTCCATACATTTTCAAACAACGAGTAATTGATTGTTTCAAACAAGATTATATTGGCATAGCTCAATAGAAAAAAGCATTATGCTTGAAAATTACAAACATTTTAAAATTGATTTTACATACGAACACTATCTTGATTCATTATCAGGTAGTTTTAGGGTTTTTATCTCTAGAATGAAGTTAGCTTCTCATTCTTTGAGGATTCAAGCGGTTCGGTTCACAAGAAACAGAATACCGAGAAATGAGAGATACGGCGTATGCTGTAATGCTTCTGACATAGAAGATGAATACCACTTTATAGGTATATATCTACGTTTTATTGATCTTAGAAAATTCTATATAAAACGATACTTTTTCCAAAGACCTTCTTTGTTTAAGTTTATTGAATGAATGAAAATTACAAATAAAACTACTTAAATTAATCTAGCTAAATACATTAAATATGCTCTTAAAGACAGAATAATTTTTTTAAACAATAACGCTACATAACTTTTGGTTCATCCTCTCTAAAACAAAAGGATTAAAAAACAAAAACACACACTGTGATATATATAGGGATTATCATTATAAACATTTCATCATTATTATATGAGTTCTAAATTTTGTAACGTGACTTAACATTGAAAATTTGTTTGAACTCTATGCCGATGTACTATGTACAAGTTTGAATGAAGGTATGTTCTGTTCTGTTCTTAACTGCAAATGTGAGTAGGTGGTGTGTATTATGACAGGGGCTTAGCTTGGTCAAAGTAAACATGCATATTGTTAAACCATACATTTACACTATGTTGCACTGTAAAAAACTTCCAGGTAATGAATGGTTGTCTGGAAATCAATGAAAAAAAAAAGTTTACTACAGGAAAACAAAGTGTGGCATAAACACTGCTTTATGCACCTTGCAGCTTCACCGCTATATTGTTTTATCAAAATAAATGTTGAGACAGCGTATGTACTGATCCCGACTCACCACACCAAACCTAAACATTGTGGTAGGGGGTCATCCCGCACCGACCGCTACGATTTTTCTCTCATGTGTACAGAAAATATACATTTATTAACGGTGTGACCCAACTTTATTGGAGGCAAATCATCATTATAATGACTCGTTCTAATATCACTTCAACTATAACCTACAGTATATACGAAACATCCAGGTATCTTTAAAACGTTTTACCCCAAAAATGTTGAATAATACCATAAGACCAAAGAATCCGCTATCATCGGAGTAACGGTATCCAACCTAAATAAAATTGACAAATTGGTAGTTTTGCAGGAAAATAGCAGCTCGAATCCTTAAAGGAAGGGGATTAAGTTCCACCAGTCGTGGCATATTAAATTGTTTTATGAAATAAACAACAAAAGAACCATCGGCACCTTAAACGAAAGAAAAACAAAGTTGATATATATCTATTTACATTGAAAATGCTTACACTCGCAGAAAGATGATAACCTGTGTATTAAAATAGACTAGTCCGCATATCTTTCGTAGTATTGATCATCTCCAACATCTTCTATAAGAAAAAACGTCCTCTCGAGACGGTTCCGTAACAAACAGACCTTTACGAAAGGAAATAGCAAAAGATGACTATACCGTATTGTAAAATAAAGCTTCGAATACAAAATGTATCCGATTTTAATGGTACCCTGAATTATATTGTGTTGTATTGATTTGTTTGGTTGTTAAACATAGTACCTAACAGGAAATCAAAACCTATCATAACACTTAGGCTGGTCTCCGTAGAGGCAAGTCAAAACAATGAGAAGACGGTGCTAATCGAACATATTATTAAGAGTATATAAGATTACGGCGTGAGAAGAAAAAAGAAATGTTAACACAACTGCCACTCTAATTTTGTGTTGAAATAGTTTTCAGATGCCACTTAATTATTCAAGTACTGTAACTTGTAGACCCAACCACCCCCGGAAATTTGACAATGAATGACAACACAGGTGCTGTCATGGGATGTCTGACAAAGGAAAAAAATAACGTTATGTGTGGTTGAAAGAACCTTTTAACAATCATTAGCCTATATAATAATCAGTTTAGTGCACCTTTTAATTAAGATATCAAAGCACAAGCACAAGTGTTAACTCTTTACCAAAAATGTACATGTTTTAAGTATGGAAATGCAAAGTAAAAAATATGTGTGTATGTTTAACTAAAAAAAGCCGGTATTTCCCAAACATGATATTCTGTCAAGCAGCCGTAAGTAACGTGTATAGACGCTGTGTGCCCAAATGACAGCTTCAACTCTTCTCCTCATGCCACCATTAAGACCTCGGATCCGGGCCTAGGACAACTTTTGCTATTATGTGTGTCAGGTCTTGCTGATTGGCTACTGATAGGTCCAACGTTTGTATCTTGCAGCTCAAGATTTTAGAGTTTGTAATTGTGTGTCGCTAAAATTGAGAGAAAGATTCAGGAAAAGCTTGAATTATTTCCATGTGTATAATTTTAACTACAGGTAAGAATAGTATGGGTATAACATTTTGGATTGTTTGCATTCAAAACGGTAATTACCCGCTTTATATATGCCGTTCAATGATGAACTTGCCAAATTATTGACGAACTTTGAATGGACTATATCAATAAGTTATCATTAAGTGCTGTTTACCTCAAATGGAATGTCATTTATCCTCATCCACAACTCCAATTTGATGGCAAAAGGAGATATGTTGACCACCTCTGCAGCCAGTGACCTTGGCAAAACATGCAGGTATACCACGTCTTTTTTGTATTCGGTTTTCCATAGTTTGTGTGGAACGGATGCTTCTGTCATTATTTTCTAGGTTTCTTGTAACTACAAAGTGA
Source organism: Panopea generosa (assembly GCA_029582155.1). Lineage (NCBI taxonomy): Eukaryota > Metazoa > Mollusca > Bivalvia > Adapedonta > Hiatellidae > Panopea > Panopea generosa. The sequence goes on from CM055896.1 coordinate 48,111,276, forward strand.
AAAACGTTAGCTCAGTTTAACACGTGTTGGAAGAACGAAACACAATCAATAAAATCAAAGCACTTAAATAGTTATTACTGAAAGTCGGGCTTTATTAAATGCATACACTAATTTTGGTGTTATTGTAGCGTTTGGTTCATTTCATACACCTTTTTTAAAAAAAATGATATAATGCAACAACAACACAATGTCCACATTATTTTAATTGTAAAGAAAATTAAATTCGACGAACAAAAAGTAGTCGCTGTCACATATAGTTATTTTGGCGGTGATATTGGTCACGGCGACATTAGCATGGCTATGCTGTTGGCATAAATACAGGCTAAAATCGGTTTTACCAATTAGTTATAAGCACCTTGCAGAATGTCATACCAAACAAACTTATTTTACTTTTAGGTCACGCTGTAATTTGTGCATATCCTTACTGTTTACATTTGTGGATATTGACACAGTTTCATAGTCATCGTGTGGCTGGTTTCAAAGCATATTTTTGCACATCCTTCGACAATTACAAGACTCGTTTATTTAGGCATTGAATGTGTTCATTCTGGTCACGATCATTGTTTTTCGATTGCAACTATTTGACACCTTGTTAAAACCATAGTCAGTTTTAGATGTCATATCATTGTCTAATTTCCAAATAAAACGGGTGCAGGTGGATACTTAGATATTCTTAATAATTGAAACGAATTTTCGTATAGCACGATTAACATTAAATGCGAAAGGAACGGGAGCAAGCGTTGTATCACAGGATGTGTTCACTTTGGCCGCCATTTTCGTGTCGTTTGATTTTGTACTTTTGGTCTTCTTTCTCCGCTTAGTCTTCTGTTCGTCACCACTAGTATACATACGTACCCAGATAATTTATATACACTTTATTTCAAGCTAATCCATCAGTTTTACACCTTTTTTCATGTCTATGAATAGTATATATTAACGCGTTGCCCGAGGCACCGTGGAAGAAAATTTATATACAGTTTTGGTTTGCTATTTTTAACTATTTTATAAATCTTAACATGAAAAGTCAAATAACCCATCTATGTGCTGGTTTCAATTTCTAATATGTGACGAAATACTAGAACAATGTTTAAATAGTATTATAATATTATAGCATTTCCATGTTTGTTTTTTAAAGATGGATTGATGACGAGTTCTTGGTATTTTCTCCTCCTACGTTTCGTCTTTGTTCTGGTTAAACATACATTTACATTGCGTTTGATAAATTGTTTTGGATTCGATTTGAATGCGACACGTCCACAAGATATGATCTATTTTTTCTCCTACGCGGCCTTTCGTTTACGCATCTTAGGAGATAATTTGATAACATTTAGATAATATAATATGTATAGTGTATGTACTATTTACTGCAATGTGTCTGTTTATGTACTGTTATGTGTGCTCCTATGATGGTTATGTATGAGCTTAATTTGTATTTACGATCATTCATATACAATGTAACAGCAAATGGGGTGACGATCTTTGAACGTGTATGAACGGATCTGTGCGCGCGTGTATGCATGTGTTACTTCATTTATGTATTTTATTGTATATTTGTTTTATGTTAGTGTATGTTGTTTTTTACATGTGCTTTGTTTATTACTCTTCAGTATTATAAGTTAATAAAATATATATTTATATATAACAATTCTAAAGAAACATTTATTACCTTACGAGTGAGAGAGTAAATAAAATTAATATAGTCTGAAGAAGCGGGTGTCCGTTATAATATCAAATAATACGTGATAATTTACGAGTATAACATGATAGTTTGGTCATACACCGTGAACATTATAATTCTTACTGAAACATTTAAGGGTGATTAGGATCTAATACTATAATACAGAGTATGAAGTTATTATGTGCACGAAGTATCTAGTTGGCTAGCTAAAGAAACATCTATGTTTAGAACACTTCTTTATTTATGTATTGTGATTTACGACATTTCCAACACATTTCAGGTTATACAGATTTGGCATGTCCAGTTTTGTTGGTGGAGGAAGACCTCAGAACGAATTTGCACAGGACAACCTTTCCTTAAAATGGAACACACGTTCGAGAGTTTCTATGCTGCGGGCATTGTAGTTGAAGAGAAACATTGAAAAATTGATCACATGATTCGATTAGAACTCGGTTGCTGATACCATCAGGACTAGAAACTTTGCCAGCATTTAAACACTTAATAGCATCGATAACATCCGAAGTTTGTATAACAAGTGAGTCCAGAATCGGTTAAGCCTCTTCAATAAGATAATCTTGAAGTTGACTTTTAGAGTCGCGATCTGAGACTGCTGTGCAAAAAAGTCATTCAATACATTTGAATTTTCCTAGTCGTCGAACATTAACTCGCCAGTAAATGAATGGAGAAGCGATGGTATTGACGATGACATAGATAGAAATATGACGATTTTAGAGTTCGACTTTAATTTTGAGGCTAATGAGTCCTAATATAGAGTTTTAAGGTGATGTATTAGACATAAAACACCACTTCGCAGAAATTTCGTTCAATAAGCGATGGATTGTGAACATTTTTCGTTTTGTAAGCACGTTTCCATTGTCTTGCGCTTTATTTCCACATTTATCCAGGGTGGCTCTCGTGGGTTGATATTCTTTATTGTTCGGGATACACTGGTGAGAGATATCAACAGTAGCGGATGTTACGTTGGAAGTATATACATTTACAACTTCGGTCTTTATTCTGTCCCAATCAGCATCTGCCATTTTCTGTCTTAGCAGATCAACATTTGCATCGTTGTATCAAACCATAGACTAGACAACGGTTACGAATGTTTTGTTGGAGAAAGGGGTCACCAACATCCGAAAGAACAAGTGACGACTTGTTGGAAACGAAAAGAAGATTAATGATAGTGGAATAATGTTCTGTGAAAGTTGTTGGCTCTCCGATACATTGGTTCAGTCCAAACTTTTGTCAGCGAATCAATTTTCCTATAAAAGCTATCGACCTGAGTATTAATATTAATATCACATGTAATGATTACATCTCTGATACCTGTATCAATAGCAAGTCTAGTAGAATTTTAAACAAGAGTAAGATAGTTGGCATATGAGGCGAGAATAAAGTGTAAAAGAAGAATTATGACGCTATTGGCGTTGGAGGGGTGTTGCCGAAAACAAAATGTAAATATACGATATAATAATGATAACGCGAATGATACACGTGTTATGTAATACATTTTATCCTGAGCGCGTCCTGCACTAATGTGCATCGTAGTTTAGAACTTGGCAGCAACAGTCAATGACAGACTGTTGTTATTGGATTGACCACTAAGATGTGACGGTAGTACATTGCATGGCCCAAGAATGTATCCTAGTTACTTGTAGCTATACATGTGTATCAACTTCCATATACACAACATATATAGTATGGTGAATATTGACTTCCTAAACTTATAACTGAATAAACATAGAACTTCAAATGTTAAGAAAAGACAAATGCAACGTCATTTGGTAAGATCGCGAGCTGAACTCATAGAAGATGGGGAAAACTCTTCCTTTTTGTTATTTAGAGAAACCTTTTTTTTATCTAAACTAATTTGTTATTAAACTAAAAAAACACAATGGCGACATAATTACAGATTTACGCCAAATTTTAACAGAGGCAAAGAACATTTATTTAAAAAATATTTAAAAAAGACGATTAACTAGCAGATATAGATTTCGAAAAGGAATTAACAGGATTAAACACACAATTAAATGTTTTATCAATTGAAGAAACAGAAGCAACGCTAAGAGAGAAACCTTACAATCGTAGCCCAGGTAGTGACGGATTTGGATTGGATTTTTATAAAGTATTCTGAAAAAAATAGGTAATTCTATAGTTCGATCATTAAATTATGGATTTAAGAAAGGGAAATTATCAATAACGCACAAGTACGGAATCATAACAGTTATACCAAAAGACAATAAATTTAGGGTTTGTATTAAACAAATATAAACCAATGTCACTTCTCATTTGTGTTTCAAAATTGCCTCAGCCACAATATGAAGTATATTAAAATCTGTGCTAAATACCTTAATACCTTAAGAACAAACTGTTTTTTTTTTGCAGGCAGATATGTTGATGAAAAAAACAAGATTTGTATATGACATTATGCATTATGCAGAGGAAAAAAATTAAATTGGCTTATTCTATTAGTTGATTTCGAAAAAGCATTCCATTCTCTTTCATGGGAATTCATCTATAAAGTGGATCAAGGTGGTCATCTATCAGAGTTTTGATATTTTTAATATTGAGCGAGGCTGCCATAAAGAGGCCCGATATCGCCATACATCTTTATCTTATGTGCTGAAAGTCTAGCTATAAAAATAAGAAATAACAAAAATATAAAAGAGATAAATGTGAATGCACAGAAACGAAACTATCCCAATATGATGATGACACATCGTTGGTTCACAATCTTCACTTAATGAATGGACATCTGAAGTATCCAGGTATGCAAAATATTCAGGTTTAAATATTAAATTCAATAAAATTCAAGTAGTATGGATAAGCAGAAAAAATATAGTCAAGTCACAGTGTCAAAACAAAATGGGTATTAACTTGGGGTGAAACCCAATTTAATTTTTTAGGAATAAAATGTGTATTTGTACAAAAATACAGTAATTATATATTAAAACAGTGTTGAGAAGTATGTCAAAACATGGTTAACTTAAAGGCATTCATATAAAGCTTAAAATACACATGGATTAAAGATTATTAGGAAACGACAGCAAGTGGAAACATATAATTGAAAATATTATTGATATTAATAAACTACTGTTTTAGGCAAAACTTTCTGTGATATATCCATCGAAAAAAATAAATACTGAATTTTGGATTAATGTTTTAACTGGATAGGGAGATAATTTAATTGATTCAAAAGAGATTTTCTTCAATCATATATTTTATATTAGCAATATTTGAATTGGTAAAAGACCAGTATATTACAAAATATGGTTTGATAAGAACATCTATCTTTTAAATAAATTATATAATAGCAAGGGTGAGCTATACTCATTGATGAATTTGAAAATAATTATGGCATAAATCCAGATTTAACCATACACCAGCTTAAATCAGCTTTTAACATTTTCAAAGGAATGTATTGAAAAAAAAAGTTTCAATTTTGAATAAAATGCAACTCCCAATAATGTCCTAAGATAAGATACCATTCTTACAAAATAAGAAAGGTTACAGAACATGTTATTATATATTAAATAAAAACAATCATAAATCAATTATTTTATGACACTGAAGAAGAAACTTGGTCAGATATTTATGCTTCTCCATTCAAAAATACAATGTAATTCTGCAATGGTTTCAGATAAGAATATTTCACAGACTACTTCCAGCTAACATGTACTTGTATAACATTAACAATAAAGATAGTCCACTATGTGATTACTGTAATGAAGAAGAAACTATTATCTACGTGCTAAGGACCTGTCCCGCAACACAATTGTTTCTCCAGCAACTTCAAAATATGTAAGTATCAACAAATAAGATTGTCATTTACGGAAGAACTTTTTATTTTCACCAATGGAAAGCAACTATTTCAGATTCGAATACAAATTCTGTTAGAATCAAATATTATATATTCTGCTCCAAGAGGTCAAAAAGTCAAGTATCAGTATATGCATTGGAATATATACTAAAATTAGCACACTGTACTTATAGACATATTGCAATAAAAAACAATTTTGTGAATATATTCAATCAATATTGGGAACTCGTGAATAAAATGCTTGATTAGTTCCTATCACTAAATTAAATTATATTTATCCTTGTTATACCTGGAACTGGCAGTTAGAACAGACATAAATACTATTTTACATTTAGTTTTATAATATGCTAGTAACTATATATTATTATAGACAGCAACCGACAGGCAGCTTTTAGTTTAAACAATATTTCATTCACATAAGTTCATACATTTAGCATACATTTAACAATAAAGTTTAAAGTCGTACGTTAATAAATTATGTGAAAAGGATACATAAAAAAAGCTTTAGAAGTTTGTGTACATCTGCTTCCATAACAGTTATTTAACATTTTATATTGACTTTATCATATTGTTCCATAACAATCTTAATTTAGCTTAAGGTACAAAAATTGATAAAAGAAATAATGGTTTATTCAGAATGATTCAAATAAAAAAGGAGTATTGTTTGAAGAGAGGGAAAAAAAGATTTCACCTATTTAATTGGTTCATTCCGATACAGGCACCTTTTAATTGATTTTCAAAATAATTCACCCCTAGTAACTATCACTGCTAACATTAAGAATATCAATATTGAATAAAAATATGTGTGTGTGTGTGTGTGTGTGTGTGTGTGTGTGTGTGTGTGTGTGTGTGTGTCTATTATTGTATATCATGCAAGGTGTGTCAGGGGGTGGTCCTCCCCGAAACCTGTCCTACCACGTGACGGGGAGAATAACCAGATTATCAGATATTGATTCGAAAAAGAATTAGAAATAAAAAACATAGAAAATTACCTTTAAGGAAAGGTTCTTGGTTTTAAACGCGACAAATCATCATGTTATGTTGATCAAATAAACCAAGTGTTTTTGAAATCCATTCATGTAATACTATGACAAAGTGACAGACCGGACAAGAACTCTCACACAGACACAAAGTGTTGATTGATTGATTGATTGATTGGTTGATTGATTGATTGATTGATTGATTGATTGATATTTATTCAGGTTTAAACACACATATACAGGTTACATTAAATATGCATACTCAATTACAAATGAAAAAATGAATACATTAGTAAAGGGTAATTTTATAACTTATAAAATGAATGAGGTATTGCAACTTAATAAATAAAAAGTATCACATAATGCAATTATATACTACTGTTTTATCAAAATCCAGTGTAAAAAAGTTAATCTATCACAATAAAATATTCTATGGAAAACTATGGTAACTTAAATGAAATGAATGACAAATCTCGAAGAAGTATTTAATTATTGCAACATTAGACATACATAATACATGTAATATGTAATAACCTTGAAATGCCCATAAAGCCCGAAGGCTTATTTCCAATGAGGTCCTTGATACTATACTTACTAGGAGTATACATTACAAAATTGCAATTAAATTAAATAAACATGATTTAAAGTTGAAGACTTACCACAGTTACCATATGGAATGTTTTTATAATATATTTGCCGTTTACAAATATATTATTTTGATAACAAATTTTGTATAAAATTATCAAAATTAAAAGACATTGAGCATATCTAGTCAACAAGTACAATAAATAAACTAGGCTTTCCTAGCTATGTCTAATAAATGGGTCTTGACAGAACTTTTAAAGTGATAAATTTTATTAATTTTCTTAATGTAAGCAGGCAATGTATTCCAATCATTGACTGCACTGTAAAAGATGGTTACATTCTCTTTCCCATAATATGTTGGTACACTAAAATTATATCAATTTGCCCTTATCGCTTATTTCTATTTTCTACATTTAATAAAGACACATCAGCAACACTACCATTGTTGACACTTTCCCTAGGTCCCATACCATTAATGAATCTAACAATTTTATTTTGACAGATTTGGACTTTGTTTCTTAACCCTTTGTTTAAGCTTGGTTACCAAGACTAACGTGAATACTCAAAATGACATTGTATCAGAGCAGAACATAAATATTTTCTAGTTTAAAAATCTTAAAACCTTACTTGTCTATACTATAATTTAATACGTGAATTAACTTTACTCACAATACTGTTTACAATAGTTTCACCAGACAAAAAATTATCTTTAGTAAGTCCTAGATATTTCACAGACTGTGTGACTCAATAATATGTCTATTGTAAACAATCCTTAACTTGCTTTAGTTTCAATTTTGACTTTAATCGTTATGAGCTGTAAATAATGCGCTGTTATCAGCATATAGAATTAATTTACATTCGGTGTCAATGCTAATAATCACGTCATTTGCATAGCATAAAAACAGAAGAGGGCCTAAGATGCCACCCTGTGGAACTCCACATCTTACAGATTTATACTCTGAAAAAACATTGTTAACACTTACTGTTTGTTTTCTTCCTGTTAAATAAGACATGAACCAATCAGTATTTATAACACCCATTAACTTTAGTTTACCACATAAACTATGATCAACTGTATCAAAGGCTATTTGTTAATCTAACATAACCATGCCTATATAAAGACCTTTGGCACTATTGCTTCTAATAAAGTCCATTAATTTGACAAGGCAAGTGTCAGTAGAATATAAATTCCTAAAACCTTACTGTAATTTATACGATAAATTGTTGTCGACTAAGAGGTTCTCAAATTCAGTATATAAGACCTTTCTGAAAAAATTTATACAATGTTTAAATACTTACTGGTCTATAGTTGCTTACCTCAAGATTACTGTTTTCCTTGTACATAGGTTTTACACTAGCTATTTGCATGTCATTAGGCACAGAATTTTCGGAAATTGTCATATTTACAATAAAAGTAATTGGCAATTTTAAGAAAACTGCCGCATCGTTCAAACATCTAGCGGGGATTTCATCTAAACCAGTGCTTTTTGATGCATTAAGATTCCTAAGTTCCTTGTAAACAAATGACTGTGACACATGTTTTAAAACAAATCTGTTGTGCTAAAGTTTCTGCCTTTTTAAAAATCTATCAAGGCTTTTGAGTCCAGATCAAGCAATTTGCTAGAAGAAGGTAGTTTATTTAAAAGATTTGAAGCTACTGTGGTAAAAACGTTTATAAATTACTTGCTATTTTTTAGGACTATGGCAACTTTGATCTTCAATATTTAAAACTACATTAATTTTATATTTTTATTAGATTTATAAACTTACTGCTTTAAATGATGCTACAAAATTTTTGGATTATTTCTATTTTCAGATATTTGATCAAAAACAATATGTAGACTTTGCCTTTCTAACATATCTTTGCACAATATTTCTATGTTTACAATACAATAAATGGTGGTCCCCATGACAACCATGCTTTCTGAATTTGAACAAATAAGAATCCCTCAGTTTAATAAAATTTAAAATCTCAGTTACTATCCATGGCTCAGTTCTCTGTTTAAGTCTAACTTCTTTCACAGGGGCAATGGAATTAAAAACTGACATAAAAATATCTTTAAAAGCTAACCAAGAACTATTGATATTAACAGCGTATAAACACTTACTCCAATCAGTCTGACCGAGCTTGTCAATAAACAACTCTTATAATTTCTAATACATCAGACTTTAAAAAAATAGTGCTTAGAAAATGTCTGTTTAGCAATCTTCCTAGTACAAATGGTCATAAAATGATCACTTAAACAAATAGAAATGGTACCAAATTAAATAATTATATCTTTAGAATTAGTGACAATTTGATCAATAATACTACTTGAAGTTTTAGTGATTCTAGTTGCTTCACTGATAATCTGATGTGAATCAAATTCTCAAAATATTTGTATAGACTTAAAGAGTGAACTACTTTTTTGTTTCAAAACAAATATTGACATCCTCTAAGAGATGATTTTAATATTCTGATCTATGGTTTGTTAAACACTTTCAAGATGATCAATAAAGATGGCCTGTTTTGGAGGCATTTACATACTACCTACAATAATGGGTTTGGGTTTTGGTCAACAAAAGTTCATCATTCATAACAGTTCAATCAGGTATAGTGGTAAAAGCAATATCATTTCTCACATAACAACATACTCCTCCATGTCTGTTTCTGTCATATCTAACTTAACTATAATTGTCAATGTGTATTTCTGCATCGTTCACAAAACTGTATAACCATGTTTTTAATAAAGTTATTACAGCTGTTTTTGTATTCAAACAAACTAAACATGTGACCTTGACCTTTGAGGTACAAGAGCGGTTTTACGCGCGACACGTCTTCATGTCATGCTGATGAATTGAGCCAAGTGTTTTTAAATATATCAATATGTGACACAGGTACAGACCGGACACGAAATCTAAAACGGACAGAAAGTGTTGTCAATCAAAGTTGAACTGTCACCTTGACTTTTGAGGTGGGAGTCTGGTTGTTACGCGCGACAAGTCGTCATGTTATGTTGTTTACTTGTAACAAGTGCTTATAAAATCCATCTATAATACATGACATAGTTACAGACCGAACACGAAACACTGGACGGAAGGACGAATGAATAGACAGACGGACACTGCGATTACTATATGCCAATCAAAAAAACTTTTGAGGGCATAAAAAGAATATTCAGTGAATTCATACTAAAGACCATAGATAGAATTTTTGTTTCCTTCATATTTGGAATATATATAACTGCATTAAATAAGTACAAATTCATGTTAATCAATTCTGTAAAACGTACCAGTATACAAGTGATAGTGAACAAACAATGAACAAAAACTTGACACCTACCATGTTTTACAGTGAACAATAAAGAACATCCTAAAAGTATGAACCTGCGGGAGAAGTTGCGTCCGTAAGGTCGTTAGTCCAAACTTTGAATACAAAAAAAGAACTAAAAGAACAAAAGGGCCATAACTATATAAATCATCGCAGCACAAGTGTCACAGGCATATATTCAGACTATGTAGTTAAGACTGTCAGAGGAGTTGCGTCCGGGAAACGTGAACGACAGACGGGTGGACGCCATTTCAATATCTCCCATTTTTTCCTAAAAACGGGGAATAGGCCTAATAATAATACTGTATGTATTAAACACCGTATGTATTATACAAAGTCATGAATGCAACTGAATGTTCGTCTATATATTCCTTTACTTAGTATATATAAATGACCAGCGTTATGTCAATATCAGCAACACATTAATGATATACCATATTGACATACTTACATGTTAATAAATAAATGTAAACGATCCCAAACAATATACAATATCCTAAAGAAGTTTAAGCCACACGTTAACTGTTAGCTGTTATCTTAGTTGAGTAAAGACAGTTATGTGGGTGAACCGCTTGCATAACACCTATGAGGGGTATTCGAAATGTATTGTATGTTTATAGGTCGTGTGTTACAACGAAGTAAATGACCTAAAAGTATGAAATGCACCCACGCACTCATTCACACACACAAAAAAAAAGTAAAACTTTATATATTTGTATTTGAATTATACTCCCATGAATCGGTGTAACGCTGATTTGAGTTTAATAAAGATATTTTCTGTTCTTTTCTGTTATAACAAACTGTATAAAGGTTTGACTTCTAAACCAGACAGGAATGTATCTGCCTTATTGACCGATAGATACGATTGCCAAAAATTAGTATAACATTTTAATGTATATCGCTTTTTAACTTTTAGCAACGAAATAAGATGATTTTATTGTTTACTTTTAGCTAGAAAATATAATGACTGTATTGTTTAACTTTTAGCAACGCAATATAATGACTTTATTGTTTACTTTTATCAACGCAATATCATGACTTTATTGTTTACTTTTAGCAACGCAATATCACGACATTATTGTTTACTTTTAGCAACGCAATATAATGACTTTATTGTTTACTTTTAGCAACGCAATATCATGACTTTATTGTTAACTTTTAGCAAAGCAATATAATGACTTTATTGTTTACTTTTAGCAAAGGAAATGGAGTTTACATTTAACCACCTTTCTACTTTTAACGTTATTTTATTTTTTACTTTTAACACCGCTATACCTTTTAGCGACGTTTATACTTTTAACATTGTAACAATCGCTCAAAATTCACATTGAATTTTACATTTATTTATACGCATGGATAGCTCTATTCAATACCTACACAAATACGTAAGAGCCTAATGGGGGAGTTGGGTTTGTTCAGGTAATGCTCAGGTTGGGTGGGGCGGCGGGCAGCATATACTTGCACCCCAATCACCTCCACCTCCCCATCCCCAATAATTTAATAAAAATGTCGAAAGGTCACAAAATAAAAACATCGAAAGTGAATGACAACATCTTTTTTAACTTAAAAACTCTCTAGAATGTAGCATTTGTTGTTTTAAATATCATAATTTTCAAGGTTACGAACCGGTACCGCCACCAGCCCCATTCACACTCTTCCTCACGTTTTGGCTTGTCATGCATGTAGTTTTAACTCTCATCTTTTATTACACCTTATATTTTTTTCTTAATAAAACGTTTAAATGTCACATTATTGAAGTAAATAACAACCATTTTCCCTTTCATTGTTACCAAATTACTGTATTTGATTTTTAAGATATCAAGATTTTCCAAGGGAGGCCACTCGTAACCAAACCGGCAGGGGACACCCCCTGCCATACTGCTATAATTAACAACCACTTTCCCCTAAAACTTACTATAATGCAGTAGTTGATTATAAAGATGTTAACATTTTCGGGGAAATGTCCCCTTACCACCACCAGCAGGGAATTTCGGATACCACTAGGGGCAACAAATGCCGTTCTTCCTCGGTTCTACAATGAACAGAAAACCAATATATCCTAGGGGTGACCCCCTTCCATTTGTGGAAAGGGAGACCCCCTCCGATACTATTCCCCTCCTTGCCAGCTGCGTGCTTTTCCCTGGTCCCTATCAACCGGTTTCCCTCGAAACGTCTCTTTTTTAACAAAAACTAACAAGAATGCAGTATTTGTTCTTCAAGGGAGGCTCCATCCCATTACAACATCAAAGTAGGGAACTTACCTTCCCGAATTTTTTTCACATCTTGCTCCCATTGCACAAGGTACCAGGTTTAAAACTCGTTGTAAGTTCGGTTTTTTAATACATCTTATATATTTTTCTTAAAAAAAAACAACATTTAAAAGTCACATAATATTGGTCCCATCATTAAAGTATCATAAAACCTCTCTATATTGCAGTATTTTGTATTTAAGCTGTAAAAAATGATCCAAATGATCCAGGGGTCCCCTCATAATACACTCTCTCCTCAAGTTGGCCCCCTTCACCCCCACCCCCACTCCATTAATTGAAACGCTCGTACGCCCATGCTGCACAATGGTATATACATGTATCTGCTGAAACACGAGACGCCAGAGGCATAGTCATTTTAATATAAGCAGCCATTGACCAATGTTGTAAAAATGGTTGGGAAACAAGTAGCAAATAATGAGGAAATTCGGACTTCTATCAAAGTTCAGACTCTGAGAAAAATCATGAAAGTTATAAAAAAAAATTAGGTGGGCGCCCCACTTGTTGAATACCGACCAAAAAAAGGCACATGTTAAAACTGCCAAAAACTGCTTAAAATGTTCTCTGAATATAACCAAAAGCAATTTGCAAATTTTGTGACTGGTGACGAAACCGGGGTACACTATTTCGAATCAGGTTGGCAACAAAACGTTGGCGGTTTAGCAATACAGGTACCGGTAAACAAAGGTAAAAGTGTGACTGGAAGGTACTATCGTTATATGATACTAAAAAAAGTTACTACAAAAAACGTCGCCCAGTCACTGGATTGAAACATGTTCGCCCCAGTGCACATCTCTGTCTTTGTAACGGTTTTTTAAGGGTTAAGAAAGTAACAGTGCTATTACATCCCTAACCCTTCAGACCTTGACCCATGTGACTTTCTACTTATCACCAAATTCAAAACCTTCTACTCTGTCGCAGATATGGTCACGGCAGGCTCTTGGTTCAGCCACTGCCATCGTAGTATACCTAATCAACCCACCGTGACTCTTCCACTGATTAAATGTATGTATTTCTGACCGGGAAGAGGACTTTGACGGTATGAAATGAAGATATTAGCGATTAGTTAGTTATTAATGGTTAGAGGACAGAAATACACGTACATTTCGAACACCCCTCGTACTGCGGTGTTATCAGTCGTATAGTCAACTCGGGGTCAAGCTTGTTTGCTCATAAATTTGACCAATATTTAACCATGTCATCCCGATAAGATGACAGCACGATACTGCATAAACGGTTTACATTCACTGATACATTATGACATTAAATATTTATTAAATCAAGCAAATTAAAGAATTTTCTTTAAGAAAATAAATGTTTTATAATGTGTTAACCCTTGAGTATTTGTTTTAAACCCGTATTTAGTATTTCTCAAACATATTTACATGCTCAATCAAATTGGTCATTCTTTTTAACTTTAAATATTTAAAAATAACAACTTTTACCAAAATTCCAGTTCCAATACTGGGTAATGATGATGTCATAAAGTCTGTATACACTGTCGACATTAGATTCAAACATTTAAAGATAACCCTTTACCTACTGAAATCTTAATTGTGTAGGTGTAGTGTCCCTTGATTGTATTCATAAAATATAAATGGATCGAGTAATCAATGTGTCTAAACGTTTGGTACTAGTGCGATAACAAACTCAATATCACTCCTGACATCAATCCATGCAGACAAACCTGTATAAGCGGTCACCTTTATTAAGCAGCCACTTGTCTTAAAGTGCAACATTTATTATTTCTCATGTATATGCTTTAGGAGCAAAAGCAACAATCTGTCTTAAAATGCCATTTTTGCTCCTTCCCTTGACTGACTGCTTCAGACAGTTTTTACTAGATTAAAAAATAATACAATGTGCATAGTTATCTTAAATGTTTTCAAATTGTATTAAGATTAAAGGGCACACATTGCTTTTAGAAGCTAAGCTGTCAATGTTATACGTTATGTTTTTAGAATTGAAATATATGTTCATGAGGTGTCAAATTATGCATAATATCACAATGATTAGGACGACATTCGCTTATAGTATATGTGTCAAGTGCACATACATTCGGACTGAAACGGTCATAGCAGGTTTTTGACTAGCGTTTTATGAAACATTTTCGATCTATAAATTATATCAAATTCAATGGTATTCATTGTAATTCTGAGCATTGCATGTTTACTTATAAACATACATGTCCGGATATAGTACGACATGATACGTAAACATATAGTGGAATGAAGCGATATTTTAAAAAAAACAACTGGTCAAAATAATCCATGACGGTGACATAAATAGAGGATCTTACATGAGTGCTTATTCATTAATGAATTTATTAAACGAGTTGGAAAAAATATATTATGCGAAAAATATCATTTTCACCCAACGAGTTTAATAAATTTAATAATAAATGAACACAAATGTAAGATTCGTTATATCACATAATTCAAGAAAAGTTTATATTTACCATTTATTTAATAGATCACCTTTATAAGGAACGAGAAAAATCGGGCATATTTGGTTTCCTCGAGTCATCATATGACGTTACATCTCAAAATAAAATCGACATTCATGTAATCGGGCAAGTTATATTTAAGAACAAGAGCCGAGTTATACGGAAAACACCGAACGATGAATCGGAGGTGGTATTACATTAGGTAAATTTCAAAAATATGTCGTTGGTTTATTATACTCCTGCACCGTAAATGATGTGATGATATTAAATATTGTTTATCCTGATAATTTGCTCATTGAACTCTTTTTCACAGAATACTCGACGTTCAAGTAGTATAACACTTGGCCTATGTTTCATCAATATTACTCTTAAGTTTTAGTTTATGGAATTTTGACTGGTTAATTACTTTTCATAGATGGTAATAAAACCATATACAATTGTACAGAAACCAGTCTAAATTCATGATCACTTAGTTTTTTTTCTTAGATTTACGTTTTTAAGAAACTAAGTATATCATATCATAATTTATTCAATAAACGTTACCCTAGTACACTTTTCCTTTTACTTTTCAACAACCTAAAACAGTTTTGAAAGACCTGATCTACTACTTTCTAACCGTTTTATCACTTAAATTTATCTGAAGTGAACGAGTCAGACTGTGCGTCATTGGTGCTATGAATAAACTCACGCTAGAAATGGCATGGAGCATATGAAGTGGCTTACTTTCAGCATGATAATCAGACTTTCCCAGATATGTTGGATGCCAGTTGTAGACTCCACAGCTGCCAAAGGTCCAAGGTTCAATTCTTGAGGCTCGTGTTGCACTTCCCGATGTAAAACCAGGAGCTAATGTAATCATCATCGACAGTTCAGCTTTAGTGAAATTACCACCAGCATAGTTTAGTAATCTAATCAAATATGCAACACTAGGCGTGGTACAAACGTACCATTTTTGTACACGAGGACAAACATTGTGTTTCACATCTACTTGTCCTCTAGCACTCTAGTCTGAAAGATGAAACGAGTCAGAGCTAGACGCAGGTGAGAGACAAGGGGAAATCCCCCGAAATGTGGAGGAGCTTCTAGAGAGACAATAGCAACACGCTCCTTCATTTCCTGACTTACACAATTGTTGAGATGCGCTTTAATAATACAGATGCAGTTTTCCAGGAAGAATTTGTTCTTTCCAACCAGCCAATAAGTCTTGAAGGACTGACTCTTTGTGAGCAGGAAGAAAATGTCACGCGTATATTCATGCTGTCAAACTTTCTACATAGGACGGGTAGCGCAATCTTCATGTTCAAAGCCAGAGTATAAGTTGTTCTATCGATTCTGTAGGATTTTGGTTCAGAAAAGCTGTGAGTTGAATTTTGTTCAAGGACAAAGCCTGAAATCGAATTCCATATATGATATCAATCTCTCAATGTGCCCAGAGAAGTGGCAATGATGTTGTGTAAGTCCTTAGTGGGACCGAAAACCTGGCGTGTATGCCCTAATGCTCCTGGTGCCTTCATTAAACCCATTCAAAAAAAGAAGTAGCATGGCAAAGTTTAGGAGATCAAGCACCACTAAAACTGAAATTATTTGCTCTACAACAGCGAGCATTATGAAAACCTCCCACTCAGGCAGGTCTAATTTAACATGCATAACGTACCGCCTACCCAACAACTGTGTGCCGAATTAAAACGGAAAGTCCTGTTTATCGGGGATAGAAGAAACAATATGCCATATGGCAACCTCAAAGAGTTCTTCAACAGTTGGTTGATAAAGTGTCGCTGCAAGGCTTAATGTCGTGGCAGGTGCAAGTGTACCCGGTACAGCCGTGTATATTTTTATCAGATATTATATTGGAAGTAGCGACACAAAATATTCTGAACTAACCGATACAGTTTGCTTGTGCTTGTTGACATGGTATAAAGAAAGAGATCAGAATTACTTACATTTATTTTCATCAAATTTCTAAATGTTGGGTATTTGTTCCATTGTGTATGGTGTACATACACATTATATTAATACCAGTGTTTGAGTACCGCCAATCATATGTTTCTTATAATTAAGGAAATCATACAAATTAAATTTTTAACAAATTTGCACTGATTATAGAACAGTTGAAAGGCTTAAATGTGTATATACAGTAGAGAGAGGTACCATTTTACAATGTTAAAAACATGAAAACAGACTATCCTTAACGAGCGTTCGGCTTAGCGCCTTAATACCAGAGGAAGTAAAAGTCGGTATACTTGTTTTATTTTTGTTTTCTCTGATAAAGAAAGATATGCAATGTAAATTGTTCATAATATATTTTATACCGACAAAAACATTAAACAAACTATAGAATATTACCTTATACCAGAATAATCTTCAGACCAATTCAAGTTGACTTCATAACCTGTATTTATTGTATCTGTTATGTACTTTAAACTGTTCCCGATAGCTTACAAAACTTGAGATTTATTTTAAAATTAAAACCATTTGTATGCGTCGCTTCTTTTGATAACAGTTCTTTATATTGTTGCGGGTTGTTTATATTAGTGCGGGGTGCGTATACTGCTGCGTATTGGTTATATTGTTAAAGTTTATTTATTATAGTTTATATTGTCACAAAGTGTGAGATTTTATCAAATTATTCGGTTTTTATTTTTGAAAAAAAAAATGAAACTAACTTTTATTTCTATAAGAACATGTTTAAATAAATTACAAACCTCTCATGTATTTTAATATCTATTTGTGTATGGTTTCATTTTCTTGTCATTCCCAGTCTAGATAGGCATTATTCCCTCCTTTAAAACTGTGTTCAGTGTAAAATTATTATTGTAAAAAACATTTTTTTCCAATACTAAAATAATTACAGCGAGCCTTTGAAAGGAAATAAAAAAACTGCAATGTTTTCGGAACGGCATAAGGTATCAAAAGTTCCGTTAACAAGCCGTTAAACTTCACCCTACCCCCCTCTCTCTCCCCTTTACATATTGACAAGTTGTCATAGATTGATTAAACAAATTTATTTTGGTTGTTGCTGACTCAAATTCAGTTTTTACCTAATCCTGACTAACAGTGCACGCCACATTCATGACGTAAATATGAAAACTATATGAACATTCACCCTTCATACAGTCCTTGTCCAATTCCTCTAATGTAAAGGGAATTACTCTGATTGATAAAGACAGTTATATCTCAATGAATTTCTTCTTCTTCATTTCTCCTATTTTCTCTTAGCTTGAAGGTTTGAATTTCAACTGAAGTCACGTCCTCATATTAAGGCTTTGAATGCCCCATATGTAGTTTTACACGTATACATTTATACCTTGATCAACATATTCGCTTCAGTGCATACACTGAAGATATGTGACGTATTATCATACGATTATTAATGTTGTCCCTTGTAGCATTGACAGGACAAAATATTTATAACTGTGTTGTGTAGATACAATTAAGGTTGTTCTATAGTATTATTACGGTTCACATCTATGTAGACCGCGGTGGTATCAATTGATTAGTTTATGACGTGTATCGTTTGAATAAGTATACATTAGCATTTGTATTCATTGTGCTTACCGACTGATTTGCGTCAATTGGAATAACACGGGCATTGTATCGAATAATCGATTAGAC
This sequence comes from Panopea generosa, assembly GCA_029582155.1. Classification (NCBI taxonomy): domain Eukaryota; kingdom Metazoa; phylum Mollusca; class Bivalvia; order Adapedonta; family Hiatellidae; genus Panopea; species Panopea generosa. Next base: position 48,129,977 of record CM055896.1, read on the forward strand.
ATCACATAATATTTGAATACCAATTTGATATTTTTATATTAACATTGAAGTATTGCCGACAAATTCCATTGATATATTAGTCAAACAGTGGACAATATTTATATTATGTTTGTTAAGAACTAAAATATGCTTGAATATTTATTAAACTTATTTACTTTACTTCGATTGTAAAACAAGTTCTTACAACTTCGACAATTAACCTCGAAGTCTTCCTGGGTAGAATCAGCACTTAGCATATGAATAATTACGTTAATCCTATCCTTTGATCGCTATTCGGTTATCTTAATATATATTTTATCATGTCAATGCATTAATTTATGTTGATAAACCGCCTGCCTGATAAACATAGGTTTATCACGTCAATATAAGTTTATCAGGCACATAACGTCATTATATATAATTATACATTTTTACCCGGGTGGAAAAGTTTGATTCTGATTTCCAATTTCATACAAAAGACTAATTAGAAATATAGACATGAGAAAGAGAACACCATGTTAGTGTCTTATATTATCAACCTCATCAGATTCGGCACGAAAAAAGCAAAAACTCGGCAGAGCCTCGTCCTTGACTTTTTCTAAGACTCACCTAATAAAATTGTAACATCAGACACTAAAATAGTATTTTCTATTTCTCAACTTAATATCCTATTAACTGTTCCTTCTGTGTCTCTATATGTTTAATACTCAATCTTCGTTTTCTGTTTTCAAAATAGTTTCTCTTAAGGATATGAGCTTATTATTATTATGTCATGACTGCTCGAATTTTAATACTGTATTTAGGGACGGGTCGTAATTATTGTTGATAAAACTTGTGACCCAATCCATTTGCTTAGGTTTAATACGGCAATACAGTATGTTTAAACTCAAGTAAATGTTCAAAGGCTCAATTTTTTTTAATTTGTGCATGTGTTAATTTCACATCCTTATGTTAGCTCTCTGTGTCTAAGTATCTTTTATTTCTGTGTTCACTTTTTTCGATATAACAGTGTGTAACATACGGGCGTACGAACGGGCAGACGGACAAACATGAATAGACACAATAACGTACAGATAACAGTATAAACATATTACTACTATGTATTAATAAATACAACAGGGCAGTCATTCGGAACGCTTCGCTGATTATACTTACAATCACAAATGACGGAATTGTCCGAACATATTCGATTGCAGATTAACATTCGCGATATCGAACGGAAATAAATGGAGTTACCTAAACGGAATTACCTGTGTACATTAAATAGTAACATAATATGCGCTATAGCAGCCGGTAATTAGCGCAAAGACAAAATGATTATTCTAAAATGTGTACGTCACGTGACAAAATTCAATACAGTGTACCGGTGATCTATTGAACTGGTATTTAGAAATACCGTAACACATATAAATAAACCAATGTGTGTATTTAATACGAACTACACCAATGATTTTGTCAGTATGCATTAGTTGGATCTAAATTAGCTGTCATAAAAAGGTTTGTAATTTCCGTATATTAAATGTTCAGGATTTTATATTTCTTTAACACAGTCGCTTATAGTTTATCTAATTCTCATCGGCTCATACATATTGTAATGTTTAATATTTAAATATACACATCTTGATACGTTCACTCATGATATAGGAAGCGCAACACGGGAAAAGTTGCGAACACGCGACACAGGATTCAGAGCGGAATTATTTAAAAATGAAAAAAGTGACACCGAAGCAAAAAGACCACATTATTCAGTTACATCTCAGGTAAACAAACAACAGACACTGACTACTGTAGGATATGGGTATATACACTCGTGCTAAATAGGCCGTTACATATCTCCTCCTGTGTTGCGTATTCATATATCTTCCTGTGTTGCGTTTTCATATCTCTTCCTGTGTTGCGTTTTCATATCTCTTCCTGTGTTACGTTTACATATCACTTCCTGTGTTGTGTTTTTATATCTCTTCCTGTGTTGCGTTTTCATATCTCTTCCTGTGTTGCGTTTTCATATCTCTGTGTTGCGTTTTCATATCTCTTCCTGTGTTGCGTTTTAATAATCCTACGTTGCGTTTCCGCATCTCCTCCTGTGTTACGTTTTCATATCTCTTCCTGTGTTGCGTTTTCATACCTCTTCCTGTGTTGCGTTTTAATAATCCTACGCTGCGTTTCTGCATCTTATCCTGTGTTGCGTTTTCATATCTCTTCCTGTGTTGCGTTTTAATAATCCTACGTTGCGTTTACGCATCTTCTCCTGTGTAACGTTTTCATATCTCTTCCTGTGTTGCGTTTTCATACCTCTTCCTGTGTTGCGTTTTAATAATCCTACGTTGCGTTTCATATCTCTTCCTGTGTTGCGTTTTCATATCTCTTCCTATGTTGCGTTTTCATATCTCTGTGTTGCGTTTTCATATCTCTTCCTGTGTTGCGTTTTAATAATCCTACGTTGCGTTTCCGCATCTCCTCCTGTGTTACGTTTTCATATCTCTTCCTGTGTTGCGTTTTCATACCTCTTCCTGTGTTGCGTTTTAATAATCCTACGTTGCGTTTCTGCATCTCATCCTGTGTTGCGTTTTCATATCTCTTCCTGTGTTGCGTTTTAATAATCCTACGTTGCGTTTTCGCATCATCTCCTGTGTTACGTTTTCATATCTCTTCCTGTGTTGCGTATTCATATCTCTTCCTGTGTTGCGTTTTAATAATCTTACGTTGCGTTTCCGCATCTCCTCCTGTGTTACGTTTTCATATCTCTTCCTGTGTTGCGTTTTAATAATCCTACGTTGCGTTTCCGCATCTCCTCCTGTGTTACGTTTTCATATCTCTTCCTGTGTTGCGTTTTCATATCTCTGTGTTGCGTTTTCATATCTCTTCCTGTGTTGCGTTTTAATAATCCTACGTTGCGTTTCCGCATCTCCTCCTGTGTTACGTTTTCATATCTATTCCTGTGTTGCGTTTTCATACCTCTTCCTGTGTTGCGTTTTAATAATCCTACGTTGCGTTTCCGCATCTCCTCCTGTGTTACGTTTTCATATCTCTTCCTGTGTTGCGTTTTAATAATCCTACGTTGCGTTTCCTCATCTCCTCCTGTGTTACGTTTTCATATCTCCTCCTGTGTTACGGTTTCATATCTCCTCCTGTGTTACGTTTTCATATCTCTTCCTGTGTTGCGTTTTCATATCTCTTCTTGTGTTGCGTTTTCATAATCCTACGTTGCGATCCCGCATCTCCTCCTGTGTTACGTTTTCATATCTCCTCCTGTGTTACGTTTTCATATCTCTTCCTGTGTTGCGTTTTCATGTCTCTTCCTGTGTTGCGTTTTCATAATCCTACGTTGCGATCCCGCATCTCCTCCTGTGTTACGTTTTCATATCTCTTCCTGTGTTACGTTTTCATATCTCTTCCTGTGTTGCGTTTTCATGTCTCTTCCTGTGTTACGTTTTCATATGTCCTCCTGTGTTACGTTTTCATATCTCTTACAGCGTTGCGTTACATATTCCTATGTTCCACTTTCCTGTGTTGCATTTTCATATTCCTACCTTGAGTTTTTTCATATCTCTTCCTGTATTGCGTTTTCATATCTCTTCCAGTGTTGCGTTTCATATTATTATATTGCGTTTTCATATCTGTTACTGTGTTGCATTTTAATATTCCTACCTTGAGTTTTCATATCTCTTCCTGTATTGCGTTTTCATATCTCTTCCTGTGTTGCGTTTTCATATCTCTTCCGTGTTACGTTTTCATATCTCTTCCTGTATTGCGTTTGCATATCTCTTCCTGTGTTGCGTTTTCATAATCCTACGTTGCGTTTCAGCATTTCCTCCTGTGTTACGTTTTCATATCTCTTCCAGTGTTGCGTTTCATATTCCTATGTTGCATTTTCATATCTGTTCCTGTGTTGCATTTTCATATTCCTACCTTGAGTTTTCATATCTCTTCCTGTATTGCGTTTTCATATCTCTTCCACAGTTGCGTTTCATATTACTATATTGCGTTTTCATATCTGTTACTGTGTTGCATTTTCATATTCTTACCTTGAGTTTTCATATCTCTTCCTGTATTGCGTTTTCATATCTCTTCCACAGTTGCGTTTCATATTATTATATTACGTTTTCATATCTGTTACTGTGTTGCATTTTCATATTCCTACCTTGAGTTTTCATATCTCTTCCTGTATTGCGTTTTCATATCTCTTCCACAGTTGCGTTTCATATTATTATATTGCGTTTTCATATCTGTTACTGTGTTGCATTTTCATATTCTTACCTTGAGTTTTCATATCTCTTCCTGTATTGCGTTTTCATATCTCTTCCACAGTTGCGTTTCATATTATTATATTACGTTTTCATATCTGTTACTGTGTTGCATTTTCATATTCTTACCTTGAGTTTTCATATCTCTTCCTGTATTGCGTTTTCATATCTCTTCCACAGTTGCGTTTCATATTATTATATTACGTTTTCATATCTGTTACTGTGTTGCATTTTCATATTCCTACCTTGAGTTTTCATATCTCTTCCTGTATTGCGTTTTCATATCTCTTCCACAGTTGCGTTTCATATTATTATATTGCGTTTTCATATCTGTTACTGTGTTGCATTTTCATATTCCTACCTTGAGTTTTCATATCTCTTCCTGTATTGCGTTTTCATATCTCTTCCACAGTTGCGTTTCATATTATTATATTGCGTTTTCATATCTGTTACTGTGTTGCATTTTCATATTCCTACCTTGAGTTTTCATATCTCTTCCTGTATTGCGTTTTCATATCTCTTCCGTGATGCGTTTTTATATCTCTTCCTGTATTGCATTTTCATATCTCTTCCGTATTGCGTTTTCATATCTCTTCCTGTATTGCGTTTTCATATATCTTCATGTGTTGCGTTTTCATATATCTTCATGTGTTGCGTTTTCATATATCTTCATGTATTGCGTTTTCATATCTCTCCATGTGTTGCATTTACATATGTCTTAAGTGTATATACTACGATGTTTTTTTTAAAGAAACAGAAAGACAAGTCTACTTATGATAACTTTTTTTCCAGTTTTACGCTTGTCACATCATGTTATAAATATTTTAACATAAACTGCGTCTGACCCCTTTCGTGTTTACATTTGTGCAATTCATTATAAACGAATGCAAATCAGAGGCATGGTAAAGTAGTGTTACTGTGCTGAGTGCTGTTTGAATACAATAGTAAAATATAAAAAAAATCGATATTACAACAACTGAACATGTGAAATAAATTAATTCTTAATTAATTCTTAACATTAATTTAATATTTTTCTGCACAGTGACTCAAATTTAAAATCCAAGTAGGTAGGAAGGTAGGTAGGTAGGTAGGTAGGTGGGTTAGTAGTAAGTGATTCAGTGATCGAGGGAGTGAATGAGAAAGTGAGTGCGTGGCTGAGTGAGTAATTAAGTAGTTAAAGTGAGTCAGTTAGTGGGTAGGTGGGTGAGTGGGTATGAGTGGTTGACCGACCGAGCAAGTAAGTTAGTAGGTAGGTAAAGTGAGTCAGTGAACGGGTAGGTTTGTGGGTGAGTGAGTCAGTGATTGAGTCGGTGAGTGAGTATGTGAGTCAGTGAATGGTTGAATGAGTGATTGATTGATTGAGTGAGTGAGTGAGTGATTATTTGATTGATTGATTGATTGATTGAGTGAGTGAGTGAGTGATTGATTGATTGAGTGAGTGAGTGAGTGAGTGAGTGAGTGAGTGAGTGAGTGAGTGAGTGAGTGAGTGAGTGAGTGAGTGAGTGAGTGAGTGAGTGAGTGAGTGAGTGAGTGAGTGAGTGAGTGAGTGAGTGAGTGAGTGAGTGAGTGAGTGAGTGAGTGAGTGAGTGAGTGAGTGAGTGAGTGATTAAGTGAGTGAGTGAGTGAGTGGTTATTATAGTTTATTATGATTATAAAGTACTAGGTAAAAAACAAAAACAAAAACATTTAGTAAGATACGCACCTGACCTGATTGTCCAAACTATTATCAATATAGTAGTGATACATGTAGATCGATGTTTAAGTACAGTTTCGATAAACCATTATATACAGATTATATACACATTACAAACACAATTTACCACTGAAATACATTGCAATACTCACATGTCGTCCTTCCACGCGTATCTTAAATGTTCACAAAAGTAGGATGTTTTTAATGTTAAACCTTATAACACCCTATGAGACTTTGTCAATATACAAGAAATGTGATCTGCAACGTTTAAACAGATAATATATTATTTTCTTTCAATAGTTTGCTTGCTTTAGTTGTGTTAGATGTCGGAATTTTCATCATGCTCGAAGTCGCATTATTTACATTTCATTATATATTATAGCTCTCGTTCGTACAACTCCTTTATACAAACGTGCCAACTACTTGTTATCATTCTATTTATTATTGTCTATTTGTTTTAAGTCGAAAAATTATAAGGAGCGGTCTTTCCTGGGCGGTAGTTTCATTGCCTTAGATGAAATTCACATAAAAAGCCAATAAATCAAAGAACGTTTTTTACCACACCCTGTTTACAAGAGTTTATATCCTACGTATAAACAAATATATAAATCACAAGATCCAATTTACTTGATGATTCCTACAGGTCTCGAAAATAAACTCCCAAGTTTAAATGAATCTGTCCTGAAATGTAAGATATAGGTTCTTAAAGGATAAATCATTGACAAGATGTATAGTGCTTCCTTTTTGTTTGCTTATTGTTGTTATGATTTGGGGAGTTTGAGAAAAAATGTTTAATTACACTGAAGTCTTTATAAAGGGTGTAATGTAAAACATTAATCATTATTTAAAGTTAATTACGTTTGCAAACGCACTGTTTGATAATATATAACGTAAAATTGAATTTAATTTAAATTAAAATATAGAATTCTAAGACCAAATAACATATATTGAAACAAAGCCACAAAGGAATCAATGCATAGTCATAAAGGAAACAATGCATAGCCATAAAGGAAATAATGCATAGCCATAAAGGAAATAATGCATAACAACAAAGGAAACAAAGCATAGCCATAAAGGAAATAATGCGTAACAACAAAGGAAACAATGCATAACCACAAAGGAAATAATGCGTTACCATAAAGGAAACAATGCATAGCCATAAAGGAAATAACGCATAACAACAAAGGAAACAATGCATAGCCATTAAGGAAACAATGCATAGCCACAAAGGAATCGATGCATAGCCATAAAAGAAACAATGCATAGCCATAGAGGAAACAATGCATAGCCATAAAGGAAACAATGCATAGCCATAAAGAAAATAATGCTTAACAACAAAGGAAACAATGCATAACCACAAAGGAAATAATGCGGTACCACAAAGGAAACAATGCATAACCACAAAGGAAATATACATAGCCACAAAAGAAACCATGCATAACAACAAAGAAAGCAATGCATAACAACAAAGGAAACAATGTATAGCTACAAAGGAAACAATACATAGCTACAATGGAAACAATGCATAATCACAAAGGAAACATGCATAGCCACAAAAGAAATAATGCATAATCACAAAGGAAACAATGCATAACCACAAAGGAAACAATGCAAAACCATATAGGAAACAATGTATAGCTGCAATGGAAACCATTCTTAACCACAAAGGAAACAATGCATAGCCACAAAGGAAACAATGCGTAACAAAAATGAAATAATGCATAGTCACAAAAGAAACATACATAGCTACAGAGAAAATCACACCTAGTCGGCTCAAAAAGGAATCCATGCATACATAGCCGCAAAGGAAACATCAATAGATGCAAAAAAATATGTAGCCATAAAGAAAAGTATAATAGATTGCGAGAAAAGAAAACATACATATCAACAAAGGACAATGTTGATAGCCATCACAAAGGACATTGCTAATGTGTCGAAAATCTACACATTATACTTTTTTTAAATTAAAGCGATTTGAGGTGTCAAATGAATATTAAAATTTCGGCTTGATTCTCCTAAACATGTTATAGTGTATAAAGCATATTAATATTCAACTTGTAAATAACGTGATAATTGAATGTTAAAGTTAATAATTATTATATGTAGGGTATATAACAACGGCTTATATCAGCCAAGTGTTACCATGTTACTGGGTTGGTGATTTAGTAGTATTGAATTTGGATCGGATGATCTAGTACTATCGGACCGGGATCGGATGATCTAGTAGTATCGGACCAGGATCGGAGGATCTAGTACTATCGGACCGGGATCGGAGGACCTAGTAGTATCGGACAGGGATCGGAGGATATAGTACTATCGGACCGGGATCGGAGGACCTAGTACTTTCGGACCGGGATCGGAGGATCTAGTACTATCGAACCGGGATTGGAGGATCTAGTAGTATCGGACCGGGATCGGAGTATCTAGTAGTATCGGACCCGGGATCGGAGTATCTAGTAGTATCGGACCGGGATCGGAGTATCTAGTAGTATCGGACTCGGGATCGGAGGATCTAGTACTATCGGACCGAGATTAGGGGAAAAAGAAGAATTGGACCGGGATTGGAGAATCTAGAAGTTTTGGACCGGGATCGAAGGATCTTGTAGTATTGGACCGGGATCGGAGAATTTAGTACGATCGGACCGGGATCGGAGGATCTAGTAGTATCGAACCGGGATCGGAGGATCTAGTAGTATCGGACCGGGATCGGAGGATCTAGTAGTATCGGACTGGGATTGGGGAAAAAAGAAGTATTCACCGGGATTGGAGAATCTAGTAGTATCGGGCCGTGATTTGAGGAACTAGTACTATCGGACCGAAATCGGAGTATTGGATCGGATTAGGGGGTTTAGTAGAATTGGAAAGAGATCGGCGGATTCAGCAGTAGCGGACTAGAATCGGAGAAATTTGTAATATCAGAACCGATTGGAGGATCTAGTAGTATCGAACCGCTAATGGACGATAAAGTAGTATCGGACCGGAATCAGAGGATCTATACTATCGGACAGGGATCGGAGGATCTAGTAGTATCGCAACGGGATCGGGAGATCTAGTAGTATCGAACTGGGATTGGACCAGGATCAGGCCAAAATCGGACCAGGATAGGATGATCTTGTAGTAGCGGACCGAGATCGGAGTATCTAGAAGTATCGAACCGGGTTTGGAGCATCTATGATATCAAACTGAGTTCGGGGAATCTAGTATCTGAACGGGATCGGATGATCTAGTAGTATCAGACCGGATTTGGAGCATCTATGATACCAAACTGAGTTCGGGGAATCTAGTATCTGAACGGGATCGGATGATCTAGTAGTATCGGACTGTGATTGGAGGAACAAGTAGTATCGGACCGTGATTTGAGGAACTAGTAATATCGGACCGAAATCGGGGAATCTAGTAGTACCTGAACAGGATATAGAAGTATCGGATCGGGATAGTGGGATCTAGTAGAACTGGAAAGAGATCGGCGGATCTAGCAGTATCGGACTAGAATCGGGGAATTTTGTAATATCACATCTGGATCGTAGGATCTAATAATAGTTATACATGAAATAGCATACACCTCAATAGTCAGATTAATGATAAACATAGTAGTAGCAGAAGACATACATGTAGCAACAAAACCATTAGAAGTAGTAGTAGTAGCAGTAACACTTTAGAAAATGATGGAGAAACATGTGATAGGTAAAATCCCCTTGATTGTCCTAAATAATGATTATGTTAAAATATAATTCTTTGCAGCTGTCTTAATATATCGTTATTTTGATTCATTTTAAATTTCAGTTTAAATGGCGGAATCACTACAGTGCCATTTATGCGAAGAATTCCTCGTAGAACCAAAGGACCTGCCATGCAAACACAGTTTTTGCCGGTCCTGCCTTCAAACCCACTGTCTCAAGAACGCGAATGGCGACAGCTTCCCGTGTCCAGAATGCCAAAAGTCAGTAAAGGTAGTCGATCCCAACGCACCAATAATGGAGTGGATAGATGCTATACCGACGAATCTTGCGATAGCCAAGCGACTAGAAAAGGTGCTTCTGATGGAAAAAGAAAAGAAGAGTGAACTGAGAAAATGTATGTTTTGTATGTATAAGTACAAAGCGGTACGTGCGACGAAATATTGCAAATCGTGTATAGAATATTTCTGTGATGAGTGCGGAAACCAACATTGGCTGCTTAGATCATCCAAAGAACACAGAGTCTGGCTTATTGATGACCTTGCAGCACTAAAACGAGAAACACCAATTAGAGCACGGCTAGTGATCATGTTTAATAACAACCAAGTACAATCGCATGTGAAAACAAAGCCGGTAACTGAAAAAGAAAACGTTGACCCTGATAAACTGGTTTGTGAGATTACTGGAGCTACTTTCCTTGACAACGGATGCGTTGTAACCATCGACAATGCAAACGACAAAATGAAATTGTTTGACAAACAGTACCATCAAATAGCATCACGTGTTGTCAGACAGTGCCATGATATTGTTGCAATCAATCAGTATTTCGTTGTTGTCAGCTGCCCCGAGACTAGATGCCTAAAGATTTTCAGTATTTATGAAAAAAACATAGAGGAAGAACGAGCGATCCAAACAGACTCAAATTGCTATGGTTTGTGTCGTGTTGACGAAAACTTTGCTGTAGGGTTATCTGGAATACCCGCATTTCTTCTCATTTATGGTGGCAGGAAACTGTTGGAGACAGTTAAAATTGAAGCAGGCAAGGTGTTGCTTACTAAGCCACATTATATCACGTACAGTACTAAAAATCAGCAGTTCTATGTATCAGATAGTACAAATCGCTGTTTGAAATGTTTCACTAAGAAAGGGAGCTTAGTATGGGAAAGGAATATTAAGGAATGCAGAGGTCTAGCCATGTTTGAAGAACATGTCATCATAGCGCGAAGTGACAGAAAAACTGTAGACATTATTAACGAAAAGGGACAAATTATCAAATCGGTCGTAAACGCCGATGACGGTCTGTCTAAAATCCAAGTTCTCTGCATAGACGTTTGGAAGACAGTTGGTAGTTCTAAACGACTTGTGGTAGCAGATGAAAGTAGTTTGGTTCGCGTGTTTGTCATCGAAGATCCATTTAAAGACGATGATCTGCGTGTTTATTTCAGTAAAGAGAAATCGATAATGTCAGCTAACGTTGCTAACGAAGATGGAGACAATGATAAAAAATCATCGCGCGTTTGTTTGATCCTGTAGAGATCTAATTAATAAGACGGTGAAATCGTCATAGTAACTGAAGGAGATGAAATAAACGATCCTTCGTAACAAACACATATAAACGATGGTAACACACATATTCCCAATGTATCATTTATCATATTAAGATTTAAACTCAACCCGTTAACACATACTGATTGGAAGTTTGAAATCATCTTTGACATTTTAAAACTAATCATTACAAAAACAGTTGGGTACCATCGTTGCTAGTTTTTCTTTTGCTTACTTTTCACCCAGCCTGAGGTCGTGAGTTTTATTTCTTCGCTAAAATTATTTTTTGTCTTAGAGTTAACATGTTTCTTACGGAAGGGCATTTGGATTTGCTCTCGTGTGTATTCTGAATACCCAATCTCCTCGCCCTTGCCTTCATTAAAATTAGATAGCAAATACATGCAATGTGGTTAAAAGTTCATTAAACCTCATTTAAAAAAAATAGCTTAAATTGTATTAAAATGCGCAGTTGCCGTGTTGTTTATTTTCATCTCATACCATATCTGACACTTGATGTTCTTGCATCCCTGAAACAGCTGTTCATTTAAAAGATGTATTCATGAAAAAAATGCTTTAATGGAATTGCGCTGCGGGTTGCCTAATACGTTTTTTTGAAGAAAAAAAATAAATGGATGCCCTAACATTATAAACCACACCGCCATACTGGTGTAGCACTTTTAATGATGCATTAAAGTGCATTTTTTTACTGTTCAAATGAGAAACATGATTAATGAACGCAATGTTCACTACATAAACATGGCATTTTATTCTTAATTTGTGTCTTTTTTTACATGCAAGTGCTACTTGATACTGTTTAATTATCATCCATTATGTTTTTATGTTGAATAAATTTTATCTTAACATATAAATCATGTTGTTGTTTTTGTCTTAATGCGAAGCGAGAGAGATATGTGGCTCATAGGTGAAGCGAAACGTGTTTCTTGTATTTTTAACAAATAAAACAAAATTCTCAACTATGTATTAATATATATAAAAAAACAAACAAAAACATTCTACCTAAAAAAGTCTATATGTGAATACATTGTCAATATATAAATTGACTTAAGGCGCAGTCATATTGGCAAATGCGGTGTGTACCATAAAGATTGTGGCGTTTTGGTGCACTAATTTGAACTCATTATGCATTGTCATGTTTATATTGAATAAGAAAAATAAAACAAAACTTGTTTAGGTCTGGAATTTTATCTTTTATGACGTTTTTTCGCCGTTTTTTGACAAATTCCTGCTGAGTTATGTAAATCATTTTCATATAGCCATGTTTTTAATAAATTGTAACAAAGACTATGAAATACTGAATCATTGATTGATTGATTGAATGAATACTCAGTGTTCAACATACATGTAGTTCGTATAATTTGTATTGACGTGATGTTGTTGTGAATGTAACGTATTCCGTATTCAGCGTACGTGTAGTTCTTATAGTTTGTTTCGACGTGATGTTTTGGTGAATGTGACATATTCAGTATTCAACGTACGTGTAGTTCATATAGTTTGTTTCGACATGATGTTGTGTTGAATGTTATATATTCCGTATTCAACATACGTGTATATGGTGTAGTTTGTTATTGACGTGCTCTTGTAATGAATGTTAGATATTCAGTATTCAATATACGTCTAGTTTTTTTCGAAGGTGTAGTTTGTATAGTTTGTTTCTACGTGATGTTTTAATGAATGTTACATATTTAGTGTTCAACATACAAGTAGTTTGTACAGTTTGTTTTGAAGTGATGTTGTAATGAATGTTACATATTCAGTGTTCAACATACGTGTAGTTCGTATAGTTTGTTTCGACGTGATGTTGTATTGAATGTTAAATATTCAGTATTCAACGTACGTGTAGTTCGTATTTTTTTTTTTTTTGAAATGATGTTGTAATGAATGTTACATATTCAGTATTCACGTAGGTGTAGTTTGTATAGTTTGTTTCGACGTGATGGTTTAATGAATGTTACATATTCAGTGTTCAACATACGTGTAGTCTGTTTCGACGTGACGTTGTATTGAATGTTACATATTCAGTGTTCAACATACGTTTAGTTCGTATAATTTGTTTTGACGTGGTGTTGTAATGAATGTTACATATTCAGTGTTCACGTAGTTGTAGTTTGTATAGTTTGTTTCGACATGTTGTTGTAATGAATGTTACATATTCAGTGTTCAACATACGTGTAGTTCGTATAGTTTTGTTTTGACGTGATGGTTTAATGAATGTTACATATTCATTATTCAATATACGTGTAGTTCGTATAGTTTGTTTCGACGTGACGTTGTATTGAATGTTTCATATTCAGTTTTCACGTAGGTGTAGTTTGTACAGTTTGTTTCGACGTGTTGTTGTAATTAATGTTACATATTCAGTGTTCAACATACGTGTAGTTCGTATAGTTTGTTTCGACGTGATGATGTGATGAGTTTTACATATTCAGTTTCAACATACGTGTAGTTTGTGTAGTTTGCTATTGACGTGATGTTGTGGTGAAAGTTACATAATCAGTATTCAACATAAGTGTAGTTTGTATAATTTGTTTCTGGCTTGATGTTGTAATGAATATTTAATAATGCTACTTAAACAAAATAAAGTGCATGTAAAACAGAGTTTGAGAATATTTAGTGAAACATTGTTGAAATCTACGCAGTAAACAATCAAATTAAATTCTTTGCAGAAATAGTAACAGACATCCATGTGAAACAAATTACGCATAGCGTTGGATAAGAATGCAATATATTTCTCGAGGGAAATTATTAAAGCATTCAGCAATAGTTGTAATTAATTTTACTGACTATAGTGTCGTTGAAAAGGAGTTTTAATATCACAATTAAAAGAGAATATGCAATAAGGAAAATATAGTGTATTGTTAAATTAACATACCTAGTTACATGGCTCTGTTACCACAAATGATATTTAATAAAAGTGGAGTATCTTTAACTAGTAGTCTAATCTTTAAAGTAAATACTTGTCATTATTGGCATATCATTTATAAGGATATGTTGAACTTGATTTTACTAATACCAACGCAACAAAACGTTCTTAACACATATGAACGTAAACACATATGAATATATTGTTATCTAAGTATAAGACACGATTCCTTCACAAATTGCTATAACAAACACAATTATGGGCTAAATTTGGCAGCAAATTCGCCAGAAATGTATCGAATGAGAGTATGCTCTGAATGGGTGGCTTGTAATGCCAAATGGTGAAAGCTGTTATTGGGATCATATTTGTACTTTCATTCTTCAATACGATGAAGTTAAACTCTCCAATGTTTTTTTTTTTTTTTAATTCTCAATTGATTAACATATAAGCATATAAAACTATTTTCAATATTGCAAAGTAAAAACGATTCACAAGGACATTGACTTAAAGGGTATCACGTGAAATTTATTTATCATATTATTAAATACAATAATCAATTTACAACGGTGGACAGGAAGTATTAGGGAATATGTTCAATATGCTTTAATAATTTACAAGGGTTACTTTCGATACAGTTTTTATTTTGGGCCATTGTTGCTGCATTAGGACTTTCATGCACTCTATGCAAAGCAGCCCAAATTAATATGATGATTTATGTATATTTTTCCTCAAAATCGAAACTGTTTTTGTATTATGGTATGGAGGAGTGTGGAACATTTTAATGCATTCTATTTACCATTTGCAGATAGTTTGCCAACTGCATTGGCATGCAGTATATAATGAATGTTTAAATGTATTGCTCTATATTATCTTATTTATGCATTAATATAATTGACATGCGTTTTGTGCATATATGACAGTTTAAACAATGATTCAACTTAATAAACTGTGTATAGACAGGATACCTTTATCACGAATAACTGAACAAGTCTATATCTAGGAACATGTTCCGAGGGTTCTCCGTGGCCGAATGGTCTAAGTCACTGTCTCAAGATCACTTACTTCTCACCGCTGAGGTCGTAGATTCGAGTCCCGCTCGCTCTTAAAACGTTATGTGAGAAAGTGTCCGGTTACTTGCGTTAGGACGGTGGTTCTACTCAGCCTGACTCAGTATGAGGTCTTCCCCCACCAGTAAAACTTGATATGCCATATATAACCTGAAATGTTTGGGAAAATGACGTTAAACTCCTTAAAAAAAAGGAACACGTTCCAGTGTGCAAAGTTTAGTTTTCTCACTAACCGGATCTTTTTTTTTTTGCAAACAATAGTACAGGTAATGTAGGGTTTTTTTTCAGTAGCCATATTGCAATTACTGTTAAGAGTCAGTAGTTTAATGTTGTTTTATTATACCTATATAAAACTGTGAGTCCCATATCATCCAGGTTATATACTCTTCTTATACAGACACTTACTTCTAATGTAGAGGTTTGCTATATAAAAGTATTTCACTATATAATTAACAACCACCGAAATATTGTATTCTAATTAGGACCTGCATTTTCTCTCAGAAACAACAATAGCGAATACGGTTTTATTCACTAAAACCTATCACAGAACCGAATATCTCTGGAATTTGGTCTATTTACCCCAAATAATCAATCATGGAATTCCCTACCTATCCCACAATACGTAGTATTACTAAACTTTCCATGAAGCAACTGATCAATCAACGTGCTCAAACCCTTTGCTATGTAACGGATCCCAATGTGAGAGCTAGGTTCGTTCGACAGACTACGGATAACCTCTAAGCCGTTGTAAATAGAAAAAAGAGTTTGTATTTTATTAACCCTCTTAACAGACGCTAATCATGTCTGTTGTGTACATTTTTTATTGCTGTCTGTTTTTATCAAATATAAGTTCAGATAAAATTGAGACTTGACACAAACAAACATCGTACTCATAACCTTGCAGACTCTCTGATTCCGGGTTTTCTGTATAGTGCATGTTATTGCACGTTAATCCACTCGAACTAATATGTCACTGGTATAACTTGACGATCTCATGTATGATTTATTGTAATTGATGCCAGCAGAGACGGCTGAATTCATCATAAGATTACATAAAATATATACCACACTCAATCAGATTCTTTGCCTCAAATGGATCTTTTTTATTTATTAATTTATTTTCTTTGATAATTTATATACATTTTCTGCTGCGATTCTGTTCTCGATTTATTCCTACATAGGTGAAACAGTAATCAATACCGTTGAAAGATAATTATGTTTTGCAAAGATGTTTATGAAATTGTCCATTCTGTACTACTATATGACTTTTGCAAAGATGCAATGGAACACATTATCGTAATGCTATTTTTATAACACAGACATACTGCGACCTGTACAGCGAAGTAGTAAATACAGCCAAAATAAGTCTCTTACGCTATCTTTATTCAAAACAATTTATATATCTTTTACTTATTTTAGTGCTATAACGTATGTTATGTTCAATATACATGTGACGTTAGTGCACCGCGCATTACACACGCCATACCACGATCCATGTAACATTCAGCGTTCTGTATGACAATATGACAGGTCAAAGAAGCATCAGGTATTATTCATACTTGCGTAGTGCGGTAAAGTTATTCTGATTCTGAAAAAAAAATGAGACAAACGATTTAACGTGTACAGAGTGAGCCAGACAATCTCAGTATAGACGAGAACATGTTGAACAAGATTATAGTATGGGTGCAAACAGCGGGTAAACGTATATCCAAAATGTACCTTACAAAAGATAAATGTCATCACTTATTTGCCTGATGGTACATTTGATAGAATTGAACGATCTGAAATGCAATATATATGCAGTGAGAGTAGTCCACTACTTACGGACGAACAGAAACGTCGGAGGATGTATTTAGTTTTACACATAGCCTGATAGAAATGTTCGAGTTTAAATCACTTTGACTGAAACCTGAACTTTTCTGCGGTAGTCCAAACAAACGCAGATCTATGATTCGGCTGTTGGAAAAATGAACAAAAACATGAGTGACCGCCTTGGAACAGTCAGTAGCAAAAGATGCCATGTAAACTGGTAAACGTGTGCAGCCAACATCGCTTTTCCCCCGTCGTCACATCAAAAGACAAAACAATGTACGTAAAACTATGCTGAACTATTGCAATAGTGTGTGTGCGTGTGTGTGTGTGTGTGCGTGTGTGTGCAGTTTTGTGTGTGTGTGTGTGTGCGTGTGCGTGTGCGTGTACATGTGCGTGTGTGTGTGTGTGTGTGTGTGTGTGTGTGTGTGTGTGTGTGTGTGTGTGGTCAGATCAATAAGATATTAATACGTAAGTGTACGACAAGACAAACATTCAACTGTCTCCGTCTGTTCAAACCTTAAGAAGTAGTTTGCTATCATTGAGTCTCACGGCGTTCATGTCGTAGCACAATTATATAGGAAAGAGTGATGGCCAACTGTAAAAAAACATACAGTTTATTGTAGAATTAAAGGCACATATATTATTTAAATATGTTTAGCTAAAAGGAAAAAATACTTAGTAAAATAAAGGTAACAAGGTTTTCCCAATCCCGTCCTGTATTTTCGATCTCGTCCGAGGTAACTGTTGACTACCGATAAGTGCTATTGTCACCAAGTTTAAATCCAATAACCAAAATCCTTCTTTAAAGACAATGAGCGTTTTTTAAACAAATTGTCAATCAAACTGGAAACCGCTTTTAATTTGAGCAATTCCGGTAAATGATTAAACCACCAGTTGGTTGTTGATTTTTTTTTTTAAAAAAAGATTATGTATCGAAAGTGTCACGCAAACGCTGAAACGTCTAGGGCAATGTGTAGCAATGCAAAGTAGCATTTAGTTCAGGTTGAAAGTACTTAAACAGTCACGTAATTTCATTATAGAAGAAATCTAAAGGAAAATCGAAATTCAATTTGTTTTAATATTGTTTTTGTATTTGTACTCCACAATTCAGTGATCGTTTTTATTATAAAATTGTTGATGTATCGTTTTGATATTACTTTGAGGGTTTTGTTACATTTGTATGCAAAAAAAGGAAAACATTAGCTATATATTTATATGGAGATAATTATTTGTGAATAAGACATAAATGTACAGACCAGACTACGTCGAGTGCGCCTAGCTACAATGCAAACCATAGATACAGTATCAAGGCCTCTGCTAAATCAATAAATGTGGTGTCGACCATGACTTATATACCATGGAATTACATGCAACACATCTGGACAGGGTGGACAAATTTACAAACATGAACTGATAGCTTTATATGAGTAGGATATATAAGCTATTGTATATGTATACGCTAAGGACGAATACGTTTCTTTAATTAGTTGGAATTGATATAGAATACATTATATATTTGACGTATAGAATATGTTTTTATATTTTGTATGATTTGTTTCAATGTTAAACAAATGCTTTTAAGCCAATTTAATATCTGAGGAATGTATTGTCCGAAAAAATTATGTACAACATTAATGAATATTAATTGTATTTTATAATATACTGCAAAAACAACAGAAAATGTTTTTGATAATTTTGCTTATTGTGACTAATTATTTGTCTATTAACTTGTAAGTCCTGGCATAATGAATAGATATTTGGGGAGGGTGTAAACACGCAATATCAGCTACAATAAACATTTAAATAGACAATCGCTTCAAAAGGCATTAGAAATTTAGTGAAGGTTATATAATTGTCAGATAACGGGCTACTTTTTTATTTTTTTACGGTTCTCGGTCACCATTAAATGCAATTAAGTTCTTAGGATGAAAAAAGTTAATAATTTATATTTGCCTTGAAAAGTGCTCTCTTTCTCACTTTTTGATTTGATTTGAAAGTTCCATTGCAAAAAATTTAAAAAATAAAAATTAAACCAGTAGAAATGTGTCTTAGGTTTTTCCGTGCTTGCAACAAATATCTAAATTTTTAGACTATAACGGAGAAATTCCAACACAGTTTTTGTTTTAAAAAAAGAAATATATTTCAAACAGGAGACTTTTAATTGACAAAACCATCAAAGTGAGGCTATCTTGTCGCTTCCTCTGCATGCTTGTATTGTATTTAATATTATCACTATGAAATAATTGTGTTATTGCCGTTATACTAGTTGCGATTTTTGAACCCTACGTCTCTTGTGAGGCATGTATGTTCTTTTCTAAAAAAAAACCTTTGATCCAGTTTGATAATTGCAAATTAACATTTGAAAACATCCGTTGCGTAATAAGCTTATCATGCCAATTTTGTAAACTGCTTTTTAATTAGTACGTGTCATACATTCTAAAAATCAACAGCTCCAATGGGATCTCAAAATGTCAAGGAGATAAATAAATATTGATGCGTTAAAATCTTATAGGAACACTGAAATAATGTTTGATAAAGTGCACACTCACACTTTTTTGAAAGTAATAATCTTAATGGAAATTATCAGTAAACATATAATCATCCGCACTTTGATGTATTTCAATTCATTTCAAGTATGATTATTAGTTATTGTTAGAATAACCCCATTTCTACGTCGAATTTTCTTATAACAATAACACGACTATATGTTTTGCATAACCTAGGGTATGTAACTTGCAAATATATTTTTAATTTCAATAAAATACATTTTATATCTTTCTTCCATACATTGTACATGATAATTTCTTTTTTAAATTACTAAATTAACGACTTATTAAAAGTTGCCAATGGCCATTATTGTACATATTAACTAGTCTAGTAAATATACCACATCATCCGGACAAAAATTATATTGGTGGGTTTATTTATGGAATGATGTGTTTAAAAAATGTTGGAGATTGGTATCCGACGATAAGTTGATAAAAAATATAAACGTTTAATTGTTGAGAGAATATGACACTCATTTTATAGAAATAGTCAACTACATCAACAAAATATTGACATAAAGCTATTTTATTTACATTGATCATAATAAATTACCACAACCGCCAATATTATACAGGGATTTTTTCCCAATTTTAATACTAAGAAATTTAATTTTTTGTTCACTAAACAATGAAAAATATATAGAGGTAAATTAACAAAAAATAAAACTGTAACACATATGCCAATATCGTCATCAGAAGCAGCAGTAACAGTATTAGCAACAACAACAATGACAACAATTGAACCTCTTATATCCGCATAAAAATAAGTAACACAATAGCAATATATGGAACATCATTTCTCGACTCAGTTACTTTATCTTTAAAATAAATAAATAATTATTTGTGACCAAGTTAATTGTAAATAATGAATATGTGCAACATGAACCCGATTTGTTCGCTAAAATATACCTAAGCATGATCGGAGGGAGCATTGCAATAACATAGCAACAACAGTCAATTTTATATACTGTATCCGAAATGGCTGGACTTTTCACTATGTCTACACAGCGAGTAAACGGTTAGTAATACAAGGTCCTGTGTTTCTTATCATTGAGAGGATCAGCAATCACGCAAACGATCTAAATACGTGTTGGTATTTTAATAGGGATATTTTAGGGCTGTAGGGTCATTTTAGGGTTGTAGGGTCATTTTAGGGTTGTAGGGTTATTTTTAAAAATGTTCCCTCAAGTGTAAAGTATGTTGGCCCCGAATCAATTCCACAAAATTCAGTTGCAGCAAATTGTGAACGCCAAATAGTCTACTTATCTGGTTCAGAATTGACAGTCAACATTTCAAATTAGAAGTATGGAACTAGATGGGAAGACTAGAATGTATACATGTACAACTTATGGCAGTGATAACTTCTTGAAATATTAATCATTTAACAGTGAGACGTTAATTGAAGAATTAAAACTTAGATATTTCTCATTGTTTAATATTCTTTTATTTATTACACTAATATTTCAATATTGTATGAAGCAATATGTTATTTAACCAACTTAAAATCATGTGTTGCATTATCGTCACGGTTTACCTTATATAATCACATATCTGCTTGTTAGAATTTGGAGGGATAATTTCACATGCCTCAATTACATAAGTTTAGTACGAATTGGTTTGATAAGTTTTTTTATTGGCAAACAAAGTTTCAGTATGGGGCATAACCTATGTCAGGTAACACACAAAAAGTGTAAAACAATAAATTGTACTTGTACACTTGCCTGTTAAGACAGTAAATAGTTGGAACTAAAACAAAGATTTCTCTTCGTTTTAATGCTTTAATTTTACATGTTAATTTCACATGCTCAAACGGCGCATTTTCAATATATCAAGGCTCCAATACTCTAAAATGAGTTTTTTTTTGTAATAATACTTAGTGTTACAACATATGCATCGCAGAAAATAACAGTATTAGGAGTAAAACTGTGAACAATACACAACAAGTGTATGGTATGTTTTTTCTGCAATATATTTAAATAAAAATAACAGTATAGAAACATTCTATTGCAATAATCTAATTCAACCTAAGCTAGTTATAGGTTAATTCATTAAATTTGCATACACAAAGGGTACATTTTCAATACACTAAAGTTCCTAATAATCTTAAAATTTTTATTTTTATGATAAAATATAGTTGTAAATCGGTATCACAGGGTATAACACTATTAGAGGTAAAACGTTCAATTGTACAAATTATACATATCTATTTTAGTGGTAACGATTTCGAAGCTTAAATGCTTCAAAGTTAGGTTGTGTGTTTGAACTAGTAAAAATAAGGTTGTCCATCCCCGAACTCTGTAATCTTTTAATCTATTTGCATCTATTTAAACATATTTTTGGCAATTTTATGTTGACTTAAAATAACCGAAGAATGACTGGACCAAATACAACATACATGTACACTGTATTATTAACATGATTATTACATAAACAATTATGTTGCTTTAAAATTGATTGCAAGAAAAAACATAGTAAACTTTTCACTACAATGTTTTATTACCAGTTAGAGTTATATGGAGTCTTTTTTATGAAAAGAGGATTTAATTATTTGTTTTTTCATCGTACTGTATGTTAGGTTGTTGACCTCTATACAGTCGTTGGAAATCATGTTGTCGTCGACAACCGAAATGACCGGCGATTCGATGATTGTGAATTTTCCCTAAAGTATTAAACAGTGGTTCGCATAATTATTCTTATCTTCGTACCCGTAGTTATTATTTGCTTGCTGCTCTGACTACTGTAATGTCATTGAGTACGTCTGTGTGTAGCATCACTTGTTTAATGCCATATAATCATCACATGAGAACCCGTGCTTTACTACATACATATTTGCTTGCTGCTCTGACTTCTGTAATGTCATTGAGTACGTCTGTGTGTAACATCACTTGTTTAATGCAATATAATCATCACATGAGAACCCGTGCTTTACTACATACATATTTGCTTGCTGCTCTGACTACTGTAATGTCATTGAGTACGTCTGTGTGTTACATCTCTTGTTTAATGCCATATATTCATCCCATGAGAACCCGTGCTTTACTACATACATATTTGCTTGCTGCTCTGACTACTGTAATGTCATTGAGTACGTCTGTGTGTAACATTTCTTGTTTAATGCCATATATTCATCACATGAGAACCCGTGCTTTACTACATACACATTTGCTTGCTGCTCTGACTACTGTAATGTCATTGAGTACGTCTGTGTGTAACATCACTTGTTTAATGCCATATAATCATCACATGAGAACCCGTGATTTACTACATACACATTTGCTTGCTGCTCTGACTACTGTAATGTCATTGAGTACGTCTGTGTGTAGCATCACTTGTTTAATGACATATAATCATCACATGAGAACCCGTGCTTTACTACATACACATTTGCTTGCTGCTCTGACTTCTGTAATGTCATTGAGTACGTCTGTGTGTAACATCACTTGTTTAATGCCATATAATCATCACATGAAAGACCCGTGCTTTACTACATACATATTTGCTTGCTGCTCTGACTACTGTAATGTCATTGAGTACGTCTGTGTGTAACATCACTTGTTTAATACCGTATAATCATCACATGAGAACCCGTGCTTTTCTACATACACATTTGCATGCTGTCGTTCTGTTGTAGAGAATAGTATTTTATTTTAATTCCTATTCGCCTTTTGATGTGATGACGTGGTCAGAACGAGGTTGAATGCTACGTTCCTACTTAGGCCCCAGTGACCTCTTTTGTTACTGACTATGCCAATGTGGAAGCCCATATCGCCACTTCTTATCTATATAAATTATATATTGTGTCTATATGTATTCAATATACCACGTGTGTCCATGCTGATTTGTTATGCACTCAGCGTTTTCCCCCAGCGAAGAGAAGAGTACGACTTTAATGGATTTTCTATACGGCTTCATATCCATACCGTTAATATGTTTTAACTTATATCTATTATAGATATTACTCATTTAGTAATACCGGCTATCGGAATGTTATGAAATAAAAATAAAAGCACGCGTGTAAGTTAAGCTTTTTGCAAATGCCGTACTCTAAATAGAATATAACATTTCATAAAGTGAGATTTGTTTGAGTTTATTATAACTAAAATGGCATTTCGAATACCAAATTTTTAAATCCATAATGTTTCTTATAATAAGGAATAGCAAAATGTTTTTTATGAATGCAAAGTTAAAGATACGTTTGTTTCATTATAATGTCATCGAAGACAAACGGACTAACTCTGTTAGTATCAACGTTAACCCTCATTCAAATTTGCATCGATCAAAGCACACCAAGATACCACGTTGAAGGATGTTTGTAAAAGTTATCCAATCTTAAATGGTTAATATATTCTACATATAAACAGGAATAGGACGTAATAATAGTGTATTTGTGAATGTGCGTTGAATAGGTGTAAAATTGTAATTTTTATTGTGTCTACATTTTTAAATTAGTTTTATACTTCCAAGCATAGATCATTAAAGACAGTTGTTACAGTGTTTGAACTGATAAAAAGGATTGTTTGTCAGGTTACCGGCCAGGTTATGTAACTGAAGATGCTATATCTGTTATAGCATGCAGTAAATACGTGATAACTTTAATTAGACTTCTCACTACACAGTTACGTCCCTTTTACCCACGGTAATATGATTCTTACGCTTAAAAAAAATGTCCTATGTAATTTGGTTTTGAAATATTTTCAAAATGGTTCATAGTGGTTGTGATTTCTTGCTGCAGATGAGTAGAGCAAAAGTTGACATAATATATACTGCAGTACATGTAAGACATCACTGGTGTTCGAAAAGTGACTTTTGTAGGATTTCAACTTTCTTTAAAAAGACTTCAACCTATCCGTTAGTGTGCATTTTTATGTGGGTATACATTCCCGCTATAAACAAAATACATTTTTAAAAAAAATTCTATGTGAAATTATTTTGTTACCATGGTAATCATCGACCCTATTTCATATAGAACAAAGAACACAAATCAACTGTGTAGTGAAGATATAGAACAGCATAACATGCGTTGCTAAATGTTATAGTAAACTGCTTATACTTGATAAGTTTTTAAACGAAAACATAGTATAGTGTAACTCAAAAGAAAAAATATAAATGATAGATAGACTAATCAAATATAAATATGAAAAAAAAACACTTTAATGGATGTACAAATTCATTTTTCCGAAAAAAATATCAAAGTATATGATATCATAACGATATGTTTTAATTGCAGAAAATCGTATACCTTAAGTGTGTTCTTAACGTATAACATGGGTTTTTTTTGGCAATTTTTAACTTGTTAACTATATTTAAATCTAAATATATGCTTATATTATTTCAATTTCATTAAGCATTTAATTTTGAAACAAGTATTAACTCCAAGAACCTATATGTAACCGCTTTAAATATAACGGCTTTATTTACAAACAAAATTAAAATATGAATTATATTAATAAATATGAATATAAACATATTTATCACATAATTTACGGTGCAGGAGTGTAATAAACCCATGACTTATTTTTGGTATTTTCCTAATGTTATATCACTTCCGATTCATCGCTCTCGTGCGGAAATTGCCGGAAGTATTCTCTGACTATATAAATGACGTCGATTTGTCACGGTTACATTATGTTATATTGAGACGTTACGTCATATGATGATTTAAGGAAACAAACTTCTTTATAGAAGTGATCAGTCAAATAAATGGTAAATGTTAACTTTCCTAAGTGATAAAACTAATCTTACAGTCGTACTCATTATTATTGCATTTAATCATTTAACAAATTCAATAATGAATAGGCACTCATGTTAGATCTTCTATGTACCAGAACATTACAATCTATTTATATATCTTTCTTGCATTATTATTTTTAACTTGCTGTTTAAATGGCAAAGCAATATATTTGACAAACAGCCAAGAATGTAATTGCAACTACGCACCGGTATACAATAAAAAAGCAGTGTTTCCATAGTAAAATTGATTAAAATCCATCCATATTTAGTTAAACGATACTTCGTGTCATAGTTTAAGGTTTGAAATATGTAAAAAAAAGACGTTCAGCAGACAGATAAATAATTTTGTATTAACAATTAATGAAAGCTGTCAGCCTATTCGTCATCCGTAGACACAGTCTTTAATTTTCATTTTTGTGTGCAAATCGGTTACTATGGGAGTAACGTTATATATTTAAAAGGATTAAGTGTATACTGCAAGCCCCATCTATCTTTGAACGTGTTAACCATTTGAAACTACTATTCTGAAAGTTTTAATACATTATATCAAAATTGAAGATAGATTTGAAAATATGAGTGTAAATATTATTGAAATTCCTTTTACCACATCGATTAAAACCTGCTGAAAATTAAAAGAACTATGTGAGCACATTACACATTTCTTCATATATGACAAATGATAAGCGAATCGTGTTGCCTTTGAAACAATTACAGCAGCAATTAAACCCGATATTGAAGGTCACCAAATTAAATTTAATATTTGTATTTCGTAGGCAAATTATGCCTAAATGTACAGTGAAGTGAACATTTATCAAAATTGCCTTTAATGCTTTAGTCAAAGCAAGAGTATTATACTATTCAAGCTCGTATAGCATATTAAAGGATAAATGGTATAATGCCCATATAAAAGGGGTGTGACATGATATCTTTTTATCATGTGAATAATAACCAACAGTTAAAACATGTGTTCAAGTTGTTTAACAGCGTGCGGTGATTTTTACATTACATCTTTAAGCATCTGTCAATAAAACTGTTCACGCCTATTTTCAGTTTCTTAGTTTTCATAACTTTTATTCAATATTTCGATCAATATATTATTCATTAATTTTCAATAATTAGAACTGCGTTAAAGCTATTTGTCCAATATCCTTGATTATCATAATAGTATATATACTATATTATTGAAATTCATAGTTGTCATGACAGCAGCCTTATATGCTGTGTAGTGACCGTAAAAATTCGCCCGCACTTTAATTCAGATTTGTTTTTGTTATTACTTTGAAGCCTGGAGCTCTTTTATAACAGGCAGTGTTTCCGAGATAAGACGATATTTTACGTTGGCAAAATTTTGCCACAAATAAAAAACAACACGTATAAGAACATTTGTTCAAGAAGCATAGCTTGGTTTTCTCTGTGTCATTAACTTGCACGACCTATATAATTGCCCGCACAATAAGTTAGATAATTGATCAATTGAACTTGCTGTTACATACTGGATATATTAATGAAATAACTTTTTTGTTGTACATTCACGGAGTATAAACAAATATGCAGAGCGAGAGAATTCGTCAATCCTTCAAAGATTCGAACGATTTGCATGCGGTGTATCCAAGTTGAAATCCCATTTAAAGGTTATACGTATCCATGCGCTGACAATTAAATTACTTTTTTAAATTGACAAAAACGCGAAAATGGACAAAAAGAGTAATATGATGTTTAAAAGGTATTGTTTCTTCAAATGTTCTAGTTTTTTTTAGGTTATTTCGAAAAAAAAAGAGTTAGATATCCCAAAGGAAATCATGACAAGCTGTTAGTTTTAGAAGCAATATCTACTGTAACACTGCCTAGGGAGTCGTTGGATACATATTGGTTTATGTTTTATAGGTCTAGTGACAAAACTCAAGCGTTTGTTTAAATCATTTTGTTCATTTACATTTTGTTTACCTCATATCACATTCAAAATGACAAGCGGAGATAACTTATAGTTGGCATTAATGGAATGTCATTGTCAAGAATATAGGACATGGCTGAACACTATTCTACTATGTTTGCGTATCAAAGCTGTAGTCATACCAATGGACCTATAACCATATATAATCTACCTTGTGTTAAAATAACATTGAAAGAAACAGCAGAAGACACGTGATTTGTTGTTTCCTCGGAAAATTGTTTTATTATTACAAAAAAAGAAACTTATTTGTTTAAAGATTATATAACTGTCTTTTAAACAATAGCATCAATTCTCATGTGTGTACTTTCGAAGCAATAAAATACCATAATGGATCACTTCCATTATAAATGACAAAATCGTTTGTTTACTAGATAACTAAGTGTGTCAAAAAAGCATAACATCATGTCATGCAGATTATATTTTAATGTTTTCAAATAACTTTCATTTAATATTCTAAATACAACACTTTTTTAATTATTTTCAAGCGTTTATGTCGTCAGACGATCTTAGTGGACGATTGGCTTGCTCATTTATTTCATTTTGACACATGCTTTAGAAAATTATTTTTTTTCTATAAACAAGTACTTGTCTTGCTTTTCCAGTACCATACATTTGCTTCGACTATTAACTAATTATATGACATGTCATATTTTATGAATACAGACCTGCATTTTTATCTAAGTTAGTGTAATAAGTATTTAAGTTAAATGATTACCACGGTGTTTATTTTTAATATTTGAATTCATTATGAGAGTTCTTTATAGATAATTCACGAAGATCGAATGTTTGATTCGTAGATAGGGTTAAACCTGAACGAATGAACCACATTATCAGTATTGCGCACCCATATTTTACAACGACTATGTCGCTATTAAAGAAGGGACCAATTTACATAAAAATACACTGTTGTTAATGTAATTTGGGTTGGGATGGTTACATAGCTGTAATTTACTTAGGAGGTTAATTTAGAAATGTTGAGGTAAAGAATATCACTGGTTGCATTTGTTTTTTTTTTTCTTTTTTATATTAAAGTGCATATACAGTAGAACTTCGATGGCTCGAACCCGACGGGACTAGACAAAAAAGTTCGAACTAAGGGTTGTTCAACATTATACCATACATGTACATGTATATAAATCGAAATAGCAATTCAGCCGGGACCAGGTAAGTTGTTCGAGCTATATGTGATGTTCGAGCAAACCGTGTTCGAGCAAACGAAGGGTTTTCTAATTAAGGCTAAGCACCCATATTAAACTAAAATAGATTTTTCGCTGAAAATGGCAACATGTCTTATGATGTACTAGATGAGTGGCGTGAATTTATTTTGATCAGAACTTGATCCGTTATACAGGATCACACGTAGTAAACAATGGTTCATCTCAGAAAGAGTAAGAATGACAATGCCAAGGTCGACAACATTTTTAGAAGGGGGATTTCGTTTCAAGTTTAATACTCCAATTTACATATATAATTTTGAGTTCAATTTGTTCCGTTATACAGGTTTACACGTTGTAAAATTGGTTTCATCTCAGGAACAGTCCGATTGATGATGTGAAGGTCGTAAAGAAGTATTCAAGTGCTGCTGTTTTTATATTGGGGATTTCCTTTCAAGTTTACCACTTCGCTTGAATCATTGATTTTGTCATTTTTCGGTGGATTTGGATATTTTTTTTTTATCCAGTTTAGCGTTTTCCCTGATAAATTCTCTTAAGCCATTGTTTGAACACGACATACTGGTATTTATCATATAGGATTAAATCCAATATATCTACAATGTTTCGTTTGAAATCTAATGCAACTGTTTGTCTTATTTCATATTTTAACGCTGTTTTTGCATGCCATACATTCATCACCCATTAAGATTTTTATTATAGATTCTGTTTAATTTCTTTTAATAAGCCATTATTTTAACCCGCATTAATGATATGTATTATCTAGAATTAAATCAAATAAACTTGAAATGTTTAGTTTATTTTCTTATGCAACTGTTTATCTTTAGTGCCATTAAGTGCTTAAAAAAGAATACCGTTAAAGCTGGTTCTGGGGGTGTTGGTAATCTCTTTACCCCTCATGAACCCCTAATGAACAGACCTAATAAACCTGACTTCTATTCATCTTTTAACCTAACTTCGACCAACTAAAAGTTCATGTATTTATGTGAAAAGACGCCTTGCAAATAAAACTTAAACTAATTTAAGCATTCAACTTCAGCATTTGTAAATCACGTCAACATATCATAACTGATCACATTGACAAATGTCCTCTTTCAAAATGATCTCGTCTGAACCCGGCAATGGATCTAGTAAAAATATTTGATCTATTTGTATGTAAACCAATGATATATTTACATTTGAAATTATGCTTTTTCCTTGATATAGGTATCATCTATCGCAAGGGATTCAATTTCTCTTTTCTGGTTATATCTCAATATTATCCTCCACCTATTTTACCAAATCTATCTCGTATCATCATGATATATGTCCGTCATTTCTGTTATGTTGTCTCATACCATTTTTCGACATTTACGTTCCTCTCTGCATAACTCCTTCACATCCTATACATGCTTTCTTTTCTATGATCCTATGTCCCTCGGAGGATACTCGCTCACACAGATTTATCACCCCGGTATTACAAATTATGTATTGATATATCTTTTTACAGAGCAAGAGTGAATGTTATTGGTCACGATCAACTCCATCAAAAAGGGTTAAATCCGATGAACAGTTTGGATTTGATTATTTGGCTTTCCGTTTTACCTTTTCTTCCGGTGACCTCAACAAAAATCCTCGAACAACTGGTACATTCAATTGGTGATCCGACTCGTCATCCACTTTATCTTCCGGATCATTGGACCGGTCATAACTTACTGATAGATATCTCTCATTTGTTAATTATACTGTCCAAAGCTCTGCCCCAAAGATACACCAACTATATGCTGATGAATGCTCATTTGATGTATTGTCTTTCACGGAAACTGGTTGAATAACAAAACATTTATCTTGTCTTTTCCATCTACCAAAAAGATCGCCCAACTGACAGATATGGCGGTGTTCTAGTCTAAGTTAAGGATACGACGACAAGATTTAGAGATAAACGACTTTGAATGTATATGGTTAGAATTAAAGGTGAAACATAAACCTTTTCTCTTTGGCATTTTCAACCGTCCGTTAATTTACCTCTCGTGTATTCAGGATTCCATAGCATTAGTTGTCGATACTCAGACTAAAAACATAGTGGTTACTGGTGATTTTAATCTCGATTGTCTCAAAACTGTACCTCGATTGAAAATTGACAACATGTGTATTCAATTCGGCCTTTCCCAACTAATTTCACCGAATCCTGCCAGTCATTATTGACATAGTCCTTGTATCCTTTCAAATCTATTAATCATTTGTGATGTAGATGAACCATTCCTAGAGCCGAATATTTACTACCATTGTCCAGTGTTCTGTTGTATCAGAAACCTTAAAGCCCGACAGACACCATTCGAGCGCAAAGTCTGTGAATTTTCTGAAGCCAATTTTGATCAGTTGCGTACCAAAGTATCTGCATTAGATTGGAAATATTGTTTAATACACCACCATACTAAAGCACCATCTATCACAACATCACTCGTCCGACCGACTCCTGACAACGTCTCTAAAATACTTCATAAATCCCAATTCCTCTACAACAAGCATCCAAACACTTATCACAACACATAAACATACGAAACAAACTCCTAGATGACACAAACACAGACCTCCCAAATTTTCTCATCAACAATCACAGCCCAAAACTCACCAATCTACAAGAAGAAATACCCACACGATGTTCGCAACTACAGGTCCATCCAATCAGTAAAATCCTCGAAACAATTATTCTCAAACATTAATTTAATATCTTTAATGACAAGAACTTCATCTTTTCGTTTCAGTCTGGCTCTGTTCCCAAGGTCTCTACTGTTAATAAGCTCACATATACTTACCGCACCTTTTGATAATGGTAAACAGGTTCAAGCTGTATTTTATGATATTTCTAAAGGACTTTTATTTAAACTTGAACGCAGGGTTATCTCTTCTACTTTTGTTCAAGGCTTATTTTAGCTGACAGAACTCAATGTGTAGCCCTTTCCGGGTCCTCATCTAACACGGTTCGAATATCGGCTGCGTTTCTCAGGGTTCAATTCATGGTTCATTATTATAATTTTGTTTACATCAACGATGTTGTTTCTGAAATTTGGTCTGCGATTAGCCTCTTTGCTGACGACACAACCCTCTATGCCATTTTTGATAACCCTCAACATGCTGCTCTCTTTCTCAATTTTGACCTACAGAAATCAATGTCTGGGCTTTAACATGGCTCTCGGTCCTGCTAAAACTGAATCTTGACTTACCTGTCGCAAACATGTTAAACCCAACACCAGCCTCTATTCATGAACATTATTCAAATATAGTAAGTTGACACTCAAAAACACCGTTGAATCACTCTCTCTCTAGCGAAGGCACAAACACAAAGATATCACCAAAAATGCTTGGACTCGAGTTAACATTCTGCGCTCTCTCAAATTCAATCTGAATAATCTAAAAATCAAAATAGAAGCAACCAATATTATTTCAAGAGCAACAATCCTGGTATCACTTAATAACTAATACAAAGACTCCGCGCTGCATTTGTCTTATTTCTTTATATTGAACATTGTTCTAACATGTGACACTGTTAGTAATCATCTAAGATTAAATCAAAAGAGTTCACAATGCTTTCTTTATATTCAAGTACCATTCCTTTATAAACTCTAATGTTTTCTAAGCACACAAACAAAACACCTTTTAAATATGACAAAAATGACTTTCAATAAACACTTTTATTATAATCGTTAAGTTAATATAAATACCAAAAGCTGTTGATATTCAGATTAGGATTTAGAAATTAAAGAACATATTATAATGACACAGTTCAATTTTCGAAAACCTAAACCAAACAATCATCCTTTGTGCCCAATACAAAACATAAATGTTAACTTTATTTTATAAAGTCAGGCATTGGTTATATCAAATTTCAATGTAAATAAAAATAAATAAAAAATGAATATGAAATTGCAATTATGTATGTTCTTTTGATAAGGTAGTACAACATTCGTAAGGATGTTTAAAGAAACATACATCATTACTCGTACAAAGTATCAATAACACAAATGCTCAATTTGAAACTCTGTTCCATTTTATTCAATTATATTTCAAATACTAGCAGAAAACAGTCTTACCCAATTATTGACGTTGTACATACATCATAAATGCATCACGCTGAAGCGAAAATTGAAGTGCTACGTAATTTGCCTACGAGCGTTGTTCTGTACGTGGTTCTCCTCTCATAGCTTATTTGATTACTACAAAATAAGGAACGGTTTCCAGAATTAAAATTAACTCAGAAAAATTGCAGCAAGTCTCCAGTGTGGAATATTTGGTAACAATTCATGGCTACGTCTTGTTCCTTTTAAACGATGTTTCCGCTTATTTGCCCTCTTTCTAAATATGTCCTTAGTGAATAGTGTAAAATCATGCTGTATAGAAAACAAATTATACTTGGATACAATAACTGAAATGATAATGATGCGAACACAAAATTGAAAAAAGAAATCTACCATTTGTACTTAAAAAGTATCAAAGTAAATATTTAGAAAGTTTGAAAATATTTTTATTATAAAAAGGAAATACTGACAACCCGAATTGAAATCTCAATAACAGAAACTTGTTTTCAGGGCCATTGTTAGAGAAAAACACACGTACAGTACCACAGGGAATGCAACATAAATATACAATGTATGAGACAACGTTGATATTTATTTATATAATATATCTTCGGTAAAAGCTTTGAAGTATACACCATATATAACACCATATATAACACCATATAACACCAACCAGATGCCCAGATCACGTTACTTATCTGAAATACATTTATCTACCGAAGATTGACGGATTTGACCGAGTATTGGCGATTGAATGCGCGAAAATCATCAGATTTTTTTGCGATAATTTTCGTCGTGAAGTTGCTTATTAATAAATTAGAATTACTGATCAGTAAATATATATTTAGAACATGATTTATTCACGTGTCAGGTTATTATAAATCTATGGAAGATGATGTAAATTCACGAGAATTGTCGTTTATTTTGTTATAAAACAATACTTTAGTTACTGATTATGTCGCTTTTAAAACAGATGATGTTACTTTGTGAGATTAAATACGTAGGGAATGGCTTAGACACTATTTTTTCTATTGATATTACGTAAATTTAGTAAAGAAATAAAACGTATATGTTTTATGAATTCAACACCACATTTAACTTATTTTATATAAAACATTTCATGAAAATGTTTGATACAAGCAACTCTTTACTAGATTTATATTTATAAACTCAAATATGAGACAATGTTTGGAAAATATAAAATCTTATTTAAATATTTATATGTTTATATTTGTGACTTCATCGTGTTGGTTTTATCATTTGCTTCGCTCAAGAGTATATTTTATCAGCGTTCCGTTTACGAATACTCTTGTAATTTGAATCATAAACTCGGGATTCATAGTTCAAATTCATGAATAATCAAATAAACGTCGCAAAGACTGTGGAAAACAATAAAAAAAAGTAAAAAAAAAATGTTTAATAATTATGTGTATCAGTTGTAAATTACGTGAGCTAAAAGTGTTAATATAATACTGAGGTTTATTCCGTATATAGCGACTGAGGTCACTTCTCAATGTGACAAATGTAGAATTATTTATTGCTCCCGGTTAACAGTAGATAGAATGTATCGGTCAGGCAGTGAATTTCTAAAAACAGTAAAGCTCAATAAATATTGGACAAACAGTTAAAGTTGTATTTCTTTTGGTTTGAAATAATGACACGTGTTTTATTTGGGCAATGAATATAAAGCTTCATCTGTAGATTCTTACAAATTCTGATATTACTTAAAAGCTTGATTGTTCAGGTTTTATTACCAAAGAATTAAAACAATAAATATCGGAAATAAAACCGAAGACTGACTTTCAGCCTATCCCCTGTTTATTTGGAAGGAAAACCGATAACATTTCTACATCAAATCTGATGCTTTATAAGAATATATTATTAAATAATGATGCATTACATTCCTGTACTGTAATGGTGTATAGTCGTTTTAGTGTCAGTTTTAAGCTGAAAGCATTGCATGTTCTGCATTTAGATATCACATCGATAATTTAACGGCAACGTAGACAGGTCGGCTTGCATTCATTCTAATAATGACTGAAACTCTCCGAAAATAGTATAGAAACTAGTATTGAACCCGGAATGAACTACACATTGTATTCTGCCAGCTAAATAATCCTTTAACCAAAGAAGAAGAGAGGCAGAAATACCACTGCGTTCGAGTTTGAATAAACGTCCTTTATGCCACACGCGGTCGGATGCATTAGAAATATCACAAAAGGCAGCTCGAACCTCTTTTCCGTCATCAAAAGCCTTGAAAAAAATATGGTAAATAGATGTTAGCTGATTGACAATAGTTTCCTTGTGAACAAAGCCGGACTGAAAAGAAGAGAGAATGCTTTTGTTATGGAAGAAATGAAATACATGTTTCTGGAAAATTATTTACTGATTGCACTGTTTGCACTGAGTAGGGATATTGGCCTGTAGTTGCTAACATCATGAGGATCTTTCTACATGTAGATTGCACAGATGCGGGCTAGTATCCATTGACGGGGGACTTTGGATAGGCCTTGGGAGCAGCTGAAGAGATCACAGAGAGGTCCGAATAGTTCGTTTAAAATTTCTTTGAGGACTATGTTATTGAAGTTTTCCCTTATTAAAGAACTTTGATGGCGTCTATAATTTCAGTAGGCCGAATGTTGATGTTAATGTTATAAAATATCTAATACAAAATTCAAGATTTCATTATATTCATTGCAGTTCACGCCAAAGGTTGAGAGTAAGGCTCCAGACTCGACAAAATTGTCTCTCAAAAACAATTCTCTTTACTGTTTATACCCAGTCAACGGTGTTTTGTGCAATTTAATGCTTCTAGATGACAATGGTTGCAAGCAGTCGTGAATACTTCTTTAATTTGAAAATCAAATACCAAGGTTTAAATCACTCAAAGAATTTTAAATTTCGTTTCGTCTGCAATGGCAATTCTCTTAATTTAACAAAGTCTAAAACATCTTCTATATCTGAATGAATGGGGAGGTAATCAGTCTACTAATACAGAAAGACGCAGAAATCCCATACAACTCAATCTTTAATATCTCTAGTATTATGCTATGTTCAAGTTAGTCGTTAATACAATTCCAGGGAATAAAGCTTTTATCATAGCCGTATGATTACAAATTGCCACTCTGAAAACATACTTAACACATTGGTTTTGTGACACTGTAATTTATATATTACATTAACATTATAATATAATGTCCTTCAACTTACTATATATAATCGAAACATTTTTGTAAACAAGAGAAGTGAGAACAATATCAGCTACAATAAAGTAATAAAAGCTCAGAACGTAACTAAAAGAAAAAACAAGACAGTTTTAGTTCTCTTCATGGGGAAACAAGGAAAACTCCTTGATAACGGCTGTTGTTAAAGCAAACGATTAATGATAATTTGAGACTCGGATTACGGTCGTACTTAATATAGGTCTTTACTTGTTTTCAAATATTAAAACCATTACGGTTTGTCAGATGTGTTTGATATTTCACCTAACCTGTCACTTTTAATATTGTATAGTATACACGTTTCCAAACAATATCTTCTGTTTTGTGTTACTTTGCTATAATACAATGTAATCAAACTATATTCGTGGAATCGTATATGAATCAGTTTATATACATATGTTTAAATCAATTATATGTTACACGTTAATAATTATAAATATATTCATATAATTGTAATGATAGAAATCATTTCAAGAATATCAAATATAATTTCCATAATCCGTGTTTTTGTTATCATTCATTTGCTAGTTGTCCAATATAAGTTTATGATATGTTTTTCATTTCAATAGCCAAAACCTTTGTCCTCGTATATAGTTTTTCTACTGAACTAGAAAGCTTGAATTTATGGTTTCGTGGTATGTTCAAACTGTTGTTACAACCTAATCATAGTCGAGTTATTTTATAAACCACACAGTCAATACTATATATTTACTGAAACAAATTCAGTTACTGTAATTCTTTATCCGAATACCCACCTAGGCACATTCTAGATGATGATAGATATATGACACTGTCTCTCACAACTGATTCAAGTAAAAAGTTATCAGTCATTTGCCGAGATAGTTATGCCTCAATACTGGTTATCCTTCCACGATTCCAGAAATGTGTGGTTAGGTTAACTACTTAAACAAACAAACACATCCTCACATAATGAATGTGTTTCTTTTTTTATCACATAAAGCCAAACATACTGTTAGATTTAAATTGTTATGAAGTGATTTTAAACAACACATAAGTAATTATGTAAATTCTTCAGTTGTAGAGGATGACGTCATTGACAAAGTCAGTCTTCGTTGACCATAACCCCTCTCAACGCATACTATTTACGTTTCTCCTTTACATGATATACACATGTAGCCGACTGTCGTTTTTAATCGTTTCTCGTAAACGCATATCCGTGAACGGTCATTGTTAGCTTCAGACAAATTTAACTATCAAAACAGTGTTGCTGAAATATTATGTTAGGGTATGATTTATCTAGCTAATTACACTGATTTAAATCTTCTACAATAAATGTTTAAACAATTTTAAAGTCAGCTTTAAAGACATTATTGGGTTCATCTAATTTATATAAGTAGTGTAATTTGTTTCGGCTTTCTAAATACCGCCATGCCCTGCGTCGATTTTGATTAGAACAATGCTAAAAACATACTTAGTCTGACGTGTTATCTAAAAATGGCAAATGCCCTAATTAGATTGAGATGTAT
The DNA here is from genome assembly GCA_029582155.1 of Panopea generosa. NCBI lineage: Eukaryota > Metazoa > Mollusca > Bivalvia > Adapedonta > Hiatellidae > Panopea > Panopea generosa. The sequence continues at coordinate 48,167,037 of CM055896.1, forward strand.
TCAACAGTATTTAATGACCCTCAAAATTAAGTTTGATTTGAATTGATCGGGATTTTAAATTATAAAATGCATAATTGATATAATTGATTAATAACTTTAATTTGATTTAGTATTTGATAAAGTGAAATTGGCAAATCGGCCGCTCAGACCAGCTCGACGCAGTGCCTCTAATCTAAACACTTAATACAGGTTCTACCAAGGAAGTGGACAATATAGAGATTCACATATTAACTTTGAGCTTTCTTAACAACCGAGCTAAAATAAAATAGTATAAAGTTATCTAAATTGGTAAATTCAAATTAGTTTCGCCATAAAGAAATGGATAGAAAATTGCATATCGCTTTTTTACCTGAAATGAATTTTTTCTGATGTTGATAAAAATATACATCTTTAGTGTAATAACGGTAGATTGTTCTATTTTAATAATATTAAATTATATTTTCCTACATCTAACCATGGGCATAATTGAAATAAAACCTATGAGATTAGAACACACGTCCCGATTGGCGTTAACATATATAAACTGATATGCTAGGAAATGAATCTACATTTGCCGTTTGTTTGTACCGTGTTCATTTATTAATTTCCAATAAGTATATAGAATTAGCAAATCGTATTAAGCGGTCCGATTGACTACACGTATTTCTATTGGATAAAAATAAACACGATGAAATAATTGTCAAAAACAAGTAAGTGAACTCAAGACATTACCTTAGATTAAGCAGTCAAACATGATATTGCCACCTTTGATCTAGTTTTCAAACCTGATATTGCCACCTAAGATCTTGCGGTCAAATATGATATTGTCATTTTTCATTCACATACTCTGTTAGAAATTGAGTGTTTACACGTTTTGTATGGAAATATTGAATTTAGTATTGTTAAAGTAAAATAAAATAATTGTCGTAACGTTAAGTTTAGTAACAGCCTCTTCTGTTTTAAACGGCTACAACCACCACACTGCCATTCAAAGTAATGAACAAAATATTTGTTTATCTTCTTTTCTCTTCTAAACTTACTCATATAGTACACTGTGTATTTTATTTTTTTAATAAATACCAAATATACTAAAAAAAACTTTAACCATTGACGTTGGCATGTGATAACGTTATACAAATTGATGAGAGACGGTCAACCGAACCGTTAATGCCAAGAATGTTCCCATTAAACAGTTGTCTCTTATACTGTGATAGACAGGTAAATGGCATACATTTAACGTAATTATGAAAACAGAATAAAATTTGCTTTGAGTATTATTCCTAAATATATCTCCATATTCCATATAGCATTACAAAATTGCTGTCTGCAATCTGCAATATTATATTGTGCAATCTGATTGTTAGTATCACCAGTTAAATTACTAGAACAAATACGTTTTGATTATGGCTACCGGGACTTATATAAGCTGATAACGTGTCTAGAAAAAATTGTGTAACAAACTAAGCAAAATAGAATTTGACCAGAATAAACTTGATGTAACATTGTTACCTTTGAACCAATAAAACAGATCTCTTAGTGAAAAACAAACCTAATAAAACACATGCTTCCGTTGCATGTATTTAATATTTAGTAGAATAGAATGTGTGACTAAATTTCTTTCGGAGACAAATCGACAAAAATATAAGTTCTGAATTTCGCAATAGCGTGTAAAACGTGACAGGTATTAGGTGTATGGGTATTTCATAAACTTTGAATTCCATTACATATAATAAAAAACGAGTATGATTATTCCCTTTCTTTGACTGTGATCTTGGTTTCCAACGGATCACTTTTCTTTAACAAGTGGTGTAAAATATACCAAATTACTACCTATGATTTATTATTTCTGTCTTATCATTTCGGATTCCTTCCTGATTTTAAAAACTATGTCATTTTCGGTAACACACATATAATGTATATATTGTGGTTTTATCAGAAATGTATGGACAATTATTGCAATGCCGTGTAATAAAACAGCCATTATCAAATTATACCCGACAGCAACTGGCTAATCGATTTGTTGTTGTTTTTACACAAGTATTGAAAAAACTGTAATGTTTTCATTTAAATCTTGGCAGATTTTAATTTGATAAGCCGCACGTCAGTTTTACACATTATTGACAGATCAGATTATCTCATCGAAGAAATGTCTGACAATTGCGTAAAAAGCAACCGTTTTCAAAGATTAAATATTGACATGTTTACCTTCGCAACAAACTTCCTTCGCGTATTATTTTGTCGACATTGAACAATTGATTAACACGTCAAGCAATCATTCAATCCTTCATAACGTTAAAAGCTATATTTACCAGTCGAAAGAATACACGAAGACTGAAAATTGCAGTTTAGTTTATCAAACTTTATATGGTTCTGGTGCTGGAGATCATTACATAGTTTTGTTATTGGATAAAAAAAATTGAATAACTTTTATTTAATATTTGCAACAAGTCATTGTTAATCGATGTCCAAAGATAAATATATTTAGCAATGTTTTTATTTTACTTTGTGTATAATTGGCCATATTTCATCATAATTATATAAATAATATATAAGATAACTTTGCAAGTCACGGTCAACCGATGCCCAAAAAATAAAAAGCAAAGTTTTTACTTTGTGTATAATAAACAAAATTTAGCGGTTTTAATGTTCTCAAAAGAAAACTTTTAAATAACTTTCTTGACTGTTAAGTTAGATAAGAATATTCCAAGCCTATGCTTCGCTGTTGTTATCGGAACATTAAAACAGTCATCGCGTAGTGTAAATTTCAACAAACATAGTATATGGGACCATGAAATTAAAAACAAATGTGTATTTTCAAATACTGTTTCTAGCATCACTCAAATGCAGATATCCATGTATTGCATATTGTTAAATGATACATATTTTTTTTGCATTTACTCCTTCGTTTCCCAGATTGGAACTTTTATTTCAAATTGGATTGTGATTGGTTCACTAATTACATGAACTAGGCATGTTGAAGCTATACTGGTAAGAATCTTGAAAACAAATAATTTCATATGAATAGTTTTACTATATGAATCCGTTACAAAATTAATAAGATGTATGTTTATATTTGCAATATGCAGATAATCATTTCAAATTATGGTTTCATTGCTAAATAAAAAGGTTGAGGTACATAAGAACAGACGGTGAAGTCCTAAATGCATAAACTATCGATCCTTTTATTTCAATATTGTTGATATACAAAAACTATTAAAACCTGGTAATCTTTCATTGAATAACGCTTGTTTTTTTATGGAATTTTTAATAAATCATGTTTGCTTCAATCTCAAGAAAGTTTAAGGTTATGCTATTTGTGATTTACATGACTGACTTAATATCTGTTTAGTTTTACATGTACCTTCCTTGCTAAACTGTTATTATCACTTTGGAACAAGTAAAATATCTCCTTCGTTACGCATTGCAAACTAACCAAATGCTATTTCATGAGCATATATATCCTATCAAAGTTCTACATGTTTGACTTTCGCCATAAATAGATACAGTATTCCAAATTCATATTCGGGCCTGTTTCCGGAAGTGACATAAATGTTTCGAGCATTCATAAAACATAATACAGTCAACCCTATACGATTTCCGTTACTTATCAGCAAAACACGAACGTATTTATTTGAGATTATTTTAATGATCCAGTTAGATATGTTTCATTTTTATAAAATCCAACTCTTTTGCCATGCCTGGTCCAAATCCATTTATGAAAATGGCTGTGTTTGCTTTATATTCATTTATACAAAGAGTCATGTTTGTAAAACACTTTAATGTCTGTACGTGTCACTTAATATATATATATATTATATTTATGTTCATATTAAGTGTTTTTCAATGAGTTTGATTCTGTAATTAGGCACACCGTATTTTTTCTATGATTATTTCGTTATTTATGGTATTGTATAATGATTCTTATAGTTTTATATTATGCGCCTTGGTCATAACAATAGTTTATATCAAATAAATACTCAGTAACATTAGAAAGTATAGTGTATGTCATAAACACTTTGTGAAAGAGTTATCTGCATCTTGGATACAGTTGGTGTAAAGAAGGACATGCATACATGCAATATGAAGATGTATTGCCAAGTGAATATTTCGTTGAGGTAGCATATACACTCACCTGTACAATTTTTACACTTTGCTCACGTTATTGTGAATGACCTTAAATTAATGAACGATGGCAGGATACGAGATGGACATTGAAATAGCATTTTCTCCAGTATGATGAACCGACGTATTGGTAATGGATTGGCGTTCTGAAGTTGCCGATGCATTAACATGATATGTTTAACATGTGAATAATAACCAACACGTAAAATACGCTTTTTCAAGTTGTTAAACAGTGTGGTATGATTTTTTTCATTATGTATTTAAGTACTCTGTTAAAACATCTTTTCCCTCCAATATTCAGTTTCTTGGTTTTTATACCTTTTTTTTCAATATTTCGATCAATGCGTTATGCATTTATATCAATTACCATTATAAATACACATTTAACACAATATTTTTCTTTTGTGCTGGTCATTAAACTAAATATATTTAATCATTATAATTACTATTAATGCTTTACAAGACATTCTTGTCATCAAAACGGCCTTATATGCTGTGTGGTGGCCGTAAAAAGTCACCTCGTTGTTAATATGTCGGATTACTTGGAAGCATACAGCTCTTTTAGAATTGTTAAATCGGAACAACTGCATCTTCCGATGATATGTGGCATGACGGATGTTGAATAGTACATTACCCATTATGTACAGACTGAATAAAACAGAGTTTGCTGTTTTCTTTTCTTGGACACGTTCTGTTCTTCCTCAATGGAGCCTTTTATCGAACAGTAAATCGATTCAGTTCATTCACGGGAGAAATCCAAGACTTGTCTGTATATTTAGCCCAAAAAATTGTTTAAGATTAACACTTATCACGTAATTCATGCGTTCAATCTACATTTGTATAAAGAATACTATCGTTCATTTCACGTTCACGTAGGTAATCTTTATGTTCGGACATAGTTTGCAGTAAAAACAGTGTTATCGAGATATGACGATATCTTATGAGTGCATACTTGTGACACAATTATAAATATAACATATTTAAGCAAGTCATAAGGTACGACTCTTGATGTTCAGTTAACGTGCATAACCAATAAAGTTTCCCGCACAATGCGCTAGACAATTGATAAATGGAACTTGATGGTTAGTTTTGGATGCATTAATGAAATTGTGTTGTACATTCACGTGGAATAAACGAATAGGCGTTAGACAAATGAACGCCAATCCTTTTAAAATTGCATCATTTTGTACGCTGTACATCTTAATCTCAAATTTAAAGGTTTAACAACTATATTCTTTCAATTTAGTTTTGTATCAATGAGTTGACACTAATGTGACACATTTTATATGGATGTTACAAAAATGGACGAATAAAGTAATATAATGTTTTTGTTTCCTAAAATATTCCATTTTTTAAGATAATTTTGAAACAAAAATGGTGTAAGATTTCCCAAAGGAAATCATAAAAAGCTGTTAGTTTTGAAAAAAGTATCTTCTGTAACACAGCTTAGGGTGTCGTTGGACACAAGTTTGATTATTTCATAAAGATCGAGTGGAACAAAACTATGCATTTCTATAAATCATTTTGGTCCTTAACAGTTTATTTACCGCAATTGACTTTAGAAATGACAAGCGGGTATTTTTTATAGTTGGCATTAATGGGATGGCATTGTGATTAATATAAGACAATGGTTAAGTCTATTTTACTATGTTAACGTATCAAATCGGTGGTCATACCAATAACAGGTAACCATATACATGTATAACCTGCATGTGTTGAAAATATGATTAAAGTCCATACTGATATATTCATACTTGTGAACGCATAACCATATATAAAATGTCATGAATTGACAATAGCGTTTAGAAACAACAACAGGCAAATTATTCGTTATTTCTTCCGATAATTTTTTTTAATTTTTACAAAAATGAGACAATTTGTTTTAAAGATTATTTTACTGGCGTTTAAACCATTGCATCAATTCTCATTTGTGCCATTTCAAAGTAACACAATACCATAATTGTGGTTATTCATAATAAATGACTATGTCATTTATTTACTATATTACTAAATGTACCAAAAAGCATTACACCATATCATGCAGGATAATTATAATTTAATGTTTTCAAATAAATTTTATTTAATGTTTCATATCCAACTGATCTTATATTGTTACTTTAACATTCTTGATCGACAGATGATCTTGGTTGACGACCTACTTACTTTGTTTTTATTTTTACGATTTCATTGCACATTTCACAATGCACTTTTTCTGTTCTGTGTTGCTTTGTCAATACTTTATTTCTACTATTAAATATGATTATATGTCACATTTTATGAATTAATACCTTAATCTTAACAAGAATAATGTTATTAATGATCTGAATAAAAGATCAAGTTTTCAGTCTGTAAATAGCATAAAACCTGAATAAATGTGACGCTGATTGCAACACAGTAATGAACAGTGAGTCTGTCTGTACAGCAGCGCTTACTTACAGTCAAATGTACAATGAAGTAACTGAATTGGAATTAAGATGGCAACAAAGATATCATTTACTTTGGAAGGATAATTATTCAATTTTAGCATTTGACATTTTGACGTATACACTTTCACTGATTGCATTTGTCTTAATTCTATTTTTAACACGAAATGCTGAAGAAGAAACAGAAAACGTACTTTGGTAGTTGCAATAATAGTGTCAAGTTTTTCCATTTATTTACCAAATTTGACATAACGAGTGACAACTTTCAGAGGAGCACGAGCTATCAACTACATACTTATTCAAATAAACAATCGCTTCGAAATGAATGGCAAATTATGTAGTAGATGTGTTAAATAACGGGGAGATTTTCTGTTGGTTTTACGATTCGCGGTCACCAATAAAAATCTTAAGACAAATCACCAAACTCAGGGCATTGATTTTTCTTTTTTCCATGAAAAGTGCTGTCTAGACATGGTAATTTGATTGGATAATTGTCTTGATAAGAAAATGAAACAATTAAACTAAATCGATGGAATTTTGTCAATATCTTTACGTTGCGATTGTAACAGATTTCCTGTGAGTTGTAGAACATACCGAAGACATACCTACACTGTCTTTGTTTTACAAAAAAAGGGAAAATTATATTCTATAGGAGACATAACATTCAAAGGAGTAAACACCATGACGAACATTTTTGTCAGTTCTGTATGCATTAAACTATATACTGAACTAATATTATGCATATGAATAATATATATTGTAATGACTGTGTTGGTGTCGTTGTTTATTTGTGTTCTGTCAATTCTACATCGCTTGTTAGGCATGTGTTTTCTTAAGTTTATAACAAGTGTAATCTAGTATGACGATTACATATTAGCATCTGCAAATAACCGGTAAATAAGACAAAGAATCTTGATAAGCAGTATTTACAAGAGTTAAAAAACGCTTTAGTGTTTGTCATAAACTCGTTGACAAGTTAACATCTCAAATGTCAATGAGAAAATGAATAAATACTATTCATGTGGACATCAAATGTAATTTTTGAAACTCTGAACTAACACAAGAATGAATACTTGATAAAGTGCGCATTTACAATATTTAGAAATCAAAAGAAATAATTACTGTCAGTAACAATATCCCTTCATGAGAAAGATTTGTTCCAATTCATATCAAATGTCATTATACATGTAATCATGTTTTAGAATCAGACATCGATCCGATTATACGATGAAAATAGGCTTATTGTATATGTTTTGCAGATAGACGTCAACCCCATGTAATTGCCCGGAGTCCTTTAATTAATCAAGCAAATCTTATTTACCACTAAAAATAATATAGTTATCATTGTATTTTAAAATGTTATTTTCCAAAATTTTGCCATTTTGTTACTTTAAAATATTGTTTGCATGATAAAAACAAAATATTATAGACGTTTTACTATTTCAATTAATATCGAAAAGAAATATTAGTAGAGGCTATGATCCTTTGATTGTATGTTTGCTGGTTTCCTGCCTTACAGTTGATGGCTAAACGCCTTCTGGGAAAGGGCTGGGGACCCGATGCTAGCGAATTCCTCCTAAAATATTGTATTTGTCTATAACTGCGACTTGTCGTACCATTAAGTATCAATCGCTGGCTGCTCTGACTTCTGCAAAGTTATCGAGTACATCTGCGTGTAGCAACACTTGCTTTTTATTATTTTTTATTGTAGCAAGTTTGTGTTATAGGATATAATCAGGCGCATGCTGCCGTATTTGTAAGACAAAAGTCTGGCGGGTATATTTTTACACTATCTCGTCTTGTGATATGATGATGGCGGACAAGCGAGGTTCGATGCACACATTAACCAGGTTAAAGCTCTCGAGTTTCTTTTTTGTACTGACTATTTTAAGGCCGTGACACCTTTTGTCACCTGTATTTTATCGAAAAGAAATTGTATAGATACTTTAAACTTATTTTAGTATCAAAGAGCTGACAATAACTTGCCACATTTTTATTTCATTTCCGCACAAAAAGGGAAGCAACTTTGTCGTAAATAGCCAGTGTCACTTCATATTATTATACTGCAACTAATCCTATTTCGGATGGCACCCTCATGTAACGGATACGACTGAAATTGGTGTCTTATATTGTGTTCAGAAATGCATACTGCTGTAAAAAAAATGGTTATTGCAATTTAACCTGAATATAAAATATAATATAAATCTTAATATTTATACAAATAAACTAATCTAGTATAAAAATGTTCATTTTGCAACTGCAGTTAATTGAAAGATTTCATACTTTAAGAGCCAGTTATATCCAATTAGGCAGTAAAGTTCATTTTTTAAACTCAATTGTCATTAAAAGAGAGTATTTTGTGAGGTTATAAGCAAAGTTTATCCAAACACTATTTTAAGTTAACAAAACGCTATATTCGTATTACAAAATTGAAAAACAATTGACACTCTGCCGAAATGAAATTCAAGTTTATAATATCAATTTCCATAACATTTATTATCATATGCATACATCTATATACATGTATTAGATTTAATTGAATAATAGCTGTAAACAATTTTAAATATATTTTCGCATTTCTAGTAAAATCTACATTTTCCCCCCTAATTTCAAGGACGATATAAAAAATCTGTACGGTAACATGTATTTTATATTCCTTATATTGCATGAACATACATTAAATTTAAATACTTGTTAGTTTTCCTTAATACTGTCTATAATAAAAAAATTATAAAAACTATAGAAATCGTCATTAAATTAAATTATATTTGTAAAAATGCTTTTGTTCCTGTTATTGGAGGTTATATTGAAAATAGGAAATTTAATGTGAACTATCCCAAAGGAAATCATGAACTTTTATTAGTTTTGGAAACAATGTCTACATAAACATTATCAAGAGTGTCGCTGGACACACAGTTTCAGTATATTATAGAGTTCGAATGGGGAGGGGAAAAAATCAGGCACTTGTTTAAATTAACTGTTTATTGATATTTTGTTTCCCGCAAACGACATTTCAAATAACTAATATATGACATTAATGAGATAGAATTGTAAGGACTATTGGGAAATGTTAATGTATATTTTCCTATGTTCAGGAACTAAATATGTCCTCAAAATGCTAGATAGTTAAATAAAACCTGACATGTGCTTAAATTGTCTACGGACAACTGTTTTTTAATTGCAAAAATAAGCAACAGTTTTATATCGACTATATTACTGACCTTAAAATCATTCCACCAATTCTCATTTGTTTCATTTTAAGAAATATAAAAACAAATGCCATAATGAATCTAGTTCATTATATTGACAAAGTTGTTTATTTACGGAAGTGCTAGCTGTGTCAAAAAATAATTTAATGTTTAAAGTTCAATATTTCAGACCCCATCGCTCTTTTATTTTAGCTTCTTGTTCGTCAGATGATGTTAGTGGACGACTGGCTGTTATTATGTATTTGTGTTGCTTTTCCAATATCATATATTTCTTTTGATTATTAAATATATTAAAATAATTTCATATCTTATTAATAAACACCTGCCTTTTCATCTAAATGTATCAATTAAGTTAAATTCGTACCAGGATGTTTATACATGATATTTTATACAGGATATGTTGTTCAAATTTGAATTCATAACGAGCGTTCTGAATAGAGAATCCAAGGAGATTAAGTTTTTAATTTGAAGACAGAGTTAAAACTGGATATTGAGCCACATATTGTGCGACTCTGTCACTATTAAAGAAGGGCTCTATTTCAGATCAGCATTCACTGCAGTAAACTTAATTTTGAGACGGGACGGTTTCATAAATGTTGTTTATTTCGGATGTTGATTTATACACTTTTTGTCCCAATAAACCCTCTTTAACTATAACTTGAACACGAAATACTGATATAAATTATCTAGGATTAAATCAAATAAATTGCAATGTTTAGTTTATATTCTACTGCATTTGTTTGTTTTATAATATACTTTAACTGATTTGTTGCAGGTCGTACGTGTATTAACAATTAATATTTCAGTTACATATTAAATACTGTTTAATTTTTTTATATGAACAATTACACTACTATTCGTTTTCTAGGATTAAATCAAATAAATTCACATTGTTTAGTTTAGATTTCGGTAGCATAGAAACTTTTTAATTCGAATGTTAAATATGATGTTTTGGTATTGATAATATATTGACCCGCAGAATTTGACATATTTCTTTATATTAATCATAGTTTTAATATGGGATAGTGTTGATCGAGGCAAAATAATTCACAATGTTTCTTTATATCCAAATTTTATTCCAATATAAAGCCAAACGTTTTCTGAACACACAAAAAACACATTTTTTTAATATGACTGTTTAATTGACACTATTGTTATACGATTTAGCAATAAACGAACATTATTTACATATATAGTTTTCGAAAATCTAAATCAACCATCATTTTATATTGATAATGTACTTCAACACAAAACATAAACATAAAAACTTTGTTTTGTAAAATCAGGTATTGGTATATCAGATTGCAATGTAAATAAAAATAAATCAAATGAACTTGAAATCGCAATTATGTATGTTAATATAATAAGGTAGCACAACACCCTTAAGGGTGTTTAAAGAAACATACATCAAGATGATAACGTTAGCATACATATATATACATAAATAAAACGAATGCTCAACTTTAAACTTTCTGTTCCATAGTAATGAAATGCATTTCTCAAACTATTAGAAAACGTGACCTAGAATTGTTTTTTATGAAATTAGTGATGTTATATATGCATTATACATGCATGATGCTGAAGTGAAAGTTGTAGAGCTTTGTAATTTGCCTACAAGCGTTGACTCTCCTCTCATAGCTTATTTGATTATTACAAAATAAGGAGCGGTTTCCAAGATTAAAATTGACTCAGTAAAATTACAGCAAATCTCCAGTGTGCAATACGAGGTAACATTTCATCGCTACGTCTCATTCCTTTTAAACGATGTTTCCGTGTATTTGCTTTCCTTCTTAATATGTTCCTTGGAGAATATCGTAAAAACTGCTGTATAATAAAGAAGTTGTACTTGGATTCAATAACTGTAGTAATAACAGTGCGAAAGAGAAATTGAAAATAGAAATCGACCATTTAGACATTTTTTGAAATTTTGGAAACATTTTATTATCAATGGGAGATAATGGCAAACCTAATTGAAATCTCAATAACAAAAAATTGTTCCAGAGCTGTTGTTAGAGGAAATCACACGTACAAAATCACAGTGATTGCAATATAAAACATTATACAGTATATAAGATTCAGTGAAAACTGGTAACTCGAAAGAAAACAAGTCTAAAAAAAGCTGAACTTGATGAGTATATTGATGGCATTAAACAATAATAACAATAGTACGCGTTATTAATATATATATATATATATATATATATATATACATGTATATGGAGATAATTATTTGTGAATAACCAAGACATAAATGTGCAGACCAGACTACGGCGAGTGCGCCTAGCTAAATGCAAACCATAGTAGATACAATATCAATATCTGCCAAACCAAATAAATTTGGTGTCGACCATGACTTATATACTATGGAATTACATGCAACACATCTGGACAGAGTGGACACATTTACATACATGAAGCTAGGCGCACTCGCCGTAGTCTGGTCTGTACATTTATGTCTTGGTTATTCACAAATAATTATCTCCATATATATATATCACGCATTGTGAATGAGCATCTGAAAAGATCCCAAAAATCGTAAATTCCGTTGTTGTGAATTTAATTATCTCCCTTTATGAAATTAAATATATATTTATATATTATAAGCAGATAATGCTGCATATTTTAACTTAATATATAATATACTTAAAAGCAAATCTTTCATACAAATAAGTTTGGTAGTAAATAAATCTCTATTTCATTACAATTTATTTTATTACAATTTGGCTAGTCAAGTTGAACAAAGCACGAATCTAATTATGTATAATACCTCTACATACTTTTCTCAGATTTACCAACCAAACTATAATTATTTTTAATTTATTTGTAATTCATTATTATTATCATTAGCGAATGGTTTATAGCCTTTAACTGACATATGTATCCTATCCTGTTATGGTAGCTGTGACATTTGATGTCTGCGTTTTCTGCTGAACACATGTTTTCTCTGTTAGAGTTGTACTTTACAACTGTCGCAAACACGGTATCATAATCACGTAACGAACGGTCGGTAATATCCTGAGTTTCGTTTTATATATGGGATTGTTTGAAGTAAATTAGAAAAGAAAGTTTTTAGGGTGTTGACAATAATGACAAATAACATTTCAATGTGATGTTTTTGTATGGTTTCATGATGTGATTTAAACTTGATAAACATATACATTATTTATTCTTTTGATATCTTTACAATATTTTTTCTTTATAAAAACATCTATTTTTTCACACGGCAATGGCGGCGTTAGCACATTAATGCCTCTACCGACTACGTTGCAGAGACAATGGCTTTTGACCTTTTTCGTCATTAATGTACTAGGCGCTGACGCCGCCGGGGCCGTTGGTTCGGATCCCTAAAGTGACCAAAAATATCTGAAATTGTCCACAAAAACATATGTGCCACTTCTATCCATTGAAGCATAAAAATAAGAAAAACTATTATCAAATTATTACATTTTTTTAAATATCAAGATTCATCATATAGTTAAAAGTTTAATATGCTTTCGTAGCTGACTATTGTAACTCAAGAGTGGCATAATTAATTTTAATTATTTTGAAGACGGTTTGATGTGTTGAATATATTAGTTAATGAAGTTTTGCATATAAATATATCCAACTATTGATAAAATAGGCACGGAATAATGTTATCTATATTTATATAGTGATAACATGATTAAACTCTAAAGATAAATTTATACTACATATATGTCATATATACTGTGACTGATACACATTTCGAAACTAATATACGTCTGATGTTTGACGTTTGTCATCTGATTTTGATAATAAACTTTATTAGACGTGTTGCAAACAACCAATATCAGTTACTAAAGTCGTATTCAGCAAGCTGCAGCACAACTGTTCTGAAACGTGGTATAGAGACTCGCATTTTAATTAATTGACATAAACAACCGATTCCAAACGTACTATTGCTTGTTGTGAGAACGTTGAATATCGAAATAATTCTGTTTTATTTGTCAATAAAATAAAGTACTGCAATCTAAATTGTGACTTTGTCCGGAAATAAAACGATGTCAGTTGCAAACAAACAATGACGCCATGACCTCATCATGTTTTTTTTTTATCATTTGCTTTGATCGGGAGTATATTTCATCAGCGACATCCGTTTAAATCGTAATTTACCGTTCCGTCTACAAATACCCAAGTAATTTGAATCATAAACTTAAGATAGAATTAATGAATAATCAAATACATTTCGTATACAAAGATTGTGGTAAATAAGAAAAAATGTATAACATTTTACACCTTGCTCGATGTGCTGTTCCTATTCAACTGATAATGATTATCATTTTCTACATTTGGGATATCATGACAGTTCAGATAAATCTGTACATTTTCTACACTAGCTTATCATGTTGTCTACATGTCATTTTAAGCAAATACTAATAGTTATATTATGCATACCAGATTTTGATATTCCATAGAATATACATGTAATTGCAGAATTTATAATGGAATTGCATGTGCCGTTAAGATCGGTTATAAACTGAAATGTATACATACTTATATTATCTAATATAATGTTCCTCTCAAAGCAAACGATAACAACACAGAAAGGAAAATAGCCGATTCACTGTCTTCATGAGAGACAATTTAAAAACCACATCCCTGTCGCCCGCTACCATCGGCGTATATGCGATAACCATTCAATATGCGCCATGAAAACAAAGAACCACATGTAATAACGACACTTAGACATCATATTATGTAAATAATGTTGTGTCTTGCATCTTTAAGTACTACGAGAACTATCACAACCGCCACACGGCATATATAAGATTACTTTGTCGTCACGAGTGTTAACGATTTGCGTATGATTACCAGCCTACCAGGCTTGTATCTTTAAGTACTACGAGACATATCACAACCGCTACACGGCATATATAAGATTACTTTGTCGTCACGAGTGTTAACGATTTGCGTATGATTACCAGCCTACCAGGCTTGTATCTTTAAGTACAACGAGACATATCACAACCGCCACACGGCATATATAAGATTACTTTGTCGTCACGAGTGTTAACGATTTGCGTATGATTACCAGCCTACCAGGCTTGTATCTTTAAGTACAACGAGACATATCACAACCGCCACACGGCATATATAAGATTAATCTGTCGTCACGAGTGTTAACGATTTGCCTATGATTACCAACCTACCAAGCTTGTATCTTTAATTACTACGAGACCTATCACAATCGCTACACAGCATATATAAGATTAATCTGTTGTCACGAGTGTAAACGATTTGCCTATGATTACCAGCCTACCAGGCTTGTATCTTTAAGTACTACGAGACCTATCACAACCGCTACACGGCATATATAAGATTACTTTGTCGGCATGAGTGTTAACGATTTGCCTATGATTACCAGCCTACCAGGCTTGTATCTTGAAGTACAACGAGACATATCACAACCGCCACACGGCATATATAAGATTAATCTGTCGTCACGAGTGTTAACGATTTGCCTATGATTACCAGCCTACCAAGCTTGTATCTTTATGTACTACGAGACCTATCACAACCGCCACACGGAATATATAAGATTAATCTGTCGTCACGAGTGTTAACGATTTGCCTATGGTTACCAGCCTACCAGGCCTATATCTTGAAGTACTACGAGACCTATCACAACCGCTACACAGCATATATAAGATTAATCTGTCGTCACGAGTGTTAACGATTTGCATATGATTACCAGCCTACCAGGCTTGTATCTTGAAGTACAACGAGACATATCACAACCGCCACACGGCATATATAAGATTAATTTGTCGTCACGAGTGTTAACGATTTGCCTATGATTACCAGCCTACCAGGCTTGTATCTTTAAGTACTACGAGACCTATCACAACCGCTACACAGCATATATAAGATTAATCTGTCGTCACGAGTGTTAACGATTTGCCTATGATTACCAGCCTACCAGGCCTTTATTTTGAAGTACTACGAGAACTATAAGAGTACTCTGTCGTCGCTAGTGTTTACGATTTTCGTATGAATACCAGCCTACATGTACCTGTCTAAATGTCAAGATTCTAGATGTCAATAATTTATTTAAAGCATTTTCAATTACCGTCGCCTGTAATGTGCCCCATGCCCATGTTCCTACTGTTGACCCAACTTAAAATGGAGAATCTCTAATTTGCGATGCGTAGTATCAACCATTTTAAATAATATATTTATGCAATCATTCAGTTATGTATTGTTTCCATCTACATTAAAGTATTAAAACTCAATATGAATACCGTATCAAACGAACCAATGTTATCAACGCTACCCGTTCATAACCCTGTGTTTTAATGAGCTGTTTTAATGTAAAACATATATGAATATAGATTCAAATACTAGTTTTTATAACCGTTGCTATTTCGTTTCAAATTGTTTTTTTGTCATATTCTTATTACATAATTCCCATTTGTCGTTGAACTTGAAATGTATCTGTCGCAAATAATATATTGCTTTTGAGATGTTGTTAATTTAGCAGAATGTTGGTTAGACTGTAAGTCATGGACTAATTAAATGAAATATAATATTTGACTCTGATTTATACATTTATAAAATGAATGCAGATCATAGGTCCTCAATTTTCCAGTTCACCTTAGAACTGGTAAACAGAAAGTAATGACACAAAAAAACACTAGATCCTTACTGTTTGACATAATGACAGTAACGATCGAAATTTCTTTTTAAACTAATACACAAAATACAAAACGTGATTTTGACAAATTAACATTAACAGTTTTTTAACATTAAATTTTAATTATAAAGTAGTAACCAGTGGATATTTTACAATTTTCAACATCATTCTAAGAAATTATGTAGTAAATAACAGTATTTTCTATACAAATTTCAACATTCAAAGAAAGTATAAAAAAAATCCTATATAAACTATAAATCCGATACTATGATCTTAAGTACCAAAGATGCAATAAAATAACATTATGACTTAAGTATCGATCAACTGCAATTCTCGACAAACTTGATATATTATAAAAATTAGTAAAACTAACTAACTAACTTACAAAACTAAAATGGATTTTTTTTCATATTTTAAATTAATTGATATAACATTAATTTCATACTTATCAGGAATTGTGTAATCGTTGTAATATCGACATCTGTGTCAAATTGTACAACGTACATTTACATCTTCCCGTAACAGTAACTTACAATTATTATTTCTAAATGACATCAACATGAAACAATGTACTATATAAAAATGAAAGTAAACACAGTCAAATTGCATCGATAAAATGTATTTTAATACGTTAAGCTTAGTTGATACTAATTCCGGATTGTATAAGATACATTATAGCATGGCATTGTCTTATTATTATATGCTGAACGTACATAAGAGACTTGTTTACATGTACATGCTCTTTTAAAGTTACTGTATTAAAATTATTTATTCTATATATAGATGCATTTGAATATTCAATTTAGTCAAAATGGCCTTGACATTTGGTAAGCACTTAATTGATAGATTAAAGCCACTCGACGAGCAGCTGTGTATGACGTTCGAACAAAGCATCTACCGTTATAAATGGCGTCATTCTATCAGCAGAGATGGATTTTGGTGGATTTTTATTCACATTTAATGGATAAATAGTGATTTTAATAGGATGGGTCTTACGTAAAATTAACGTGCATTAGCTCGTGCTCTGAATTTGCATAACAGAGGCATTGGTGACGTCGATATTTTGTATTAGGTAACGCGCAGATGAAATATTTCCAAGAATGTACAATATATAAACATTCTACCAGTAAGGTAATTAAACTTTATTATTTGTAAAAACCAATAACAGGGCTTAAATCACAAAAGGAAAACTAGATATTGCTTCGTCTGCTCTGCCAATCCTCTCAATTAAATAAAGTCTGACGTCTTCAACCTCTGAATATATGGGAAAGTAATCAGTGACTTGCAGAGGACAGGTGTGCCTGGTACTGATTAACCTGCTAGTTAATTCCTGGAACAATGATGAACTAACCGCCGTTGAATATCTGACATACTGATGTAGAAAGACGCATACAACCTATACACCCAAAACTTTACTATTTCTATATACACTAATGTCTTGTGCTATATTTATGTGAGTCGTTTATTATACAATTTCGGTGAATAAAGCTTTATTAAAACCGTTTAATTACAAATCGGATACTATAACCATACTATCAAATATTGTCCTTTAATGTAGAATAAATACTTCTCAAACCATATTTGTAAACAGGAGAGGTGATAATGATTCCATGGGAGCTCAGACCGTAACCAAACGATAAAGAAAAAAAAGAAAACATTTTTATCGAGTTCTGTTCATGAGGGGAACATGGGAATCTGCTTTGGCATGACTTTTGGAAGTAATAACAGTTTGAGATTTGGGTTACTGTTGTACTTTACATCGAGCTTTACTTTTTATCACATTTTAAAACCGTTTCGATTTGTCCGAATGATGTGTTTTATATTTTACTGAACGTGTCACTTTTAAAATGATATAGTATACGCGTTTCCAAAGAATGTGCTCTTTTTCGTGTTTCATTGATACATTACCATGATAGCACAACTATGTTCGTGGAATCGTATATGATTTGAAATAAGTTACAATAACTTTTTATTAATATTTTAAACCAATTATTAGCAATACGTATTACATATACTATAAATATAATCATACAATTAAAATAAAAGTTGTAATTTTAATAATATAATATACATTTACGACAATCATTGTTGTTTTATTATAAGAATATTGGATGTTTTTTGCTTGATAGTCAATATCCTTTCTTTTATTCTACTAAACCAGAAAGCTTGAACTTGTGGTTTCAGTGTTTGCTATAATGAAACAATCAATGTTTTACAGTCTTATCATAGTAAAGTTATTTTATCAATCACGAAGTAATAATATACATTAACTGAAACGCATATTCATGTAAGCAAAACAGTTTCACATACCGGTCATCTTATTAGACGTATTTGTAATGCAATGTTACGAACACTGTTCATAGAGAAACGAGTTTGCAGTACATGCACATACATTGTCTACAATCTATCTTCATGAATCTGTTTTATTTTATCTTCCGTTTCTTCCTTTAATAGAACGGGTCCGGATAGCTCAGTAGGTAGCACGTCTGACTGTCAATCAAGGGTCCGTGAAGGGAAATTTACCTGTTACTTGCCGTAATTGATGTGCTTGGGTACTGGTTAACCTACCACGATCTTAGAAAAGTTTGGTTAGGTTAACTGATCGTCTGTTAGCCATCGATGGTATTCGTACGATTAAAGTACGATAACTATTTAGACAATCAAACAAATATTCCAATAATGAATGTGTTCCGAATAATGACAATGCCATAAATAACCAACCTAAATCAACTTTGTCTCTGGAAACGTGAATTGCTTCAATCCGTTTTACCATGTTTTCAGCAAAGTAAGTCAGGAAATTTTTTGTAGAAGGTGATTTTATTTAGGCCCCTTAACACATAATTATGTATATGACGTTTCTTCTTTCCATGATATACACATGTAGAATGTCGTTTTTAATCGTTTCTAATGAACGCATATCCGTGAACGGTCTGTTAGCTTCAGACAAACTTTACTATCAAAGCAGTGTTGCTGAGATACTATGTTAGGATATGATTAATCTAGCTAACTCCACAATAAATGTTGAAACGATTTTAAGATCAACTTTAAAGACATTAGTGGGTACATCTAATTTAAATTAATGAACTCAATATTGTATTGAATTTCTTAATATCGCCATTCCCCTCGTCGGTTTTGATTAAAACAATGCTATAAATAAACCTAGTCTGAGTTAGGTTATCTAAATGTGGCAAATGCACTGATTAGATTGAGATGTTTTTAATGCTAACTACTGACTCTGTAAATAAAGTTGAGAAAGGTAGAATATTCTATGTCAGTTGAATTATATTAAATCTTATGTTTCTACAACTAACCAAGGACATATTTGAAAAATAATTAGTTTGCTATTTTCGAGATTCGAACACACGGCCCGGTTGACGTTAACATATCGGAACTAATATGCCAGGCAATGACTTTACATTTGCCGTTTGCTTGTACCGTGTTCAATTATCAATTTTCCGGCAATGTATATAAAATAGGCAAATTGTATTAAACTGTCCGACTACATGTATATCTACTACATAACAATTAAATTCCTTCGGTATATAGGTCAAATATGATATTTCCATTTTTCGTTTACATATTATGTGATAATTACACGTTTTTACGTTTGTATGAAAATAACGTTTGTATGAAAATTGTTAACGTAAGATGAAATAATTGTCGTAACGATAAGTTTAGTAACAGCCTCGAACAAAAGAATGTATTATTGCTTTCTAATTGATATGGCTACAGACACTACACTGTGAATCAAAGTAATGAACAAAATATTTGTTTATCTTCTTTTCTCTTCTTACATATAACTTATAGCATTTAATCTTTTTAATGTATACCAAAGATACTAAAAGATCCTTCAGCCTTTGACTTCGGCATGTGACAACGTTATACAAATTGATGAGAGACGGTCAAAAGAACCATTGATGCCAAGAATATTTCCATTAAACTGTTGTCTCTTACTGTGATAGACAGGTTAATGGCATACATTTTATGTAAGAACGAAAACGGAATAAAATGCACTTTGTGTATAATTTCTAAACAAATCTTCATTATATATAGCATTTTAAAGTTACTATCTGCAACCGACAACCCTAACTGCAATTTAATGGTTATAATCGCAAGTGAAATTACTAGAACAAGGATGTTATGTCACGGCTACCGGGACTTATATAATTTGATAATGTCTCCAGATGAAATTATGTTACACACTCAGGAAAAAATAGAATTAATCAGGAATAAACATGTATTGAATATTAGTGGAATAAAATAGAAGAATACATTTCTTCCCGAAACTAGTCTACGAAATTATAACTTCTGATTATTGCCAAATTGCACGTACGCATGTAAAACGTAGCATCTTGCAATAATATAAGTGTCATTTTATACATATCCTTGACATATATTAATTCAAATTACAACCACGATGCTATTATACAAAGTATCTTAGAAATATGTGCTTTGTGTCAACAACAAAAGTCGTCACCGCCCTTACCGCAGATGTCAAGGGATATGACGTATTGCTAGGGGAATGAGATATTGCTAGGGGTACGAGATACTGCTAGGGGTATGAGAAATTGCTAGTGGGTATGATGATTGTGGGTATTGCTTTGGATTTCATTATCCCTATACCAAACTAATGAATCCAAGATATTTATCATTTCTTGACTGTTATTTTGGCTTTAAACGGACCACTTTTTAACTCCAGATATCATCTTTAACAAGTGGTATAAAAATGAAAATATACCAATCTACCATCTTAGAAATATCTCTATGGTCGTTTCTGGCATATCATATCGGCTTCCTTCTTGGTTTTCAAAACCGTTATACTCGTGGTAGGGATAAAAAGTACATTGGTACCACTCGTATATAATTGTGTATTTTTAATACTTAAAGACTATTGTGGTACTTTGTAATCAAAACAAATAATATTAAAAAGCAAATGGCTAATCAATTTTGAATTTTTGACCAGTTACCAACAAATCCTTAACTTTTCAATATATTTATGAACATGTCGGTAGACAGATCAGATTTTCTGTTCAAAGAAATGTCTAATAATTGCGTAATAAGCAATTGTTTTCAAAGATTAAAGCTGACATGTTTACCATCGCAGCAAATTTCCTACGTGCAGTATTTATTACAAAAAGCCTTGTCGGCATGGATCAATAAATGAACACGCCAAACAAACCGTACTTTCATAACGTTAACTGCTTTATTTACCAACGATAAGAATACCTGACAAATGGCATTTGCCGTTCAGGTTATCAACCTTAATAAGATACTGGAACTGCGAATCATTATTTAGCGATGCCAATCGAGTGCATTAATAATTTATCCCAGAACCTGATATCTCCCGAATCAGTTATATTAACCCTAAATGAAAAGAAAGGAGATGTATGTCTGTTCTACAATTCATAGCAATTAATAGTGAGTAAACTGTGACGTCATTTAAACTTTCAGTTGGACCAACTGAACAATCAACGTGCTCAAATGGCTTTTACAACATTGCTATTAATGGACCCAATCGGTGGAGTTAATGTAATTTATGATAAAATATAAGGATTAACAGGGGTTTTGATATGTTGAAGGTTCTTGTAAACATGTAACTGTGTAACTCAAGAAAAAAGTCATTCCACAAAGGGACTATAATAGATAAATAAACACTATAACTGTTTTTTAATTCATTTTTTAAATATCATAAAGTTATCAGTAATACATAAAATCCTAATAGAGATGCAACTCGACCGAAAAAATACGAAATCGATATGTACTTTGGAGTGGTAAATTTGAAACGAAATTCCCATTCTTAAAATAGACAACAAATTATGATATTTTCATGTTAAATTTTCATTTTCCAATTAAATATATTGAATAATAAATATTTTGCAATCAAGTCAAGGTCAATCGATGCCCAAAATACATAGATATTTTTGCATCATAATTGATGTTATAATTCAAAAGTTCTAATATTGTTCTCAAACGCATTCTTTTAAGAAGTGTTCTTGGTTATAAGGTTAAGAAAACGTTTTCCATACCTACGGTTTACTGTTTCTATCGGAACTGCGATGACGTAGTATAAATTTAAACCAAACAAAAATACGTCAGATTTTTGTTACTAGCCACTTTTTGGCATTTTTTTCACAGTTTTGAATAGTATTTCTAGCATCACGTAAATGAAAGTATCCATGAACATCATATATGATGATATATTCTTTTTCTTTAATCTTTCTTTCTCTGTTAATGATTTTAGTTTCATTTAGAAAATTAATAATTGGATTATGATTGGTTCAATAATTGCATAAATAATGCATGTTGAAGCTATACTGATAATATCTTCAAAACAAATATTTTCATAGGGATATTTTACAATATAAATCCGTTACTGTAACAGAATTATTCCCATGTATGTTAATATCAATTTTGTCAATATCTTGGAAATAATTTCAAATTATGTTTTTATTTCTTAATAATGAAATTAGGCAGGGCTTATGTAAGAACAGACGGCATAGGGCTTACTATCTAAACGATCGATCCGTTTGTTTCACAGTTTACAAATATACAAAAACAAAAAAAGTTTGGTTATCTTCCATGGGATTCAAGCTATTTTTATGGATTTTGTAATAAATCATCATTGCTACCAACTCAAATAATTTCATGTAATGACACTTGTGATTTACATGACTGGCTAGGTTTCCAAAGGGCTTTGAATGCCCTTTGTTTTACATGAATCTACTTACTAAACTTACTTTTATCGCTATGAAACAAGTGAAATCTCACCTATGTTACTCATTGTCAAATAAATCAAGTTATATACTATTTCATGATCTTATCTATCCAATGTTATTGCTATATATTATAGAATAGGATGGTTCACGATAAATGAATTAATGCGATTGCAATTTTAACAGAAAGCTTACATTTGTATTTCCTCATTCCACACATTGACCAATATCTGAAAGTCTTCAAATGCACGAAGAGAGACACTCCGCTATCCTCGCACTATAATATCTTATAATTAGATTCATAATGGACATCTCTAACATAAAGACGCTTTGTTAATGGCACAGGATGTCTCATATACGAGGAACATTTGCTTGATTTTTTCATATAAAGAGTGAACCCCTGGGCATCGGATGATTAATAATTGATCCATTAAAGACGAAATCATATATACTTTTGCTGTTTAATTTGCATCCGTAAGTTTTATTAAGACTTATTCAATTTGGAAAAATGCGATATCCAAGGACGCATGTTAAATGACGTCTGTGTTACGTGTGTATCTAATCATATTTCAGAGAAGGGATATTATACATGTTTTGCTTCTACCATTATTTTATCATTACAGCCAAACGGCACCCCTACTAAGCAGCCATTTGTCTGAAGAAGCCACGTTTGCTATTTCCTATATATATGCAAATTTACCGGTATTAAACAACAACCTGTCTTAAGAGGTCACTTTTGCTCCTAGAGACCCAGCTTTTGCTTTTCGAATGGGTCCGTTAAAATGTAATGTTTGGAATGTCCAATTTGAGCACGTTAATTGGTCAGTTGCGTCAACTCAAAGTTTGAATGACGTTGCAATTGTTATGAATTGAGCGACAGGCATATAATTCCGTGCTTTTTCATTGGTGGTTTATTGTCCTTGTCGGTTGATATCAGGTTCTGGGATATATAAGATATAAAATGCCAACATGAAGTATGTTGGGCAAAGGCAGCAAACGTAGTCTTCTAGAGGTTGGAAAAGAAAGCAATGTTTTTATTTAAGCATCACAACTAAAACCATGCATTGCATGTCGCTATTGATTATTACCCGTTGACATGTTTGCCATGCCCTTTTTCAGAGTGTAGAAACTGATCTAGCTCCCCCAGTGGCCACGATCACGGTCACATAGGAGTGACAAAACAGCACTCTGTTTTGGACAGTTAATTCAACGGAAGTTGAATTACGTCACAATTTGGAAAACGCATTTAGACTGCAGAATGGACTTAGCTTTCTCCGCTTGGATTCGTCACATAGCAGTAAGATAAGAGAACGCTGTTTGGTCAGATGCTTCATCTGGAGTTAAATGGAGTCACAGTTTGGAGAGCATTAGTGCAATTACGTCGTGAGGGCATGGAATTCCATGCTTTTACTTTGATGGGCCAAAACTAATTGGAATGGACCAAAACGCATTAGAATGCAAATATTGCGGTACAGGAACCAGATACATTTAAGTTAGTATACCTTTCTTCTGAATCGTCTTCATTTGCTACTTAATGTGTATATTGAATGTGTAACTTACATGTATACGTTTGGTGAATAACATAATGTTTAAACAAAATCTTGTGTCAAAATATCAGCCACTTAAATAGACTTTGTTTTTGATATTACTAAGAAACCATGTTTGAAATCTATTTCTCCGGGAGAAATATATAAATTATTATTCTGTACATTAAATTCAGGTTTTACTACAAGGTTGAGTTTTATTCTGTGTTCTATATAAAATAAGGTCTAGGGTTTCCAAAACAAATTCTAATCAGAAGTATTTTCATTTTAAAGCAGGAATGTATCCCAACTTAAAACTGCACAACAACTGGTCGACCAGCTTAGGTTTTTTGCAGTAATCAATGCAGTATCACCCGTATACTTTAAAAAGAAAACGTCCTCAAATTCTCATAAATATATGCACCTGTTTAAATCTTATGAATATCACTTTTAACACCAGTGATGTCTTATTGCAGTATATGTTATGCCAGCATTAGCTCAACTCTCCTGCAGCAAGAAATCACAACCAATATGAACCATTTTGAGTATATTTCAAGCCAAATTACAAAGGACGTTTTTCAAGCCCAAAAATTATGTTACCTTGGCAAACATGCGGCGCAACTGTGTAGTGAGACGAATATTCAAGCAGATGTGTTATTCCATTCTAATATTCCCTGAGAGAAATATTTAATTGGTTCGTAAGTAATTTTATATTCAATTTATTCTTGACTAGTAGTAATCTAGATTTTCCTGTGTGTGCTACATTCTTTCATCTGGAGACGTTATTAAATTATATAAAACCCGGTAGACATAACCAAAACACCATTCCGGTGGAAATTCCATTTGGGATAATAATCCAATAAAAAAGTTGTATAATGCTAGTATTGCCGAGTGCATACGGCACGCCTGTACTGATACATGTTTATACCGCTTTTGTTCTTACGTAAAAACTTTTAGATTATTAGAAAATGTCTATCAAGATATAAGAACCGACTTTTTACTGGAGAATATACTCTGTAGAACGGACTAAGTTCTCCCGATACGGTCCGTTAAATAGCGATGTTGACAAAGCCACATTTGAGCACGATGATTGGTCAGTTACTTCAATTGAAAGTTTTAATGACGTCAAAGTTAAACTTTTACCGACGCCACAGTTTAGTAGGCGTGCAATAACAATGAACTGTTGGATAAGCATATAATTATCTGCTTTTTCATTGGGATTTATAAACCTGGGGTGCGTTTCACAAAAAACCTTACGATTCAACAATTATTTATAATATGTTTAATATTCATCCAAAATGAAGCCAAGTTGGCTCAAATCATGTCGAAAAATATATATTTTCTGAAAATACAATCATTTTCAATATCGACCAAAATTTGAAAACACAACTAAGAAATTGTCAAATTGACTTACGTCAATTTTTTTCGTAAGTTATTTTGTGAAACACAGCCCTGATCTGGGAGATATAAAGTCTGGGATAGTAAAGACTAGTAAGAATAGCAAATTGTTCTTAATATGCTGAACATCTTTCATTTTCGGGAACATTCTTGATGACCTTTTATTACCTGTTTCCTATTTAACCATGCAACTTAAAAGAAATAATTACTTATTAAACACTTTTGAACTACAGAAACTGTTTTGTAAAATGTTAAAATAACGTGTGTATCAGTTTGTCCGAACGTTAGTACGACTGATATTGCTATTAATAAGCCGATACTATTATACTTTATCAAACCGGCATCATAACGCATTCACGCATCCACGATTATCTGTACCGAGAAAGAGTTTAAACGTCCTTGCATATTGCCGAAGATTAACGAGTGCCAGATAAAAACTTACATTTCAGTCTAAGTACATGTATGTTGTTGTGTTTATTGCCAATGAGCAGTGAGAATTTGACGCATATATAGAGCGTGAAATGTTATTAATTTGGCATTGTCCCGTACAATTTGAGGATTAATATTTGGTAATAGTACAGATTTACATTTTGTGAACGAAACTTTCATTCATCGCAAGAATACAAGTAAAAATGTATCACTTGGCACTTGTTTACATTTGTTGCAGTAGTATTGATAACTAAAGTCGTATACTGCCATTTGAAATGGGTAAAATTGTTTGAAAGTTTATATCGGATTGTATTTTTAAATCCAAAATACTTGAAAGTTTATCTCGATTTGCAAATATTTAAATCCAAAATACTGGTAAGTTTATCTCGAAGTACAATATTTTTTAATCCAAATTACTGGAAAGTTTATCTCGAGTTGCAATATTTTAAATCCAAAATACTTGAAAGTTTATCTCGAATTGCAATATTTGAAATCCAAGATACTTTTGCATGATATCATACAAATGTAAAAGTAATATACTTATTTTTTATGTACATGTACAGACAATCTGTTGCCTGTGAATTCTAAATGTTTAATTTGTCAAATAATTTTTCCTTTGCAAGCTATTTTTATTGCATTGGTATTATTAAGCGTATTTAATTGTTTCATAGAAATAATAGTGTTTGTCAATATGCGTCAGTAATTCCACGTAATGACCTTTTAAATTCATGCTGTACATGTTTTATGGTCATTCGAACTGTTACGTGCGTCAGTTAAAGACGTCATTCTATTACATGGAAATTACAAGAGCTTAAGTTAGACT
Organism: Panopea generosa; assembly: GCA_029582155.1. NCBI lineage: Eukaryota > Metazoa > Mollusca > Bivalvia > Adapedonta > Hiatellidae > Panopea > Panopea generosa. The sequence continues at coordinate 48,194,311 of CM055896.1, forward strand.
TATTGATTTTACTTCAATTATGAAACAAGTTATTACAACCTATGTTTATCACGCTCGAAGTCTTCCTGGGTAGAACAAGTAATACATGTAAGCATATGCGGAAAAGTGTTTTATCAAGCACTACATGAACTCACAAATCTCCGATCAAGGGTTTGATGCTTAACCTCTGGACCACGTGTTCCAAAAATCAGCTTTTGACCATATCAAGAAAGAAAGGAGAATGTTATTTGGTAAACCATTGATGGCTGAGAGGTTGTTTTTGAAATTCTTGATGCATGTTTACTGTATCATGTACCAAGATTGTATGGTGTTGTTTGTCTAGCTCGTATCTAACAACATTCTGTAACCTTTGTGTTCTTGCAGACCCATCACCAGTCCTTATACGTACTAGCTTAGAACTTAAAACAATAACAATAACTTTTACCATGATTTGAGGGAAATGTATAATACAAATTATATTCCTCTGAAACAAAATATATGCAACCTGGCATACTTGAAAACATGGCAGCATATAGAATACTACTTTACTTTAAGCATCAGTCTATTTATTGCACCAGTAAAATGAAGGTATTTCAAACAGTGTTTCTATGTTTAGAACTTTGAAAAGCAAATCTAGGAATTGAATTCACACTAGAACAAACACACTACTTTGTCAGCAAGTACATTAAACCAAAGGCCAACTATGATAATCACCACATTTGCATCCTAGACATATTTGAACATAGTACTTTATTTAAACTAATTTTACAGCCTTTGTAATGAGGACCTATAGTTATATCTCTAGCTGCTGAGGTTGTTTATATTCTTTATAAGATTATTTATTACCTATACTTTTATGTTACAAATACTTTGTTACACTGAAATAATGCTTTAACAATGTTCATTTTGTGATAGTGTTACTCTTGCTGTTGCTGGAGGCTGGTGATATTGAATCTAACCCTGAGCCACAAGCAAATATACCCAACGATATGTCGATATTCCATTGTAATATACAAAGTTTTCGAAACAAAATCAACTTTATCAAAAACAATATGTTAGATTTTGATATTTTATGCTTTACTGAAACACATTTAGATGACCTTATAAACGAAAATGTTCTTAACCTGTCAGAGAAATATGACTTCCGATATAGAAAAGATCAAACAAATCACGGTGGAGGCTTACTGGTTTATTTGTCGAAGAGTATACTACACACAAAACTACATGTTCTTGAAATTTACTGCAAAGAGTCGATATGGATTGTGATAAAGTTGAATAAAGAAAGGTACTGACTGGGTGTTTTTTACAGCCATAAAACTTTCAACTCTCTATTTTTTGTAAATTTTAACAAGAATATAGAAAATGCCTTGGATGTTTTTAAAAATGTGCTGATATTTGGAGATCTAAATGTAGATCTTTTTAATCCTTCTTTTCATAGTTTAGAAAATATTCTGATTACAAATTCATTGGTTAATACAATAACTACTCCTGCAAGACAAAACGCCCTGTTAGATCTAGTTATAATACCAGATGACATGTTTTAAATAGATTCTGGGATTTTACCAGTACCATCAGAAACTAGTGATCTTCGTGCTACATACTTCAGAATACAGTTCCCATACCGTTTACATTCTACATACAAGCGTAACGTTTGGTTATATAACAAAGCAAATTTCGACTTGCTCAATAATAAAACATCAGAAACTGATTGAAGCGTGCTGCTATACGGTTCAATTGATGAGGCTTGTGAAATGTTCTCTGATAAATTTATAAGTTTAGTCAAAATGTGTATTCCATCTAAACAATAACTGTCCCTACTGATGTTAAGCCGTGGTATGATTCAGAAATTAGAAAATGTTCTAGAGTAAGAGAAAGAATTAAATCGAACGCATTAAAATCAGGAAAGAACAGCGATTGGGCCAAGTATAAACATGCACACAACAAAGTAAATAATCTAAAAAAATGCAGGAAGTTGTTCGACATTTTGATAAATCTACCGACCAAAGTGGTTTTATTCCACCTCTATGTAAAACTTCTGACACAGGTGAAATTGATTTTTTTCTCTGATGAAAAAAAAGCCAATTGTCTGAATTCATACTTTACTTCTATATCCAACATTACAGAAGATTTGCCAAATCTTCCATTACTTTCATTTAACACTGTCAACAAACTTACACATTTCTTAATAACAAAAACAGTGGACGAAGATATTATCTTATCACTTAAAGTCAATAAAGCAAGCGGTCCTGATATTATAAGTCACAAAATGCTTAAAGGTGCTGTAAGAACAATTTTTGAACGTTTTACACTTTTATTTAATCGTTCTATTACCGAAGGCCATTTCCCTAACTCATGGTAAATAGCTCATGTAACTCCTATTTCTAAGAAAAGGGATAAGTCAATCCCATCTAATTATATGCCAGTGTCGTTGTTAAGCTGTGTCAGAAAGATTTCAGAAAGAATAATTTTTAAACATATAATAAATTCCTCTTGAGTAACAATTTATTGTATAAATACCAGTCTGGCTTTTTGCCAAATCATTCAGCTACTTTCAACTCATCGACATTTATCATCATATTTGCCAATCATTTGACAACAATCAGTACTCTTGTATGATCTTTGGCCACATATCAAAAGCTTTCGATTGGGTTTGACATACAAGGCTGCTTTTCAAACTAGAAGAAAACGATATAAATGGGCAAGTTCTAAACTGGATCAGAGATTATCCTAAAAATAGAAAACAAAAAGTAGTAATCCAGTCTTCATGTTCGTCATTAAAGTATGTTAAAGCTGGAGTACCACAGGGCTCTGTCTTAGGACCTCTTCTTTTTCTCATACTTGTCAACTACATAACTCAATCATTATTGAGCTTAACCAGACTGTACGCTGACGAAAGCTGTTTGTATTATTCAGCAACCACTATCCAAAATATTGAAGGAATTATTAACCACGATTTAAATATTATATCTAAATGGGCTAAACAGTGGCTAGTTAAGTTAAATCTAGACAAAACTGAAGCAATTCTTTTCTCATTAAAACATTTCGATTGACTTCCAAACTCGATGTTCGACAATACTCCGATTAACTTTGTTGACAGCGATATACATCTTGGCGTCACACTAAGCAAAACTGGTGAATGGAATGACCATATTGATAATATTATAAAATCTGCCTCTAAGGTTATTGGTGTCATGAGGAAAATGAAATTCACTTTTAGTAGAAATGCATTAAATCAACTTTATCTTTCTTATATACGTCCAGTTTTGGAATAATGTTTAATAATATGGGATGGATGTACTGAATATAATTCTGAAATGATTGAATTACTTCAAAATGAAGCCGCTAGAATAGTAACTGCTACCACCCGATCGATCTCCTTACCTTATTTAAACAGAGAGTGTGGATTGGTCTCTCTTGCAGAGAGGAGAAAGCAGAATAAATTGATATTTATGTACAAAGCTACTCATAATATGATCCCGTCATATATATCAGACCTTATCCTTTCTTTTGTAGGAGAAAACGTACCATATTCCTTAAGAAATAATAATGATATAAATATTCCAATTACTCGGACTGAACTAAGCCACAAATCATGTATAACCTCATCTATTTCAACTTGGAACTCTTTCCCAAACGAGCTCAGAGATATTGCTACAGTATCGACTTCTAAATTCTAAATCTAGAATAAAGGCCTATCTTCCAGAAGTAGTTAATCCACCTTCTTACTATAATGATGGTCACAGATATATATATCTGCTATGCATGCACGACTGCGAACCAAATGTAGCAACTTGAACCTTTACCTTAATCATCTACACGATGACCCTTTTTTTACCTGTTAACATTTTATAGAAGATGCTGATCATTACCATTTTAGCTGCAATCGTTTTAGGAACCAGAGAATCGTTTTATTTGACTCGACTAGAAATTTTCATCCGTTAAATGCAGAGCTTCTTTTATTGGCAAAGACTGCACTTTCCGTTGATGACAAATTGTTGTTTTCACAGCGGTTTACGAATATAATAAAACAACAAGTCGTTTCAAAGAGTCCTAAATGACAGCTCATTGTCACACAAAAAATATATTTTTTGCCAGTTATATTTAAAACAAATGTATTTTAAATAGTTTTTAAATCCAATTTCTTGACTAAACAGACAATTAATCTATCTTATATCTTATCTTTCTGCTAATCTATATTACTATCGCTCAATCTTTCTACTTATACATGTTGTTTCTTTTTATTCTTTTCTTTCCACTTCTAATTTCCTTCTATTTATATAAACAGCTAAATACATTGTGACAACCTTATTGTCGTTTATTACATAGCCATTGTCAATTGAATTATGTTTGTTAAAATATAAGGAAAGGGCCGAATCTAAGTTGAGAGAACTTGTGGCCCAACCCATTTGCTATTTACATGTATATATTGGCAATAAAATATGTTTAAAACAATGATGTACTACTAGTTTGCTGAGTGAGACATAAAACACTCCGCATATAAAGCAAACTTAATGATCTTACTAAGTGTTTGTTTCCGATGTTTTCGTCTCTTCTAAATGTGTCATTTATTGCGTGATTTATCTTAATATTCGCCACAGCAATGTAAATGTCAACAGTAGTATGTGACGTATTATCGCATTAATTTCCTTCATATGCGTATACGATAAGTTCAAACGTCTTTGAATGTTCTGCCTTTAAACGGGTCGGCTGTATCAATTAATACAATATTTGTTGTTGTTGATTTTACAGTCTAACACATCTTCGATGTTTCTGTTTTAAAGTAAACCTTAATATTAATTCACACAATGATTAGTAATAACTCATGCATACCCGTCATTTTCTCAAATAGTACACTACCTCAGTCTTGCACATCAGTCATATTAGCATATTAGCATATATGTATATATATATACGTAAAAAACTATATACCTCAATCTTGGACATCCTTCATAATCACACAAAAAAGCTGTTAAGGTTACTATAATATCAGCATGTGTTACTGATACTATACTCACGTACAAAGCAAGTATATAACGAAAACAGTAATACTGAGCGTATACAAATAACAACCGAATACCATGCAAATAAAATCTACCAATTCGAAGTTCATATATATATATATACGATCGAGTTATATACACATCAGTGTTATTTTGTACACGTATCTTGTCAACCCAATTAATGTCTGTTTTTCTGAGTCTTGGATAAACAACTTTATATAATATTGATAATAAAACATTACGTACATGTACACAGCAATTAAACTTTTGTAACGCAACAAGTGCTAGGTAAAGTGTACGTTTGTAATTTATCAATCACGGCAGATAAGTGTTACTCTATTCATAGCATATCTGATGTTGTTTATTTCTTAATATATTTCACGAAATATGAAAAAAAATCGTAAGATTCAAGTAAAAGTGAAAATATTGCAAAGTTCTTTAGTTAAGTTTAAACTTATTGTTCTTCTTGAGTAAGTTGTTATAACTTTACAAATCACGCTCGAAGTCTTCTTGTGTAGAACCAGTACTGAGCATATGCGGTAGAAGTGTCTTGTCCGCTCCTGGGTTCAATGCTTTACCGCTGGACCACGCGCTCCGCATATGTAATTTAAGACCGATGAAATGGTGAGTATGTTTATATTTACAATTACTCTGGCCTATGTGTAATACAATAACAACACCTGTATTACACAAATCAACATGCTTTATGCAAAAGAATAAAATTAACTTGCAAATTATGCATTTACCCATTATAGAGATAATGTTTTAGCAATAAGAAATAATAAATGACAAATAACAATTACAGTTCAAAAGGTTTACGTAAAAATGCTTAAGATCTAATTAAATGGAGTTCAGGAATATTTTGACACCTTAAATAAAATAACGAAAAGTTAATGACGTGGACATGACAATTATTTTGATATAGGGATTAAGACTGGGACATTACAAATTCAGTGCAAATGAGAAAGTTTATGTGTTTTACTTGGCATACAAAACTATATGTATTTACAATCAACCGCGTAAAATCCATGACACCAGTTATTAAAATAAATAGTATTTTACTGATAGCAGCTCATCGGCAAACATAAGCTTCGTTTTGGTATTATAGATAATAGTTAATGCAAGCTTCATAGAAATCATTTCATTATTTCCATACTTATTCAATAACATTCACTGTAAAATTGTATTTATATCACCATTTTCATCAACTTTATGAAAATAATAATAAAAGTCATGAAAACCATTCAGTGATCTTCAATATAAAACAAACATAATAATAAGGCAGCGAAAATTATGTATCTATTAAAAGAAACAATTTGAAATACATGTATCAACAACAACGCCGTGTTTGAATATTCATAGATCAATAAAATGTGACTTATGGGTTGTATTCTAATCTCCAAACCATGTATAAGTTCATGCAGGAGTTGAATGAATTGCGTAACTATGTCATCTTTAAAAAAGGATAAAATCAAGTAAATATAAGAAACCTATATAAAGGTCATGTACATGCCGAAAGTGATTTAAATTTTAAAAAAAATTGCATACCGAATGTTTGTAAAGAACAAAGACATTCATGTTAATGAAAGTTGCTTTAATATATTTAACAATAAGATCTAATGAACTTAATACGTATACACATTAATATCCTTGGCATGTGTACTTCGGTGGCGTGATAGAAAAACTAAATGGATCAAGGACATAAAGTAGAAAATTAGACACTTCAAGTGAAGAAGTTCATGAATGAATTATTCAGTATAGTCACACAGTGTAATCAGAGGCATATTCAATAATATCTATCGACACTCAATCACTATCTAGGACAACGGCTATAGAGATATCGCGTCATTCCAAATAACATTAATGGGAATATTTCAGCAGGCCGATCTCGTAAACCAGGTTATTATAGCACTGGTGTCGGCAGAGAAGGTAGTTTTTTTGTTTGCAAAATGGACAAATGAATAGGGTTTTACGGCGTACCAATACATTAAAGGTTATTCGACGCCAACAGGAAGACCGATTCCAGGTTCACTCTACAAGTACACAAACAACAAAATAACATACAGATTAAAAAAAAAATACATCACAACAAATGAATATGCAGAATGAACCTAGAACCTTGATACCTGCAGAACTGCAGAGTTTCAGCAAATTATATCGTATTACTCAATTTGTCGCTTCTTACGACATGCATAGGCCACAGTGATTCTATTCTTGCCATCACTCATGGCTCCCTGGAACCACACAGGGGTTGATAATTTAACCACAATAGTGAACATGACAACAAATTATTAAATGAACATGACACCCAATCGGAGGATTCCTACTCCTCTGCAGAGATTGACAGTGATTCTATTCTAAGCTGGAACCACACGGGCTGCAAAGTGGACAAGCACGGAACGAAACAGAAAATAATTTTATTTCGTTAAACTAAAAGATATTACAATTTCTCAATTTTTCCGTGGTCGAAAGGTTTAAGGCGCCGTCATGTGATCTTTCACCTCTCACCGCTAAGGTCGTAGGTTCGAGCCCCGCTCGACAATGTTCACAAAGCCCCAATGCCGGCCCTGTAAAATACTTTTTTTTAATTCTTATTTTTCAACAAAGCTTGGTGTGTTTCAAATATACTTTATTCTTTTAAAATATGTATATTTTATCTTTATATTGTAAGTTTTCCTTTCTACAGAAAAACTCCAAAGAGGGTTAGATTAAGGAAATTGTTTAATATCCCCCATTTTTGTCCTACTTTTTATCATTAAAATAGTATTTTGATGATGAAGAAAGCATTCTGATCATAGTTTAGTACACTCTGAATAATATGTGTAAAATTTGTCTTATGGTAAAAATGCCATCACTGTTAAAAACGTGATATGTTTACTTGAATGAAAGGTTTAAAACGTAGAAAAATAATTCAGCTGAACATGTACATGAACATTTTTTCGATAATATTGTTTGTAGCGAAAAGAGTAAAATTGAAAAACAAAAACTATATTTTTTAAAAAAAAATAAAGTATATTAATTAAAATAAAAATCTTAACTTTTGCATAAAAATCGGGTTTAATTTTATTGAATTTCAGTGCCATTTTAGGGGATTCGTGATCATAACTGGTTAATAAAATAAATATAGTTAATTGCAAACATAGAAATACGTTTATCCGTCAGCGGTTTTTAACAATTTAACATAAAATCAGCCTGGAAATGCCACTACATTCAACCTTTACCAAAAATATTTTTAAAAGTATGTTATAAACTTCGTCCTCGCACTAGAACTCTTAAAGACAAAAAGGGAAATTCAAAGAAATAGGACGTGTATAGTACAAAAATGTATTCATGCATTCAAAGCATTTATCAGTTGTATTAGTTATCAAATCGAATAGAATCACAATAAAAAATAACTTGCTGACGACCACTGTCACCTGTCATCTAGATCCCGGCACCGGATCTCTACAATAAAGTACAAATATTTTATCAACTTCTCAATATGTACACTTTCTATTCACGACCTCGACATTGGGTGTATTTTGTCTTTGAATACCAGCCATGAAAGGAATTCGTTTCCCTGACTTAGGTAGCTCTCGTGCTGAAATTGGTTACAAAGTATAGGCCGAGAAAAGAGAAATAATCATAGGTGGGCCGATATATTTATCGTGATGCTTTAATTTAATTTTTCTTCCTCCGAAAAAAATAATGTACGTTACGTTGTTGCACAAGTATACAAAACTAATGGAGACAAATTGCTTCCCTTTATTATATTAATACCGTAGCTAACTCTCTGAATTACATATCAGGCCATGCAAGTGGTATATATTTCCAGTTGAATAAAAGTATTTTTCTTGATATTAAATTAATCCATTACACGTAATATGACACAAATGAAAGTATTTAATCAAATATAAAACATCAACATGTACAAAGCATAATGAAATGTATGTTACATATTCACACAAATTTAATATATAAGATAACACAATATAAATCAAAAAGACAAAAGTGTTCAAGTTTGTTCCTTTTAAACTAATGTAAATTCAATAAATTCCATTGCATTCATGGTACATCTGCACTCTTGGACAAATACATTCGACCTTAATATGGGTCATTAAGTTCATTTGTCAGTACGTGTTAACAATTATGAGTGATACCTCCGAAATAGTAAAAAAAAACAACATCATTTACAAACAACAATAACATTTAACATTATATCATGTTGTTTTACGGCAACGCAACTGCCACCTATATTAATCAGGTCGCAAGATTTAATACAATTAAATCATGTTATCATTTTCCTTATGTACTAGTATGTGTTTTAATGACGTTTATCGTCATTTTAAGGCATTCAATTTAAAGGTTAGATATATCGTATCCAGTTTTATTGGCCGAGACAAACTTTAGAATAATATGACCAACACAAAGGTCATTCTACGATTAACAGACAAATTTTCTCATAGAAGGTCGATCTAGGTTTTAATTCGTGAACTCTGTGTTGTTTTGGAAATGGTCATTAAGCTTTACAGAAGATCAAGTGACCACATGGCGGACCCCTATTTGTGTGTAGAACTTGATTAGGCAATCATAATAAATCTAGAATTTTGCAAATCGGTAACTATTGTACTGGTTAGAAACCCTTCATGATTCATCCTAGTATGTAAATTAAATGTTTCACTAACAGTATTAAACAGTCGTGGGTTTTCGTATTTATTATTTAAGATGCTTATATTGTTATAAATACTAACCCATTACAAAACAAACTGTCAACAGTAATACAGAGTATATTTCAGCGATATATATCATTTGAATAGTGTGTTAGATTTACATGTAATATGAAGATAGAATGTTGCTGGGTGCATATGACGCCTCTGTGAGGAGTATTGCTGCGATTTTAATGGGATGGCAATCAATAATGGGAAGAAGAAATAGTGTAAGTAGTCAATTCTCCGTCTCATTTTATATACTACTTCTATAACGGATTGAGCTGCAGGGGTAACATATTTGGCAATGGACACCTGATGCAAAACATCATTCAGCTGTAAACCTTATTGGATTAGATGCGGTTGGCCGCTACTGTAAAGCTAAGCTATCAAATACTTTTCTAAAGATTCTGTTTATACATCTTAAATTACAATCCCCTGACAGTTAGAAGGTTTCACCTCCGTACGTGATTTATTTTATTTAATTGAATCTTAGAGGGATAATCAAAAAATTCTCAAACCACCATTGTGACTAGAACTTTACAAACTTAATACTAAATTTGCTATATGTGGCATCGATTAATTGGATATCTTAGCAATAATTGGTACCGTAACTGTGACGTCACTCAGCGTACCTTAATGTCATTAATGGTATGCTGTCAATTATGTAGACGCGTTGGCGATATGGCAAAAAAAAACGTCGTAACTGAGGAGGGGTAAATAATACAATATTTTTCAAAATAAGATATAACTTTTTTTTATAATTTATTTTTCATTTTATAAATCAGCATAGTATAGCAATAAACATGGTCACAATACAATATAACACAATAATATCATAAGTTTATGCACATATAGACAATTCATAATGCTCGACTTTTTTCATACAAATTTGTTTTATAACTATGTTGCACAAACATTTAAAATATTAAGACAATGTTCGCTATAAAATAATAATGATGAAATAGTTTATATCTTATAAGAGGGAAAAAAGTTTTGAAGGAAGACAAGGGGGGGGGGGGGGGGGGGGGGGGAGTTTAGAGAACAGAAGACAAGTTTCATGGAGAAAAGAATATACAAACAAGTGTATGAATAGGTAAAGGACAAGAATAAGATATAACTTAGACAGACATAAAAGAGGACTGAGTAAATCCGAATGCGGCTCATACTCTAGAAAAACGTGTAGCTTATAAATTGGATAAAAGTATTCAGTAGCATCAAAACGACGGACGAAGTCGATAAAAGGACAGACAGGCCAACGACCTCTATACCAAATGAAATAATTCAGGCTGTTGAAATAGATGCAAACGAGACAAATCAGTGTCCATGATATTGCCAATAGACCTGTATTAACACAGGAAAATCAAAGTGGCATACATACATGTATATATTCAGCAAGCATTCTTAAATAAATGTTTACATCAAATTATAATACTTGTTATCATTTGTATAAAAAAACACAATTGTCATAACTTGTTTTTAGGATCACTTGATATCCAAGTATATCCATATGAAAACAGTATTCTCCAAGTATTATTTCCTTGACCTTTATTCAAATAAAAACATTGGATTGTGTTCTACCTTTCTGTTTAAGATTTATTAAAGTAGGATTAAGATTAAGTAAATAAAATATATGAGCTTTATTTTGTTTCATATATAACCATGGACTTGCGAAGTAGAAAAGGCACTGTAGGTCAGAATACTGGGGTACACTTATTGCATAATTGCATAATGTATAGGGCAGAATACATACTGTGGTACACTTATTGCATAATTGCATAATGTCGATGTGAATTATCAAAACTATAGTCACGTGTCACTTTATCAAAATTGCCATATGGACGTTTAAGAAATCAAAGTACATTTTTTTATTAAAGAATAACAATTTTGTAAGCTATAGCACTTTTTTACAGAAATTTCAGTGAGATAAAAGCATGGCAAAATTTGCTGATATAATTTAAAGAGACATCAGGCATACAGAGTCATATTACAAAAAAAAAACTACAATCAATTAAAACTATTTCTTTATCATTATTGTTTTATTCTGTTGTTTTAACATGCATATTTTATTTTTAATTCGTTATTTGTCTGCAAATCATGCATCACCAAAGAGAGCACAAAAAAGTCGAGTGCAAACAAGCAAAACAACATAACATTATATTTTTTTAAAACCTAAAAAAATTTAGTACTTAGTCCCTATAGAGATTTCGGAATAATAATATAGATTAATGAGATATTTCGCAATATAACCTTTACAGATATTGACGTCTTACATTCTAATTAAAACAGGGATTTCATTTAATGGTAGTCAACATTTCCAAGAATAATTTCCATCGAGTTCATAGTAATAGTAATTAAAATAAAGAGAAAACGACTTTATTCCAGTTTGCTGCGATTTCAAAGTGTGCTTTTAATAACGTCTGCTCAAATGTCTTCATTCGTCTCTCAAAATCATTTGCTTCCTAAAATATTTTTATTTTTTTTTAGAATATCTTTTGCAATGAAATAAGAACTGAAAAAGAGACCTCGCCTTTCTCTCTATATATATAACAAAGAGAGATAATTGAAATCATGACAACGGTATTTCCAATTTTTGGAATACTTTAGATAGGCGTTCACAATGTATGACATATATATGGGGTTAATTATTTGTGAGCAACCAGACATATATCTACATTCTCTACCAGACTACAGCTAGCCCGGCTAGCTTCAGTTCAAATTAAATGCACAATTCTAAAGAATAAACCCCCTCAATTAAAATGGTTTCAGCTGTATTATATACACGCCTGCTACATGTACACGCACGTATGGTACAGCGCCTGTGCTGTACGTGTAATTTTTGTTATAGAACTAGTTTGTCCTAAAACAACACGTGAAAGATTAATGTAAGAATCGTGCGACATAGTTTTTTAATAATCAACATTGTTGTTTTTTTTTATAAAAATTCATTGTTTATTTTAAAATCGTTTTTCTGCTGCTCAAATGTGATTTTAAAACATATCTCTGGTTAGCTTTCGAATCGGCAGTCCTTATTGTGTAAATCCCGAATTGAGCCGTTATGCAGACACGTGTAGCAACAGGTTAGAATGTGATTGGTACAGAGATCGTTAAAATTATGAAAATCTATGAAAATAAGAACGAAATACGTGATATGTCATTGTGTCTGTAACAAAGCTATCGAAACTAAGTGTGATTGGTTTCCATTTTTCTGAACAATGTTCGAATACCGCAATTGATCTGTCAGAAACAAACTAATAGTCTAACAAAAAGTGAAATATCCTTTTTGAAAATCTTGTGTATGGGCTTTTTAGTTTGAATGCACAATTGAATATAAATAAAGTTTATTTTACGAGATATCTCATTCAAACAAATCAACCTTTTATTAGTCACTCACACATGTATACATTATTTGCATCAAATCAACAAATAATATAGCCACACGAAAAACTAAAAATGTATATGACTAGTTAAGTTCTCTATTAATTAAGCTACAAGAATATGAATAAAATTGATGTACATTTCGGAATGTTGTTTTACTATCATACTGAGTGATATAACAAATTAAATTATGAACTAAAGTTTATGAGCCTGTACTCTGAAACTCATACTTTAGTCCATCGCAATTATTTTTAGTTTAGAAAAGGTTCAATAAATTTGCATTTTTCACTTTTAAAGAAATACTGCTCCATGCAATATCAGAAATAAAAAAAAAACATGTTACTTGTACCGTACAGATTTTTGGTATTACCCTCTCATAAACATACCCGTCTTCGACATTTGGCGAACAAATGTAGATTTAATAAGCATTGCAAAAGCAATATTTAAAATTGTTTACATCTAGTATTCAATTAAACTAATACACATGGAAATGGTAATAATAAACTTAAATTTACTTGTAACTGTTTAGGGTTTTTAAAAATAAAATCATATCGGCAGAGTGTCAATTGTTTTTCAATTTTGCAATAAAAACATAGTGTTTTTTGTAATATTTGAATATAGTGTATCGGTAAAATTTCCTTAAATTCTCACAACATACTCTCTGATACTTATTCTAATGACAATCAATATGAAAAATATATGTTACCGAGTAATTTGAAAAAAAAGCTCCCATAGTATGCCATCATTAAATAAATTGCAGTTGCAAAATTAACGCTTTTATATTAAATGAGCATATTTGTATAAATATTAAGATTTCTATTATATTTTATGTTTAGGTTAGATTGCTATAAACAATTATTTATACCAGTTTGCATATTTCATATATTGAACATAATATAAGAAACCAATTTCAGGGGTATCCGTAATGAGCGTGTCATCCGAAATAGGGTCAGTTGTGGTATAATACTATGTAGTGACACTGGCTGATCTCGACAAAGTTGCTTCCCTTTGTGCTCGGAACTGGAGTGCATGGAAAACTATAGCAATCGTCCTTAATCGATAATTATGGTTACACAACGTACCTTTCTGATTTTACTGCACTCAATTTCTTCATCATTAAAAAAGATAAAATAATTGCTAGTCGTTTTCATACAAACAATTACTTTAAATTCGCTTTTGATTTAGATTATACAAACGTTTGGTTTTCAGTGCATTGATATTAACATTTCATCTAGTATTACTGAGAGATGAATTATTTGCAGACACAGTGCTGTCATCAGCAAAAATATCAGTTTCAGTTATTCCGGTGAAATAAAGTCAAATAAGCAATAAAGTCATACATGAAATAAACAAATCTTTGTGACCCAATGCTATAGCCTAACCATTAGACGTAATTCCAGAGACTTGAACATGTTGTTTTCTTTCACTGTGATAAGATGAAAACCATTTTATTTCTGAACCATCTAATATAAAATCAAATCAAAACAGGATGATAATTCAAAACAGAACAAAGAATCAAGGACAACTGCACCAACTTGTTCTTGTTATCAGTAGCTGCTATCGAATCATCTAACATTTTTGCAAGAGTTGTCTGAGAAACATTGTTTGTTTTAAACCTAAGAATGTCTAGAATAAATTGTCGTATCTTATGTCATATTTGGACTTCTTTTTGTGTATATACCATTTTTTAAAAATAGATTTAGATACAGTATGTATTGGTAGTAATACTTGTATTGAATACGTTTGTAAAACAGGGGCTATAATAGCAGATAACAAATATTTCGTTGCTGTTTAAAAAAAATAAATCCACAAACGCGGCCTTGACAAAAACGTTTATCATCCTATGGCAGTTAAATAAATGTATATTATGTATGATATTGCACGTGGGAGACCAATGTAACAAATCTCCTACTGCATCAAAAACAAATACATTTGTGTAATAAAGATGCCATTTGATGTAGTTTTATACAATATCTTTATCAAATAAAACATTATTTGACCTTTCATTAGCAAATAAACTCGTAAATATTAAAGATGGAAAACAGAAATATCGCATACTTTATGGGACAGTAGTATAATTATACCAACACTTATATTAGCAATACTAATACCAATTCATCATTCAGACATGCTGTTTCCGAACTTCGACTTTTTGACGTAAAATGTTATGTTATTTACCGATTTGAACGCACGTAATAGTTAATGATATTCACTTTATCAGTGTGATTTCAGGTGTTACTGCCATCGGATGACTTCATAAGAGACTGACGAATACCAATGCATGTATTTTTTTTTTAATTGTATATCGGAAACCTGGTTCTTTCATCTTTCTTATACATTTGTATTATTGATCTAAAAAATAAATTGCGAAATAAATGAACCCTCAGTGTTATTTATGTAATAAAATGAGTCTCATATTCGTGATAATGTATTATTCATTATATAAAGCACGTTTGCATCTTGGAAGCTTCAGTTTCAAATATACATGACATTGTGAAAATGTTGTCAATCAGGAATTTGATCAACCCAAATCATTGTGTAAATATCAACAGTTACATTGCCTCACAACTAAATAAATAAAACACGATGTCTGGAAGGAGCACGGTACCTTTTTCTATACATTTTAAAACCTTCCAATAAATTATATATCTATTGTAACATTTAAAAGGCAAATATGAAATAATAATAATTCAGTATGTGTGTACAGAGCAGAAACATTGTTTCTATTTTGTTGAATAGCTGACCACTTCTAAATGGTTGATACACTTTATATTTTACCTATACATGGCAATACCAGGATATGATAAAGTAACCCAAATGTTTCATTTTCTTCCTAATTGATCGTTGTGATCATTACCATTCTTAAAAAGATCAATTTGTATTTGTTAAGAATCTCTACTAATACTTACAAAAACTAGCACAACTTAACCAGTTCTATAAACATGTAAAATTTGTTTAACTTTCAAGTGGCATGCAGTGATAGTCATTAGTATTTTCATATGTCAGCATGTATACATTCATAAAGGCTTATTATCTGCTTCAAGGCACAAACAAGAGTAAAATCGATCCCAGCATTGTCATGTGACCTATTAAATTGTGAGAAAATATTGCCTTGGACAATGTTAGACTAGTGTATAGTTGTTTTTTAATTAACCTGAATCCGTTATTGAAATCCTTATCGAAAATGGGCCTTGTTTTCATGTTAAGTTGATGATGACACAAACTATAAATTGCTTTCCCTTGTTTCGATGCCATATTCTAACAGTATAGCATTAAATCAATATTGTTCATTCATAAGGACACATGCATAAGGTTTAACCAAAGAAAGTTAAGTGTCAAAAGCAACACTATTCCTGTAATATACCAGAGTCGTACACTTAACAATTGCACTCAGTCACGCTATGATGTATGGTTCTGTTCTAGTTTTCAAATACAATGGTAAAACATTTGCAGTGAGTGCAATATATCAGAATAAAGTGGAACGTTAGGAAATGCATTCACTCTGGAGAATTCATTATCAAATTTATTTCGAAAATCTCAATTAGAATTAAGTTAAACTTAATAATTGATGACTGTATGTGGATATCTAGCCAGAAATACTGACTTTAATGTTAGGTGGATGTATCTATCAATACAATACCAAAAGCCCAATGGTAAGTTGCAAAGATATATTTTGTTTCATGTTATCATCAGAGATAAAATCCATTATCTGCTATCTTACGTAAGTCTATGCACAAAATCCGAATGCCTATATTCTATGCTGAACATATACACACTTATTCGCAAGATTATCCTTTTTGAAGTGCAATATTACTCTAGACGTGTACTGTATGCAGCACAACCAGGCTCGAGTAGATAAAGAATATATAAAACATATTTATACCGTTGATTTTGTGTATACGGTAAGTGAACATGAAATAAGAATTTGTTATTTTTGTTGTTGTTGTTGTTGTTGTTGTTGCTGCTGCTGCTGCTGTTGCTGTTGTTGTTGTTGTTGTTGTTGTTGTTGTTGTTGTTGTTGTTGTTGTTGTTGTTGTTGTTGTTGTTGTTGTTTTGAAATAAGCATCGCTTTCAACAATTATTCAGTCATATCAGTCAGTCTACTTGAGACATTCTTCTAAGCCCGGTTACAATGGAGTTTGATACCCCGTCACGTCACATTTTACTGACATGTGACCGACACGACCTAGAACTTTCCTCTAAATGCTGAGTGACTAGAGAGAAAGCTTCTTGGAAAAAGTTTCAATTTTAATCCGGTATAAATTAGACGTGGATCAAACCAATGACCGCCGGATGTGAGGCGGGCGATTTACTACAAGACTCCCGATGCGATCTTGAAATAATAGAAATGGATAAGAAACATATGCTGCTATATACAGACGCACACAACGATTCTGCATAATTCAGAGGAACAATGATTGTACCAATAGCACAACACGGCAAGTTAACGGACACAAATTTAATCATCCAGTCTATTCACTACAGTTGCTATACGTCTCACTACACAGTTGCACCCCATTTTTACTAACTAAAGGTGACCTGATTTTTGCGCTTTAAAAAGATCCTATATACTTTGGTTTGAAATGTTTTCAAACTGATTCATAGTGGTTGTGATTTCTTGCTGCAGATGAGAAGAACAAGAGCTGGCATATCACATACTGCAATACGATATCGCTAGCGTAAAAATGTGACTTTTATGGGATTTTAACATGTATTCATTAGTATATGAGGACTTACTTTTTTTAGAACTTTTTAGGGTGAAACTGCAAAGAAATA
Organism: Panopea generosa; assembly: GCA_029582155.1. Lineage (NCBI taxonomy): Eukaryota > Metazoa > Mollusca > Bivalvia > Adapedonta > Hiatellidae > Panopea > Panopea generosa. The sequence goes on from CM055896.1 coordinate 48,212,129, forward strand.
AGCTATTCAACCTACCTGTCACTGTGCATTTTAATGTGGGGAAACGATCCTGCTTTTAAAAGAAATTACTTATAAAATAAAAATTCTATTTGGAATATTTTATCGTGGAAATCTCATATAGAATAAAGCACACAATTCAAATGTGTAGTGAGATCTGAATAAACCTGTTTTGATTAGATTAATGTGTGTTCAGATAATATTAAAAATGAAAGATATACATGGCATTCACCGAACATGTCTTTTGCTTTTTTGTTATTACTTAACCAGTATTATACTACTTATTGAATTGGTCGTAAAATAAAGCTTTTGCAAGAAATATACACACATTTTTGCATATAGTATGCAAATAAAACTAAATATTAACCACGGATGCATGTCTGTTAAGTAAATGTCATTGAAAAGTAGGTTTAAGCTTTAATTTACCTGTTTTGGATGTTGGGAAAAAATATTTCGGAACAGCGATAAATGTGTGCAATTTTTAAATGAAACATTATTGTTTTTTAAATAATTCGGAATACATGTAGTAGTAGCATATTGATAACAACTGCTTACATTTTTATATAATATTCTCTGATACACCTTCTAATTACAAATTAATTAAGAACTACATTTTACCGCGTATTTTGAAAAATATTTGAAAAGATGTAATATTGTACGTTAGGACAGAAATTTTATCGAGCTGTACACCATGCTAAATTAATGACCTGTCAATAGCGAAAGAGAATGATTGGTTCGTGATATTTCGATGTTAAAATAGACCGAGTGTTAAAAAAGATATGTTTTACAACTGTTACAGCTGTGTGCAATACACTCTGCATGCAAAGCTCTTGTGACTGCATAAACACAAAGCAGCATAATTATTATTTCTGAAACTGTTATAGTTTGTTTACAAAATTACATTATCAGCTATTCATTATTTTGTAAATTAGTTTCTCTCGTATTTGTAATGCAATGTCACAAACACATCTTCTGTGTCACGTGTTGTTGCAACATACGAAGAGGTATCGTCTGCATGTCAGCAAAATGTCACGTTCATTCCCTTCAATAAACTTGTTTCCATAGACATATGGGTTGAGGCTTATGGTTAACACATGCATGGTTACTAAGTATGGTGAAAGATCCCAGATTGATATACAGAAATCCGCGTTTACCGTTGTTCTTCCACAAGTAATGATTTTAAGAAATCGACTTTACTATCTTTGCTAAGCTTGCTGTTCCTTTCTTCGAAAAGTACTTTAAGTAGAGCTATGGTTATTTAGAATTATCTCTTGTGGTGATGAACCAAATGTCTTGCGGTCTTCACTCCGTGCAGTATTGTAATAATTGTATACTTACGTTTGTGTTTAGTTTTTTCATTCAAATTTTTGATGAGGGAGAGCACCTGAATACCAATTACATATATTATTGGGTTAACACATAAAATATGACTTATCCGTTTGCGAAGATTTATAATGTATACGTTCCTGCTTAATCTCCCCAGATGACCACTACGAGACCGGTGAAGCTTCCTCTTCATGTGCCGTCCTTATCACAGTTATTTTCACCATTTCTGTGTGGTGTTGTGGTGTTGTGGTTAGTTGCTGAACCCGGTTTCTTCTGTTGAACATATTTTATAATTTAATTTTTAATATGTGTACACATATTTTTAAGCTGAATTAAAATCGTTTGTAGTAATTTCGCTTGAATGCATGTATGCATTGTATTCATTGTGGTAGTTCTATTTCATGTTGTTGCTGTAGCTATGTGGTAGTTCTATTTCATGTTGTTGTTATAGCTATGTGGTAGTTCTATTTCAGGTTGTTGCTGTAGCTATGTTGTAGTTATATTTCATGTTGTTGTTGTAGCTATATGGTAGTTCTATTTCATGTTGTTGTTATAGCTATGTGGTAGTTCTATTTCAGGTTGTTGCTGTAGCTATGTTGTAGTTATATTTCATGTTGTTGTTGTAGCTATGTGGTAGTTCTATTTTATGTTGTTGTTGTAGCTATGTGGTAGTTCTATTTCATGTTGTTGCTGTAGCTATGTGGTAGTTATATTTCAAGTTGTTGCTGTAGCTATGTGGTAGTTCTATTTCATGTTGTTGTTGTAGCTATGTGGTAGTTCTATTTCATGTTGTTGTTGTAGCTATGTGATAGTTCTATTTCATGTTGTTGCTGTAGCTATGTGGTAGTTATATTTCATGTTGTTGCTGTAGCTATATGGTAATTCTATTTCAGGTTGTTGCTGTAGCTATGTGGTAGTTCTATTTCATGTTGTTGCTGTAGCTATGTGGTAGTTTTATTTCATGTTGTTGCTGTTGCTATGTGGTAGTTCTATTTCAGGTTGTTGCTGTAGCTATGTTGTAGTTATATTTCATGTTGTTGCTGTAGCTATGTTGTAGTTCTATTTCATGTTGTTGCTGTAGCTATGTGGTAGTTCTATTTCAGGTTGTTGCTGTAGCTATATGGTAGTTCTATTTCATGTTGTTGCTGTAGCTATGTGGTAGTTCTATTTCATGTTGTTGGTGTAGCTATGTGGTTGTTCTTTTTCATGCTGTTGCTGTAACTATGAGGTAGTTATATTTCATATTGTTGTTGTTACTATGTGGTAGTTCTATTTCATGTTGTTGTTGTTGTAGCTATGTGGTAGTTCTATTTCATTTTGTTGCTGTAGCTATGTGGAAGTTCCATTTCATGTTGTTGCTGTAGCTATGTGGTAGTTCTATTTCATGTTGTTGCTGTAGCTATGTGGTAGTTCTATTTCATGTTGTTGTTGTAGCTATGTGGTAGTTCCATTTCATGTTGTTGCTGTAGCTATGTGGAAGTTTATTTTTCATGTTGCTGTAGCTATGTGATAGTTCTTTTTCATGTTGTTGTTTTAGCTATATGGTAGTTCTATTTTATGTTGTTGTTGTAGCTATGTGGTAGTTCTTTATCATGATGTAGCTATGTGATAGTTCCATTTCATGTTGTTCCTGTAGCTATGTGGTAATTCTATTTCAGGTTGTTGCTGTAGCTATGTGGCAGTTCTATTTCATGTTGTTGTACCCATGTGTCAGTTCTATTTCATGTTGTTGTAACCATGTGGCAGTTCTTTTTCATGTTGTTGTAGCTATGTGGTAGTTTATTTTCATGTTGCTGTAGCTATGTGATAGTTCTTTTTCATGTCGTTGTTGTAGCTATGTGATAGTTCTATTTCATGTTGTTGTAGCTATATGGTAGTTCCATTTCATGTTGTTGTAGCTATGTGGTAGGTCTTTTTCATGTTGTTGTTGAATCTATGTTGTAGTTCTTTTTCATGTTGTTGTAGCTATGTGGTAGTTCTATTTCATGTTGTTGTTGTAGCTATGTGGTTGTTCTATTTCATGTTGTTGTAGCTATGTGGTAGTTCTATTTCATGTTGTTGCTGTAGCTTTGTGGTAGTTCTATTTCATGTTGTTGCTATAGCTATGTGGTAGTTCTATTTCATGTTGTTGTTGTAGCTATGTGGTTGTTCTTTTTCAGGTTGTTGCTGTAGCTATGTGGCAGTTCTATTTCATATTGTTGTAGCCATGTGGTTGATAAAATATAATGTTTATGGTAACCTAGTGACTTCTCCGAAACAAATATCATGTCACTTTAGATTGTTGTACCACTAATGTTGCAGTTGTATTTGTCAGCATCTAAACGTCGTATTCAGATACCAAAATATGTTCTCAGGGTTTACTCCGTGACTCCATTACAATGGGAAATGGTTATTTCAAACATCTGTACATCGTTTCTCATTATTGAGACAAACAAGCCAGTCTCACTGCCTCATTACCGGTACAAGCTTATATGGATCCCATTATTACGTATTCAGTTCGCATTTTATTTTAATACAAAATGTTGCATTATGTCGATGGATAAAATAATACAAGTTTTAGGCCTTATTGTTATGTTAAGTTATTTAACGACGGTCAGTTCATCTGATCGTGCCTGTGACCCTTAATGCAGTCAACCGGTACTTGGCACATCTTATGAGAGGTTGAAGACTTATGGCCGTAGAACAATATTTATGAACAAGCATCACATAGACGGAGCCGAGCAAAGTTTGGAAGCCTGGATTGACAGTCAGACGTGCTACCGACCGAGTTGAACATGCCCTGCTTAACTTCAATAGGATCAATCTGACCCAATGCAATTTAATGTTTGAGTGACATTAATATAGGACGTACGTCAATGATTCTAGAAGAAAAAAGATGTACGGCTAATTTACCACAAAGCCGGATTTTGTTGGCCCGGCAGGGGTTAAATATGCGTTAACCCTCTTGTTATATGTTATAAATGGCAGACATCGATTAGTCTGGTGCTATTTCATTACTGATTTTCCTAGTTTTGTATATATATACAAAAGTCTTTATTCAGCTTTAAATCTTGTATTGAAGTGTACAGCTTTCGTTTAGAATTATGCTTACCTATATGTAATGTAAACACATTGTCTTTGGTAAATGCGTCCATAATACCATTTCAAATTAGTATGTAAATAGTTGTTTTAAAGTGTAATGCATTAAGATTCATAAGTAAGAAAACAGATGACAACGACGACACGTCAAATGACACTTCCACATAGAAGTACATAGTTAGGTCTTTGTCAATTCATTCATAAAATCATTCCAAAACACTATGTAAAAGTTACTTTTTTAATATATACTTAAAGGTCATCTAAAATAGAAAATACACGTAGCATTAATAAAACACATACACCAAACATAAATAAACGTAATTGTAACACAATAGTTAGGTTGTTGTGGCCTAATTTAGTAGTGTCAGCTAGTACGTGTCCATTGTAATGATTTAGGCTATATTTAGAGCAGGAAGCGCAGAACTGTTAAAACGTATCGATAGCTCGAAAGGAGTAACGTTTTTAAGATATTTTTACATTTTCATTCTTTGATTAAAGAATAAATCATTTTGAAGTTTAGTTCATCAAATTCAATTAAGTATGAAGAAAGTAAGAATAATTAAACGGGTTTATTTGTCATAAAACTAGCGTAAAATCTGCATCGTACGATATCGTACGATACATGAAAGTTTGTTGTTTCATAATTTGCACGAAATTCACTAAGGTATGTGGACTGTTTTGCTATATATACTGATTGGGTTATGGGGAAAATGTCCAGTATAGTAATATAGTCTTTTGAGTTGGCATGACGAGAAGGATTGAGCATGTTACTGTTCCACTACATAACGGTAGATGGGTAAGTGAATTTCATATTGTGTTGTATTTAAATGTCTGATAGATATATTTTGACACAATGAGATTTAAGTTAAGTGGTAGTAATTGTTCATATCCATTCCAACGATAATGTCTATAATTTAATTTCACATTCGCGATATTGAGAGGCGTTTTGTTAGAATATAGGCCGAGGAATCTGAGAACGTATTTTGAGCTGTTGATATCGTGTTTACGATGAAGTATTGAAATTCACCATGTTAGAATTGATTGGTATGTGTAATTAAAATTGGTTGATGCTTATTCTGACATTCACTCAGTGAATAAATACAGAATTGGTCTATAATTGTTAATATTATAAATGAGAAGTTATATAGAGATTTAATTGCTATTAGGGAGATTGACGGAAGGTCATATATGAGATGTTGTTTAAACTACCATGAAACTGCAGATAGTAAGGATTGAATGCACTGTTATAATATGTCGATAAATCTACCATGAAACTGTTCGATGGTAAGAATTGAATGCACTATTATCATATATTGATAAAAATACCATGAAATTGATAGATGGTAAGTAATAGACGCTACGTCATTACGTATTGAGTAACTAGTAAATCTGAGTTTATATTTTATATTGTAGCCGTTTTTAGACGTAAGCGAGACATGTGTCCGCTACGTTAATGACGTGTAGATGTGACAGGAAGTCAGCTGGTGGTAGTACCGTCATAAGGACAGCACCCCACATACTCGACATATGGACGACATGACGATCCTGGCGTCGGAGTACGGTCGACAGTCGGTACGAGGCGACGTACAACCAGAAACTCAGTATATAGTTCTAGGGAAGGTATCCCAATTTATATAACCATCGCCAAGAGGGACGATTGATGCTAATTCTACGATAATCCGGACGCGGTAGAAGTATCTTAAATACCATATAAGTGCTTTTTTAAAAACATTTTTAATATTCATATGATATAAGCAGTTTGGATTGCGATATAGATTACGGAACGTGTAGGAGATAGAACTGTATAAAAAAAAGTGTTTATACCACCATAGGAGCTTTTTAAATCAGCTGGGTATTTTTGTTGAGTAATTATCTTTAAATTGTATATACTGTATAATTGTATATTCGTAATTAATTCATGCAATATTAAAATTGTAAATTTTACTTTGTGTATGCTTGTATTTCCCTCGTGAGTTGTCGGCCCTTGGTCATTTTGCTACAGTAATCAATAAACAAAATAATTATAATTGATGATATGAAAAAAATACATACAGACGAAAACATTTGAACCGTACTTGGAAAAGTCAGTAGTAATAATCGCTACTAGGGATTTTAAACGTAGATTAAATATGACTTCTGTAGGACGAATCTGGGAATAAACTCGTTACCTCTGCCGTTAGCTGTCAACACAACATCCAACAAACAACTGCTCGCGTAAAATTGTATTAATAATAATGTTTACATAACAATGTGAATGTCTTTGGGATTTTTTCAATACAGTCAAACCTGTTTAAAGCAGCCAGTCCGTGACCTTTCAAGACAGTTTGTTGCTTAATACTTAATACTTAACTCTGAAGGCATAGAAATAGGAAATAGCTAAATTAATGTGGTTGCTTAAGGCAAGTGACTGCTTAATAGAGGTGGCTACGTACACAGGTTTGAATGGATGTAGTTTTCAATGTGATAGTAAGCTTTTTTTCAATTGCGTCATAGTTCTTTTCGGTATCCTTCGCGGGATGAAAACAATATTAACAACATTCTACGTGTGACTAATTGAACATATATGATCCATTATCGCTATACCACTAGCTTGCTGTCTAGACTCGACAACACTATCTGGTATTATATTGAATTATTTACAAACGAACATTTCCAAGAGAAATATAGTTTTTGCGTACTGCAACATATGAAAGAGTATGCTTTATATAGATTTGAGAGTAATTTACAATCGTCTCGTTTTATAATATGACCACGGGAGAGATCGGCTGTTAGACATGTTTAACTTTTCTAGCTTCTGTTTCACTAACATTTAAAACTTACTAAGTTTTGACTGGTTTTATTTTAAATATTATGTAATTAATATCAATAAACAATTATGTAGTTTTACTGGAACTAATCTAAATCATGATCATCTGGTTGCTTTTCTTAGATTTAAGATGTTGTTGATGAAATAGGAGCCACACCTAGATGACATTTTACTGAACGTTCCAAGGTGATGATGTCTGTATCAATGTTCTCTATGTGCTTGCATTGTGTTTCGTATATACAGAATTATTTAATGTATCGAATGTGTTTGCAGTATTGGCAAGGCTGTTATCTTTGGATGCTAGGTTTCTAGCCGGAAGTATGTTTTTCTATGTCTCGTAATTGCTACCGGTTTTTAAAAGATAAAAAAAATATGTATGTTTATTCATGGACCAATCAATATTATAAAAAGGAAATGAACACTTATTCACGAAGAAAGCAGTTATTTTACAGTGATCGTAGATATGTTTGTGTTTCCGTCCTGTCATATATTCACTCATACATTTAATTAAAGTGCATAAGAATGAATACAGTATATTATGCATGTACCACTCATATTAGAATTACAGGAGACGCAATGAAAAATCAATTACATCTACAAAATGTTCTTCCTTTGACGTATAACAATGATTATTAACTTTATAAAATATACACACGTAAATACGATCAGACATTATCATTCGTACAAGGTAACATAGAATGGTCTTAAAATGAATTAAAAGGGAATAAAAATACTATGTTTGTAAACTAACATCTAGGTGCAATTTAGTTAATAAGCGCATAAAACTATTCATTTTAAAAGATATATATGATACCACCTGATTAACACGCATTTTATACAATTAAGTATAACAAATATACTATACTTTAACAATTATAGTATTTTTGAATAAAACGTCGACTGTACGGATGCAATTGTTTTAAGAAACCAGATACATCGACTCAAAGTCCAATGAATTCGGAAAACACATTGAGATAACAATAAATACTATAATTAAAATAATAAATCCAATGATCATAGTCAAGTGCCATCCGGTATGCATTATCATTCTTATATCATTTATTTGTTAAGATGATTTTATTTCAAATCACACCTCAACCCAATGTAATCATGCCATATTATATCTGCAGTGAACTTTAATGTTCTACATGTGCTACATCTAATTTAACAAATGTGTCACCTCTTCGTTTTAAATGTTTCGTATTTGCTCCAATCATTCTATATTTATTGATTATACAGCTTCTTAATTAATGGCTGTGAACGTTGGAGGCTACGTCTTCTGTTGCTCTCAATTTTTCTAATGCTGCATGTAAATGCAATTATGTTGTTCTATATGATTGGTTATATTCAAATTGGAAACGAACAGCTAAAATATTGAAATTTATTTATTGTTACAATGTGATTAACATTTTGAACATATGAATATATAAAATTACGCATTAACATTGGCGTTTATATAAAAAAATATGAAGAGTACTATCGGCATAGGTATGACAATGTATTTATTGATGTGTAGCAATCCTTGATTTTAGAAAATCATATTTAGGTTACTAAATGTACTTTAAAGACACGCCAAGTCAAACAACATAAACGTTAGCTTTGACTTAGTGCAAATACATTATTAATCATGTATAGCTGTTGGAAATTTTAAAAATAAATCATAAAACGATCTGATCGCAACATTTTAATATATTCACCTTAATACCAAAACATTTTACGTGTGTTCGAAGTGGTTTAAACATTTAATTTTTTAACTTTCATAACTTAAAAGTTTCCTGTTTTAAATATAAGCAATCATACTAATAAGTCATTTATATGACATATTTTCTTAATGCTTAACTAAACTAGAAGTCTGAAACTATAAGCTATAAAATTGTTTTATTGCAATATATGGAATTTAAGTCATGTTCTCTTAATTTGTACATTGAACATTTAACATTTTACTATATGTACTAAATATACACACAGAAAGGTGCTCTCTTATTTCCTGATAACTTAATGCAAGACAATTATATTTCGTTTATTGCAAACAGATTTATAAAATACCATTGTCATTGATCAAAGAATGCGTGAAAACCGAATCCTATGGCGACGTCTCTCAACGTTACCCTGTCCAGATATTGTTCAAACTTTGTAATGGCCTATCATTTAACATTTATTATGTAACGTTTAGCTCAACCTTGGTGGTAAATGCGCAAAAACGTAGAGTTACATCATCTACTTACTTTAAGCATAGTTTACTGTTGAATGTTAAATCATATAGCAAGAAAGATGAAAAATCAAATTGTTTCGATATGTGCATACGATACTGACCTAAAATGATTCGCTCCACTATGAGAACTTAAGCTATAATGTTTATCAATACGTTTAAATTAGTGTCTGCGATACATGTTTAGACATTGTTAAATAAAAAAATATTATCACTCCCATGTAAGAAGGCTGAACAATAAGTCTTGAAAGATGGAGATGACGTGTAGCACAAATAAACGAAGTCAATCATTATTAAAATACGTTACGTCGGTGACGTCAAATAAATAGTCAGACATCAGAATATCGTATTTAATTATGCTATTGATTCGCTATCAGTGACGAAGCTATTTTTCAGTTCAGCAGGCCCAGGCCTTAAGATGATCCGGAAAACTAAAAATGACTCGTTAAATGACCATTTTATCGATATCACACTCAGCTTATCTAGGACTTCTAGAAGAGGACCTCCCGATCACGGGGTAACCTCTCCTTGGAACCCCATACGAGGCCTACACCTAATCACCTGACTTCAATTATATCTTGTACAAACCAACATCTGTAAATTAAAGAATTCATTTAAATTCGACAAATTCGTAATTATCTAGACATACACACATTCTTCCCAAAGGCAAATTTCTTAATTAATGAAAACGATACAATGTTTCAGTTTTCACACTTGTGTTGATTTGCACATACAGTTAACAGAACTCATCGGAGGATTGTGTCTTTATCACGAGATCGACACCGGGTTTCCAGAATGAAAATAAAAACCTTATCTTCTACCATTGTTGCTATATTTGTATCTCATGTGTGCAATTAAAAGTAACAAAAAGTCTTTCCATACAAACAGTACAGTCGTAAACTAACTGATTTACTGGATATTCTCCAGTAAAAATGTTATAAAAATCGTTTGGATTGACCAAAATCATGTGAACAGGGACTATTAGATGCATCCCTCGAGAAGAGGGAAATATATGAGGGAGACGTTGTTCATTTGTTTCAGTGAATGATAACTAACTAGGAAGAGTATATAATAATCCTGGAATGAGACATGGATGACTCTTTGTCTTCATAAATAACACACACGTTCATTTCAGCGTATAACACAATTATACTTCCGGATAAGGATCTTTATGAAGTTCAAGATTTAGATTATCTGACAATTGCATTAGTGCAATTCTAATGTCACAAACAATTCATATACTTGTAGCGTGTCATTCTGACAAGTAACATGAGCCCGTCGCATTAATTATAAATAAGATATACAGGTTTACAAACCAATTATTTCTGAGACATATTAACAAACAATAATGAAAAATAATATATATTTATGTACTTAAAACGAAAATTCTACAGCGTATGATCTGCAGTGATAAATGATCCTTTACAGGTAAACACCGCAACTAAGAAGAGAAATGAGCAAGCTTACAAGGAGGGGTGTTCACTATCATTTTAGGCGATCTAAAATAAATTTGAGTATTTGTGTACTGAATGTTTCTTAGTAAGAGGGGAGATTGTCTATCTTCTAATGGGCGTAGAGGACGATAACTAAAGCAGAAAACGAATCGTTTAATCTTACAGACTTCCTGGAAAGATTTGTGCATTTGTTGCAATAACATGACAATTATTTAACAACATTACGTCTGAAAACTGTGTATTATTGTAAACAACTGTAGTATTGTGTTTCAGGAGTATCGTTTATTGTGTTGTTTACAACAATAATAACTTCAGACAAATTCAAACGAAGTAATAAATAATTACATTTGTTACATTTGATTTGAAATGGATTTTTTCTTCAAAATCGCACAGCGTTTAGCGTTTAAAAAATGAAGCAATAAAAGTATATTATCACATTTCGTGCATTCAGCTTAATGATGTTGATATACAGTTTTCGTTTTAAATCTAATCAGGAAAATGGTAAACAACTGATTAATTTTTGAAGCACGGAATATGGTATTTCTAATGGCTGTTAACAAATAGATGATGCTATATTTCGGTAGTATCTTCTGATGATGAGATGATGTGATGTTAATACTATGCTATGATGATGAGATGATAGAATGATTAATGATGTGATGATAAATGATGTGGTAATAAATACTCTGATTGTGTGATGTTAAATGGTGTGATAATGAAATGATATGATGATAAATATTGGGATGATGAGATGATATGATGATAAATGTTGGGTTGATGAGATGATATGATGATAAATGTTGGGTTTATGAGATGATATGATGATAAATGTTGGGTTGATGAGATGATATGATGAGCAATAATGTGACGATAAGAAGAGTTGACAATAAATGCTGTGATGATAAAAACTATGATGATGAGATGATAAATTTTGTGATGATGATAAGATGATAAATGCTGTAATGAAGAGATTAGGTGATGATAAATTATGTGACGATAAATTATTTGATGATAAATGCTGTGATCTGTGAGGATTAGATAATAAGTGTTGTTAAGATGTGACGCCAGAATAGCGAGCGAGGTTGGTGCACACGTATACTAGGTTTAAATTTATTGTGAATAACCGGCAGAATTACACAAGGTGAATGTTATTTTTTTTTATTGCGGTAAATTTAGTCAGTTTTAAAGAGTATGATCTTGTTGGTAACGGAATTATGCTACTGGTGATAACATTCCGGGACTAAACACGAATCACATAGTATTCACCTTAGTCTATCCCAGAACCGGATATCTCCCTAATCAGGATTATCAACCCCAAATGAAAAAGCAGGGTATTCTATAATTGTCCCGCAATGCATAACATTTAAACACCTGTGACGTCATTCAAACATTCAGTTGAAGCAACCGGCCAGTCAACATGTTAATATGTAGCTGTTTCAGTTGTGCTTTTTAACGGACCCTAGCGGGAGAGCTGAATCCATTCTTCAGAATTTATTCACATAGTAAACTTTTTTTGAAACATGTATGCAACGTTGTGTTTGTGTTCTTATCCTGATTTTACAAAGGTAAACATTTGCTGGAGAAGAAAATAAATAAATCACCTTGTCGAAACTTCTGAAGGGAATAATTAACCGCCACCTGTGTATTTCCGGTATATTCGTCAAAATATTATGCAACACTAAGTTGAGAGTATATATTTATTGAACATAGCCTGATTGCGAAATCCTAGACAATTACTCATGCGTATCTGTTTGTCGCAATATGTTGATTTTGCACATGCAAAATTTTAAGAAAATGCCAGGTGGTACGTTATCTGTTCCGTTCAGTATATGTACTAGTACCGTTACTGCATTGAACAGGCAGATCGACATGTAGTTGCAGAGTAATATAAAAACGTAGCCAATACTTTGAATTATAATTGAACGAACTGCGTCCATTCTTATCTTTGGTAGAGATTTATTGACGTTCCATTGCCATATCAACTGTTGTGTCAAAACTTAACTCCGCATCTTCATTTATTTAGGAACCAGTTTCTTAACGTTTTGCAATAATTTCAAGAGAGATCTTCGGAACATATTGAATTACAAATAACCTAGGGCGAACACAAATATTCTAATTTAAAAAATATCAGATCTGATATGCCCGAAGGGAATTGTTCGTGATACTTTTTATTTGAATAAGGATGTCACTGAAAACACGTTCTCATTAGCATGTTTGTCTAAATATGAGAACAATGTCGTCCGTCTTATGTTGCGGCTTGTATACACCATCACCTGTCGAACACTTTCTTGTAATATGATATATTTTGAGAGGGCATCGAGAAATATTAGCTTGTGAATTGAGTCATTCTTCGTAAAACAAAGAGTTTACTTACTTATTTACTTCGTACCAAATCGATCATATTAAGCTTCATGGGAAAACTCTATTAACTGGTTCACTCCACTTTCTGTATAGTTACAACGCATGTAGACCGGCTACTGTACGCAAATACTGTTTTTATATAGCAAGAAGGCATTCATTATTTGTTGACTCACACGAAATTCGAATAAATAAAAATAAATAATAACTAAACTGGCATTTACTGAAATAAAAATGAGTTCAAATTGTTCCTGGTTACCTAGAGCAATGTCAGCATAATCTCAAAATGTCCGTAAAAATAGGAAATATGCATTTCAAAAGCACGGACATAATGATTAATGTACAGCCGCCATGGTTCGGCTGTTCTTTAGAAAAGGATACATGATGCTAAAATGTAAATATTATTTAACAATATGTGTTTTTTTTATATTGAATTTAAATAGATTTGGTATAACATAACAATCATCTTTTCATTTTTATTCACTGTGATTAAATTTTTTTGCTGATATCATACATGTTTCAATAGTATTGTAATTGTTATTTTCTTGTTTCTGCAACAAAGCCACCGAATATGTCACATTCGGTCTGGTATAGTGACATGAAACAGTCTGTTCATCACTACAGAAATTTGAAATATTTACATTGTATAAAGTAGATAGTTTGATCATTTCATTGTATAATTTTAAATAGAAGATTTTTTTTTTTTAAATTAACGAATCGTGAGCACAATAAACCTGTATTTTTTTGGTAGAAAGTGGATTGTAGTTTAATTTCTAGGAATTCTACTACGTGCATAGTTCATGATATTGTATAACGAATCGAATTGAATCAAAATGATATCAAATTCTAACCTGGACGCGAAGCCCACGTTAGTAATACCTTTTCAATATATTATATTGACATATTTAAATAGAAATCCTTTTGGCAATACGGGGTCTGTGAGTATATATAGGCAAGATATATTGCGAACACATATTTTTTTCAGCCAATTATAAAAGGTTGGAAAATCCACATATATTATAGCAGTATATTATGTTGTTATAGACCAAAGCGGTGGTGACGTTCAATTGAGTTTCTGTGTCTAATTGCCCAGTCCATAAACTTGCATATTGAACTGAAGATCATATTCTTATTTGTTATATATTACCATTTTATGTCCCATTGCCAAATGATTTGATCATTTTACACTAATATCAAAATAAAGGACAGCATACAAATTTATGGGAAAAGGTTGTACAAGTATACAAATCATTAATAAATATTGTTATACTCGTTGACAACTAAACACAGTGGTGTGCAGAAACCGCCATGGGGACAAAACATCATCTAATCGTTATAGTTGCTAGGTGGGTTGCTAAAACGTATTTACTTTTCTCGTAACATAGAGCGCGTGGTCAAGTGGTAGAGCATCTGACCCGGGATCGGGGTACCGTGGCTTCATTCTTTCGTTACGGCTATGTGTTTGTCCTTGACATCTTATTCGCCTATGATGACTACTTGTACCACTCAGAAAGACTTCGAGCGTGATTTCTCTTAGTTGTTAGTTGATTTGGCACCAATTTTGAGTTTAGATGGCCATGAGATTTGTGTGTTTGTTTCATCCATTCATCATAATCGATGTAAAAATTAACAAGACATGTAAAACCGATTTTTTTGCTAATAATGGATTTTATCGCATGTGATAATTAAACTTTATCAATAGCCACCAAATGTGTTATGTGGCTGACGTAAATTGTTATGACGTACGGTAAAAAGGTGTTGCTGTCATTCGTGTTTCCTTCGGGTAATTGCGCTAATTCTTTTTTAATGAAAATGTCACTGAAACAACTCTATCTAACCTTTATAATTTGGCAAATCAAGAAAAATCACAATGAATGATATTCTAGAATATATTCAGTCATACAATTACCTATGAACTATATTTCATATTTTCTCTCGAGAAATATCAAGATTCATGAAAACACCTGCTTATGGCACATGTAGTAAAAATACTGGAATATGATAAATTGAAAAGAACCTAATACTGAAAAAGAACACACACAAAACTTCTATAAAACAACATGTGAAATGTTCACAAGGTATTTGTGGTAATATCTAAACTTTGAATATAATGTAGATGATGGAATGCATTTCGTTTCAAATCAAACGTATTTTAAATAATATTCTGGTTGCTTGGAATAAAATGAATATACCTTTAAAAAATATACAGCTTTAAACGGCCAGTAGAAGTTCTCGCTACTGGGGACTTTACTCCTGGATCAAATACGACCAAGTACAAATGTAGGACTAACACAAACAAACTGAGAATATACGAATTCATCATGAGTATCAATGTAGGATAGAAATCTCTCACCCGAGGAGTCAAAATTACATGCAGAGACGAGGCTATTCTGAGTTCCCTTCGTGTAATTTTGACCTAGAGGGTGAGGTTTTTCTATCCAACATGGATGAGCTCATGATGGTTTATTTTTCTCCCAGTCAAATGATAGATCCACGATAATGGTCATATTCATAAAAAAGGTGTACTTTCTAAATTCGTGTTAAATGCCTTTGATTATACATCTATATGGGGCAAACATGTATCTTATATGAGCAGAAATGGGAGAACATTGTTCCTGTCTGTGAAAGTGTAATGATTGGGTTCAGCAAGTCAATAGCAAATAGAATATCTCAGAAGTTGCAACATGGTCGCCACCTCAACTATGAGTAGCAATAAGTGCTACTGACGAATTGTTGGGAAACAACTCCAAAACGACTGACATAAACAAATTAAACTGAGAGGAACATTGTTTTTGTCATTGAAAATGCATTTATTGATTGTAAAAATAGTTTAGGAATTCACAACAGGTGTTACCTACTTGGAACCACAAGTAGTAATAATCGCTACTAACGACTTAAAAACCTTGTTCAGATCCGACTCCCATACGACTTTTAGAAACAAACTGAGAAATTCATTGTTTCCGTCTATGAAAATGCATTTCTTGGTCAATAGTAAAATGCATTTCTTGCAGACTCGATGCAACTATTAGGACAAGATTATGAGTATTTCGCCATGTCTCGTTCTTGATATTGTAATACATACTCAACTCGTTGAATACTTGTATAGTTACACACAGAATCATATAATGTGTCTGTATTCAATTTAGTTATACTGATAAAATGTTAATAGTGTCTAGCCGTTTGCAATTACAATAGCTTATTTCGGTACGTTCTGTGAAAGGGGGGATACTTTTCGATTATTTATATAAAGCCAGCGAGTTTTATAGGTATTAGTTATTATAAATAGCCGGTCAGAAAGCGTAATAAAGAAATTCCAATTCAATCTTATGAGCTATAACCGAAGCATTGGTGTGTCAACCAGAATTTGTAACTGAAATACAACATATGTATTAAAATATTAAAACAAGTATAATGCCAAAAAGCATTACCAAATTCAAACTGTGGGAATAGCTGATATAAAACAGAATATTATACCAGTGAAAAAAAATACAATCAAGATATTCCAAGGAATATTTAAATGCAAGTCTGGAGACTTGTTAGTTTTAAACAAATGTCCAACGTTATTATTTAAACCAAAATATAGACAAATTATTTTGAAAATTGAATACAAATATTACCTTCAATTTTATATCCGTTGTAATGTACACTACATCAACCATTTGTCGTTAAGTTTAGTTTATTTGATCTATTTTTGCTCAATTGAGGAGTAAGTTCTATGCTCTTGGCATTGCTCTATGTTCTGAATACGCGTAGATCCAGAGATAGGTTTTATTTTTTAGACTACATAGCTTCGAGTCTAGGACACAACCTGCGATATCTGGCATGAGCTGTCAACATCACACCCAACAAACAGCTGCCCCCATTAAATGTGTTGTATCATATTAATAATAGCAAACTCTCCTTGGAACCCAATTCCAGGTCTACAACTAAGCTAAGCCCCTGACTACAACGATATTTTATAGAATGGAAACATCTGACTGCAAATAAAAGAAAAAAATACTAATTCTTGAAAGTCATTATTTCTTTTCATTTAAATTCGACAAAATTGTAATTATCTAGACTTACACAATTTCTTCCCAAAGGCAAATTTCTTAATAAATGAAAACAGTGTATTGTTTCAGTGTTCACAGACGTGTTGATTTGCATATACAGTTAACAGAACTCATCGGAGGATTGTCTCATTATCGCAAGATGAGCACCGGATTGCAAGAATGAAAATAAAAATCTAATAGACTACCACTGTTGTTATATTTGTATCTCATTTGTGTAATCTAAAGTAACAAAGAGTCTTTCAATACAAACAATACAGTCGTAAACTAACTGATTTACGAGATATTCTCCAGAATTTTTTTTATAAAATCGTTTGGATTGACCAATACCATGTGAATAGGGACTTACAAATGCATCTTTCGGGAAGAGGGAAATATATGAGCGAGACGTTGGTGTTCATTTGCTTCATAAATGATAAATAACTAGGAAGTATATAATAATACTGGAATACAACGTGGATGAATCGTTGTCTTCATAAATAACATACACATATCCATTATCAATATTATCCCTCAGGGTTATGTGAGTGTATTTTCTGATTAGGATATTATGCAACACAAGATATAGATTATCTGACAATTGTATAACTGCCCTTTTAATGTCACATACAATTGATAAAGCGTATCACAAAAGTACATATAATTTAACAGGTAACATGAGCAAATGCATATCAACCTGTCTGATTAATCATAAATATAACATAAACAGCTTAGCAACCCGAATGGTTTTGAGACACATAAAAATAATGATATAAAATAATAGAAGTAAACAAATTTCTTATCCGATTATTTAAAGGTATACGGTCTGAGTTACTATCAATTTGATTAATATTATTGTTTTGGTGAAACAACAAAGTGGAAAATATTTTTTATAAATTCTCAAAATGAAACTTATATATATGATTTTATCATTTGATAAAAGGACCTCTTGAAATGTGAAAGTGAAGACTGCAACTAGAAACAGAAGCTAGCAAGCTCGGTTTTATATTACAACGATGGGTAGTGTTCATGAAACATATCCAATGACAATTGTCAGGCTGAGCAATATGAACACGAGTTCTTATTGTATTGAATGTTGCTCAGAAATTTATCACAATTCAATCGTTGGAAAGTTCGGCAATTGCATAGCAAGAAGTAACACAGAGGGATTCGTCTGGTGTCTTAGGTGCATAGAGGACGATATATAACTTAAGTGGAGATAGAATCGTTATATCATGCAGAGTGTCTGGCGAGATGTGTGCATTTGTTGCAATAACATGAAACTTATTTTACAGCATGACGTCTGAGGTTGTGTATTGTTGTAAACAACCATAGTATTGTGTTTGAGGATGTATGGTTAATGGGTTGTTTACAACAAAGTTAACTGATTATAATTTCGAACGGACAAAAACAATTATCAAATTTGTAAAAGTCGGTATTAGATACGATCGTATATTACTTTTTCAAAACTGTATTATATAAAAAGATGTTCAACGTTTAACCAATAACCTAATTAAAGTGAATTATCCCAGGTCATGCGCCCAAATTTTTTAATCAATGGTGTGACTGTTATTATGTTCACAGGCATCTTCTCGTTTTAAATCTTAAACAGGGAAATGGCAGACAATATATTACCTTTGATGCACGGAAAAAAGGTCATTTCTACAAACAATGTGATGATCAGGCAGGTATATTTCAATTTAAAATATAAGTATCATTTGATGATGTGATAAAGTGATGACGAAATAAAAAGCAAGTTTGGTGCACATGTAATCTATGGCTATGTTCATAAATGGAAATAAACTCACTGAGGCGATGAATTTTATTGTCACCCTTTTTGATTGCGATATATTCAGTCAGATGTATAGAGTATGATCTTGTTGAATATTAGATTAAATTACATCTGTGTGCAACATTTAAAGTAAAATTTGTAAAGATTTAACATAGCCTGATTGCGAGATTCTATATATTTACACGTGCGGCTCTGTTCGGCGCGGAATGTGGATTTTGCACGTGCCAAATTTCAAGAAAATTGTTTTGATACTTTTTGAGAAAGTACGTTAATTGTCACGTGGCGGGTTTTCTGTATTTGACTGCCCAGTCCGTAAACTCACATATGGACATCAAAAACATCAAGACCATATTTTATTTGTTATATATTAAGATTTGTAGTGCCTTTATCAAACTACGCTCACAATAGCCGCCGCAGGTGTTAATGTGGCTGTCGTAAATTAGTATCACTTACTTTAGCAAGATGTTACTATAATCATGACCACAAGCCATTGCGCGTTAATTAGGATGCCACTTATTATATAAATAACTGTATCGCCTTAATCATTTTGCAAACCAAGGAAAAACCAAATGTCTGATATTCTAGAACAAATAATGTCATAACATTGCCTATGAAGTATATTTCATGTATCTCTCGGTGAATATCACATTTCACGAAATCACCTGCTTATGATATATGTTGTGAAATATACATGTACTAGACTATGATAAAATTAATAAACTTTATTTCTTCCGAGAAACTTGATACAAAACAAAAACTTCTAAAGAACACCGGGTATAAACGTTGTTAGGTTCATGTGATAATAGCCAGACTTTAACTTTACTGTATGTGCTGGAATGCATTTCTTCCCAAATCAAACATAAACAAATAATCTTCTGCTTTCAATAAACAAACAAGTTAAAATCAATTCGTTTCGATTCATGAAAGAAGCCAAAGTGGTGTATAGTTTAACGTACGATTTTGCAATTGTATTGATATGCATACAAAAACGCTATCGCACTATCTGAAACATTTGTATATTAATGAAAAAAACATAATGTCATCAATTTATGTTCATATTTTTTATTTACAGCTCCAATGACGCAAACAAAATAAATGTATATCATTACATAAAAGTTTAATAACCTTTTAGTTAATATCTTTCTGTCTATGCATAGTAGTAACAAAGGTGCAAGGTTACTCGCTAACAACACAGTCGTATATATCTACTGGATTTCTGTACTTTTACCACTGGAGCAGGTACTTTCAAATGGAGACCTCTAGAAAATGAAATATTGAAATGAACGAAAACTATAATGTTATGATGCGACGGTTGCCGTTTTACCAATGGTAAGTATTATACTGTTAGCTAACAATACTGTTAATTATTAAGTAAAATTAAATACAGTCAAACATGTCTAAGTGGTCATCTCGGGTGACTAGCCACTTGTCCTGAGTAGCCACATTTGCTACTTCCCATTTTCCCATTTCTATGCTTTCGGAGTTAATTAATATTTATCAAGCAACCTGTCTTAAAATGCCACTTTTGCGTCTTCCCTTGAATGGATTCTTAAGACAGATAAGACTTATTGTGTGACAATGATATTTAAAATATACCATGCGAGAGAGTTTTCCGAGTGGTCTAGGGTGCCGTCCCAATATCACTTACCTCTCACTGCTAAGGTGGTATGTTCGAATTCCGCTCGCTAAAAATAGTTAATGTGGGAATGTTTGCAAAAGGACTATGGTTCTACTGAGATTAATAAGGTGGTTTTCCTCCACAAATTAAACTGAATATACCATATAAAACCTGAAATATGTTGAAAATGGCAATTACCCACATTCAAAAATAAATAATGAGAAAAATCTGTAAACAATGCATGATCTTGATTTCCCGCTGATATATACCATATTCACGCTTTTAATGTTCCTATTCATTATTGGTGTCGTCACATGCATTAACAAACATGTATTTTAAACAACATTCAATTCCTATGAATACATATATTTCCATAGTTTAAAAATTTATGCAGAAAGGGTGCAGAAAAAAAGATTAAGAAGTTTATGTTAATCTGTTTCCATTAGTTTTTGCATGGCCTCGCCGCGATGTAATGTATTGTGTGAACGGGTGAATACCGAATATTAAATTGAACTCTATTTTAATTAACACAATATGTATAGATCATAATAAACCAACACGTGGCAACTGATGCAATGATACAATCTAGCAACGTAATGTTTAGTATGCTCTCAACTCAAAAAGACACCTTACCGTGGTGTTCTCATTGGTGTATGTTACATTACATATCCAAAGCAATTAAAAATATATTTAATATGCTGAATTATCAACCAGGTATCTATCGCCACCATATAATTTGGATTGTGACTTTTAAGATTAAACAAGTTAAAATGCTATCAATTCACTTTTGTTATGTTTTGACCTTTTATTAAAATCAAATTATTTTGATATGTTAAAAGATCATTTATTTGCCAATATTAGTCGATGACATATAAGCGCAATAATAAAGGTTATTTTTGGAGTTGAGTGAATATTAATTGAGCCTGCCAGACAGAACGTTAAAGTTTAAAATCCGAAAATAATTTTGACTGTATTTCATATTGAGAACTACAGAATTAAAAACCACAAATAATTAATTCTTAGACTAGCTTAATAAGTTTTATTCTGATAACATACGCATTACACGGTCATACTTTGTTTAAATAAAATTAATATTAAGGATTAACTTTTAAATGGTTTACATTATAATGTAGTTTCGATAATTATTATGTTTTATGTAGTTCACCTTCATCTTATAAGATATAATTAAACTTGCTTGGTCATTAAATGAATGTCCATATGTGTCGTTACACGACGCTAACGAGCACTTATATAAATACGTCGATCTCCAACTTATAATGAAGATGCCGCCATTAATCCCAAACGAGACTACGTACGTACATAATAGTACATCGAATGTAGCCAAGACTAAATATTGTTGAGTTTGATGAACTCACCGATCTGTACTAACAAGTTGAAACGATAGACATCTCTGGAACAAGAATGACATTTGATGAAACAGATGGTGAGTTAACATATTGGTTGGTTACTTGAGATTTTACTGAATAATTTGGAATCTCTTGCATTGGTGTCTTTTTTCATTCCCATGCAAGTTCCCTCTAAACCATGTGTAACGGTTGCATTTTTATGTCTCTTCCTTTGTCGCGCTTCTATATCTCTTGAGTGTAACTTATATTTTTAATAAGAATAACTGCAAACGCATGTCAGCGTTGAAATGAATTTCGAAGTTTGGTGTATTTCAATTTGCTACTGACTTTGACATCATTTGGTAAATATGAGATGAGCTCAGAACCAAATATATACTATATCGTGTGAACTTGTAAATATTCAATAATATGTTAGTGGAATTAAGATTGTAAATCACAGTTTTATGACGTTTATTCAATTATCATATTAAAGCTTAATATTGGGTTTAAACATGGGGTTTACAGTTAAGAAAGAACAAAGTATTCTGCTTTCTTGAGTACACCAGCTTTAAAAGACTTTAACATAACCGAAATGTGTTCTATATATTTAGATTGTATGTATATAAATTACTCAAAGTTTGCTTACATGTAAAACCAATGCATTGATTGCATTGGTTCATGTTTGAATTTGCTTTATAAATGTAAAATGTATAAAGAAAATATGTTGTTTGGTAGGACAAATTACGAAATCTAATGTTAAATATCACGTTGAGATTGAAAACAAACAGTTCAATTTGTGGCTCCTATGTTGTTCAATGCTAATTTCATATCTGAAAGACGATTACTGATAAAATTTTGCAGACTTTCAGACGATGTTTGTGCATTGGATGCAATTACATTATTCTGTTCTGTCCAAACGTGATCGTACTACATGTATTACATTTCAAATACAACATAAATTCATACAGTTCTTGGCAACAGCGGATTTATATATAAATTTAAATAGAACCATAAACATTGTGTGCCATTTATAATTATTATTGGGTATTTTAAAATATATCATAACATAACGATAATCTATTTCACAGCCGTTTTTAAAGGGAAACATAATTATTTAAATGCCCCATTATTCCGAAAACTATACGTTTAAACAACACAATACTTACTTAAAGTTATGTATATAAACCTATATGATATAACCGGGTCTCATCATGTATGAAAGTTAACATTTTATTGTTATGTTTATGCGCAGTTTCCTATCAATCTGAATAGGAAAATAGTAAACTAATGGGTACATTTAAATGAAGCACGGGGTATTTGCATTTTCAAAATTATTAAAAAAAACCGATAGTTTGGCCATGTTAACTTTACTTCAGCTATATATTTTGTACCTCGATTGTGAAGTAAACTCAAAGATTATATAAACATCTCTCGGAGCTTATATAAACAACTCTCGGAGCTTATATAAACAACTCTCGGAGCTTATATAAACAACTCTCGAGTCCGCTTCCTTGATATGAGTAGAACTGAGTGTCGTATTTTTGGAGGCATCGGGTCAATCCGGGGATCCCACAACACTCTAACCACTACACTTCCACCCGGTGCCGCGTATTAAACTATTTCCTCTGATGATTCAACGATGGAATATGAGTGAGTATGTATATATCCGTAAAACATGAACATGTGTGAGCTTAATGTTATGACATTTCTTGTTCAGTTAATTTTTATTTTATTCACGTAGTTGTTGTTGTTCTTATAGTGAGCGTGTCCCTTGAATGTTATATCTCTTGTATAATAGTTTTACCATGGCAAATTTCCCTAGTTTTAGTAGTCGCGTTTCGAAGTTTCATATGAAAGATGTTCTATAAATTATAGTAACAACTTCCAAAAACCGAAGGACGTCAAGGAAAAAGTTCCGCAGCTGAGATCCGTATGTCTTAGTATTCTTATTTAGTTTGGAGATACAATGTATAAACCAGCTAGCATGGAACTTATTTCGGTATTTTGTAATTTTGTATATTATTCTTTTAGTTTTCATTTATCTAATAAGCCAAGCGGTGGTTAAATTTTGATAAATGAATTCGTAGACATAATTATTCCTGCATACTGCATATTCTCCATGGCGTAATGGATATACCGACTTGGCTATTCAAATTTGTATTTAGAATTTTTATGTCATGATGGTTGCACTTTTTCATGGATATTTTTTATTAAAAATGTAAATACATCTAGATCAACTTTGAAATCGAGCTTTTTAACTCGGAAATTGGACATTTTAAAAATATAAACAATGGAGATTCTTTGAAATACATTATTTTTTCACAATTTGTACAATAAATGGCGATTGGACGTTTTATAAATATATTACTCAGAGATTGAACTTTTTTTTAAATATATACATCTGGGTCATCTTAGAGAATTAATTTTTTTTAAGTACATTTTGTTCAAATTGGAGTTTGAACTTTCTTTGAAATACATAATATATATATGTAACTTGGATATAGACTTTTTAAATAAATAATTCAACTTGAACATTTATTCTTTAAAATATATATAATTCAATCTAAGGATAGACCTATATAATTTTAAATAAACACATATATATAATGCTGGATATGTTTTATATTAACAGTAATGTAAACTTGGGTATTGATTTGAATAAGTTGACTTAATTTGAGAAATTATTCCAGTATCTTTGGTGAAATATCGGGAGAATTTTCTTTCTAACTTTCTTTGAAACATATATAAAATATATATTATCTTCGATACTGAACTAGGATATAAAATTTTAGAGTTAAACAGTCCAAACAAAGAAAAAAAATATTGTGTTGTCGTTTGCATTGTGTTGTACCTATACAACAAACAACGGTTTGAAAATAATAACCTCTAAATCACTTTCTATCATTTAATACAAGTTTATAATGTTCTATGCTACATCTGACATAAACTTTATTATTTCATTTATACTAAAACCGTTGTTTGCCTAAGAACTTACTGTGATGTTGTATATACATGCATATACTAAGAGAATTAATATTCGTGATTTATACGTACATGTTACATATTTCAATATTTATATTAAAAAAGCATATGTATTGTAAGCACTTGCTTTGATTGGTTAAAAAAGGGAATTTACATTTTTTTACAAAACACGTGGTGGATGGAAGTAATTAATGGAAGAAACCTAATTGTATATTTATATTTGTACATTTATATTTATATTTACAAAAATCATCCTGACAAACATATTAAAGATTAAGGTATTATGTCTATAACGTACTGTGGGATTAAAGTATGATGTATATAACGTACCGTGGGGTTAAAGTATGATGTCTATAACGTAATGTGGGATTAAAGTATGATGTCTATAACGATGATGTCTATAACGTACTGAGGGATTAAAGTAGGATGTCTATAACGTACTGTGGGATTAAAGTATGATGTTTATAACGATGATGTCTATAACGTACTGAGGGATTAAAGTAGGATGTCTATAACGATGAAGTCTATAACGTACTGTGGGATTAAAGTAAGATGTCAATAACGATGATGTCTATAACGTACAGTGGGATTAAAGTATGATGTCTATAACGTACTGTGGGGTTAAAGTATGATGTCTATAACGTAATGTGGGATTAAAGTATGATGTTTATAACGATGATGTCTGTAACGTACTGAGGGATAAAAGTAGGATGTCTATAACGTAATATGGGATTAAAGTATGATGTCTTTAACGATGATGTCTATAACGTACTGAGGGATTAAAGTATGACGTCTATAACGTAATGTGGGATTAAAATATGATGTCTATAACGATGATGTCTATAACGTACTGAGGAATTAAAGTATGATGTCTATAACGATGATGTCTATAACGTAATGAAGGATTAAAGAAGGATGTCTAAAACGTACTGTGGGATTAAATTATGATGTCTATAACGATGATGTCTATAACGTACTGAGGGATTAAAGTAAGATGTCTATAACGATGATGTCTATAACGTACTGTGGGATTAAAGTATGATGTCTATAACGTACTGAGGGATTAAAGTATGATGTCTATAACGTACTGTGGGATTAAAGTATGATGTCTATAACGATGATGTCTATAACGTACTGAGGGATTAAAGTATGATGTTTATAACGATGATGTCTATAACGTACTGAGGGATTAAAGTAGGATGTCTATAACGATGAAGTCTATAACGTACTGTGGGATTAAAGTAGGATGTCGTACTGTGGGATTAAAGTATGATGTCTATAACGTAATGTGGGATTAAAGTATGATGTCTATAACGATGATATCTATAACGGACTGTGGGATAAAAGTATGATGTCAATAAAGTACTGTGGGATTAAAGTATGATGTTTATAACGATGATGTCTATAACGTACTTTGGGATTAAAGTATGATGTCTTTAACGTACTGTGGGATTAAAATATGATGTCTATAACGATGACGTCTATGGGGGATGAGGGAGTAACGTATGATGTCAATAACGATGATGTCTTTAACGTACTGTGGGATTAAAGTATGATGTCTATAACGTACTGTGGGATTAAAGGATGATGTCTATAGCGATGATGTCTATAACGTTATGTGGGACTAGAGTCTGATGTTTAAACGATGATGTCTAAAACGTACTGTGGGATTAAAGTATGATGTCTTTAACGTACTGTGGGATTAAAATATGATGTCTATAACGATGACGTCTATAATGTAATGAGGGATTAAAGTATGATGTCAAAAACGATGATGTCTATAACGTACTGTGGGATTAAAGTATGATGTCTATAACGTACTGTGGGATTAAAGTATGATGTCTATTACGACGATGTCTATAACGTACTAAGGGATTAAAGTATGGTGTCTATAACCATGATGTCTATAACGTACTGTGGGATTAAAGTATGATGTTTATAACGATGAAGTCTATAACGTAATGAGGGATAAAAGTAGGATGTCTATAACGTACTGAGGGATAAAAGTAGGATGTCTATAACGTAATGTGGGATTAAAGTATGATGTCTCTAACGATGATGTCTATAACGTACTGAAAGATTAAATTATGATGTCTATAACGTTATGTAGGATTAAAGTATGGTGTCTATAACGTAATGTGGGATTAAAGTATGATGTTAATAACGATGATGTCTATAAGGTACTGAGGGATTAAAGTATGATGTCTATAACGTACTGTGGGATTAAAGTATGATGTCTATAACGTAATGTGGGATTAAAGTATGATGTCTATAACGATGATGTCTATAACGTACTGAGGGATTAAAGTATGATGTCTATAACGATAATGTTTATAACGTACTTAGGGATTAAAGTAAGATGTCTATAACGTACTGTTGGATTAAAGTATGATGTCTATAACGTAATGTGGGATTAAAGTATGATTATTTCATATAAAAACCTAGAATACTAGAATAATATATAGAGAATCTAAAATCAGAGCTCGTATAATACTTGATCTATTTAACGAGTTTGCGAAATATGATTGTTCGAGGTTCTACAACTCATGTTAGAAAGTGAGATATCAGAAAACGCAGAAATTGTGCACTTGTGCATATTGAGATATTCCGACATGTTGGATTATATTCCGGCATTGTACGTACGAGAGATGAGTTATACGGAAAACACCGAGTGATGAGTCGGTAGAGATATAACAATCACTCTAAGTTAATATTAAAAATATTTTATATTTAATGGGTTTATTACATCTTTACACCGTAAACAATGTGATCAATTATTATTTAGATGTCATGTTATGTGTTTTTTCACTCGTGGCCAGATTATTGATGTTAATACTGTTTTTAACGAATGACTGCTTATATATGGCCTTAAAGTTTTATTGAGAGTGGAAGATTCGGAATATATCTGGGTAGAGTCGCCGTTCTCACATAATGTTTTTGGACAAAACTTGGTGCATTTCAGATATAGTCTACAATTCATCACACATCTATATATATTTTTAAACTATAATTAATTACGATCAATTTACATACTATGACATTAGCTTTTACGTTCGATGGCTTCGTATGTCTCCCGTATACTAAACATTTTACCTATTTGACTTTACATTTTTAAATTAGGCATTTAATGATGTAAAACAGAGGGTGTTTTTGAAGTTTTAAAATATATTTAGTTTTCTTACATCTATGAAAGCTAGTGTAATGATACCTAATCTAAAACCTAATATATCTGCAAAAGACATATGTGCTGTGTTTTCTTTATAATACTATCTTATTAAAGGGATTCATTTAAACACAGAATAGCAGCCAAGAAAAGAGAATAGCAAGATCGCGTTTAAAGGAACTGAAACTGTTCATGACGGTAAATTGAATATTAAACACCTCGATAGCTTTGTCTGTCATGGATTTTAACAGTAATAATATTCTTTCTATTTTGTAGCATTACTCTTTGGTGAAATACGAACAAAGGAAGTTATTCAACTTTACTACATGTGGGAACATATTGTCAAAGAGACGTATTTCCAAAACAATTTTTCTAATGCATTCTCAAATGTTGTTAAGGTGTTTAATTACTGCTGGTGCTTTATCAGTGTATTACGTTACAACTGCATCTTGAATCTCGGAAAACTATAATAGATGTATAAGTTGTAATCACATTAAGTAGACACATACAGATGAAAACCAATCTTAAAATCCCAAAGAGGATTGCAACTTAAGTACTACTGCAATTTAAAGATAATTATTCGTTAGTTTAGCTGAGCAATTCTTTGGAAAAGAACCTATATTAGGAACCAAAATAACGTATTACATGTAGCTCCGCATTGTCTATGACTTGTATTAACACCATTTATAAATGTCATAAATGTATTTGCGATATAGTTGGCATGGGAACGTATAGGTTAGTGAACGTTCTTACAGGAAATTTTTGATACATGTAATATATTATCTTAATTCTTACAACTTTACGACATTCAATAAAATAATACACAAATGATTTGCTGCTTAAAGGACCTTGATAGGGCATCGTCATTTTGTGAATTATACATCTTGGTATTTATCGACAATAAGAACAAGGGAGCATTTAAATATTTAACAAGTTCTTAACTATATATACTTGAATTATTAACGGTTTCGCCGAGAAGCTCTGTATGTTCATATCACTTGTTCAGGACATATATTCATCAAAAACTCGGAATCTGTTCTTTTTTATGCCAGGCCCGATTAGCTCAGTCGGTTACGCGTCTGGCTATCAATCTAGGGTCGTGAGTTTGAATCCCCGCTCGACAACAGTTTCCGTGATGATTGATTTACGGCATTGTGTCTCACTATCAATCGTATCTCACCGCTGATTCAAGTGGGAAAGTTATTAGTGTCTTACGGAGATGGGGTGTGCCTGAGTACTGGTTAACCGTTCAGGATCCCAGGAAACAGTGGTTAGTTTAACTGGTCGTCTATTAGCCCCCGATGGCATAAAATGACGCTAAATGTTCAATCAATCAATCAATCAATCAATCAATCAATCAATCAATCATATCACTAGTTTTACTCCAGATTGATATTTAACTCGTTACGTAATGCGTCAAACGTAGGATTATCACCATTTTTGTTTGTTATTTCTGTGTCTATATCATAATTTATAAACGATATTTTTTTTTAAAGAAAATACGTTCCATCTATTAATTATTTTCATTTTTTTTTCTGTTTGAACCATAACACGAAAACGAAAATAGAGCCAAGATCTACATTACGTTAGGAAAAAAATATAATTTCAGTTGGATCACATGTTTCGTGTACTGTTTCAGTGTTGTGGTATTGGTACCGAATTATCAAACTTTTCTTGTCTAATCTTACGATAATGTGTTTACATTCCACGTTATTTAACACAACGTCCTAAGTATACGGCAGTATGTTTCTAATTACAACCAAGACATTATCAATATTTGCAATAAAATATGTTGTTTTGTCTTTTTAGGTTGGTTGAATGGGAGAAAACTGTGTAGATTTTAGTATTGGAACATATTTTTACATTACGGTAACATAATAGCAAATCATAATTTGGTAATTGAAAATATAACGAGTTACGAAATTATCTGATACATTTTATAAAATTTTCAAATAATGACAAATACATTTATTTATCCATATAACTTTCTGTCAGCATCGTCCTTCAAACCATCAGATAACGTTAATAAATCGAATATTATAGTGTATGCTTTTAATTTTAAATTTCTAGCTCTTCTACAATGACGATACGCGTTATTTTAATCAAAGTTAATGAACTATTCGAGTAATATTTACTATAACCCTTTACTTCATATAGACGCCTTTGGACACCTCTAATATTGAAAGCATTAATTCACCACGTATCAGCAATGGGTGAATCATGTTTATATTAACTGGCAGAGTGGAAAACAGCGCAGGAAGTGTTCAGATTGCTCGTTACGAGTAATCTGAACTCTTCCTTCACTGTTTTCAATGGCCTTCTGTGATTGGTGCGGGAAAACGCGTATCTATGGAGTAAAGAGATAACAAAGATTGGATTTTGTAGAAAATCGTTTTGACGATTAACATGGGATGAGCTGGTTCTTAAAACTTATTTTTGTTAATTATATTGTGTTTTTTATTCTATCGGGTGAGACAATTAAATCGAGTTATTCAATCACACGGCTTTAAATTTAATCAAGGGTTTTAATGAGAGACTTTCTTGCGATATTTAAAAATGTAGCTAACACATTATATTACTTTATCAATTGCGATAAATTAATAAGCTAACACTCTCAGCATAAAATATCTCTCTATTATATTATTAACAATCAGTGGTGTAGCTGTGCTTATTCCACAACGCACGGACTTGCACTTGTTTCACTTGCTTTTTCTTGCATCATTTTATTTTCCTGATAGTGCACCCAGAACGCAGGAAATGCATCCTTAATAAAGAAAATGTGAGGGACATGGCCAGCACCGCTTTACCCCACCCACACACACACTCCATGCACACACACACACACACACGCGCGCGCACGCACACACACACACACACACTGAGGCTTCCACGTCATTTTAGAGTCAGCTCCGTCCCTTATATTTAGTTCAAACATACTTTATTTAAAATATACATTTGAAATTTTAAACATATTTTATTTCATATATACATTTGAAATTTATTAATATATTTTATTTCATATATACATTTGAAATTTTAAACATATTCTATTTCATATATACATTTGAAATTTAAAAACATATTTTATTTCATATATACATTTGAAATTTAAAAACATATTTTATTTCATATATACTTTAAATTTTGAAATTTTAAACATGTTTTGTTTCATATATACATGTGAAATGTGGTCAAATCACAAGTTCTGACAACATTGAATTTCGCCTTCCCCTGCAATCTTATACAATATATGTGCAATTGCTAGCAAGTTTACACAATGTCAAATTTTAATATTTATAATAATTAGAGACAGATAAATGTAGAGAAAGAGAGAGAGTGCAGATAACCATTTATTTCAATGTATATTCATATTAAACAAATATGAAGTCATTGACAAGTATTCTTGAACACAGTAATGACATCTATACATATTAGTGAGCTTTCAGTGATTCTATGGTACATATCTCAATGATAATTTCTATATCTCCACTGACAAGTATTCTTGTACAACAGTAATGGCATATATACATATAAGTGAACTTTCAGTGAGTCTATGGTACATATCTCAATGATAACTTCTATATCTCAACTGCCAAGTATTCTTGTACGACAGTAATGGCATCTATACATATAAGTGAGCTTTCAGTGAGTCAATGGCACAAATCTCAATGATTTCTTCTACACCTCCACCGACAAGTATTATTTTACGGCAGTAATCGCATCTGTACATATGAGTGAGCTTTCAGTGAGTCTATGGCACATATCTCAATGATTACTTTCAGAACTCCACTGACAAGTATTCTTGTACCGCAGTAATGGCATCTACTTTCAGTGAGTATATGGCAATGGTTGCTTCTACACCTCCACACACAGATTGATAAGGATATTCAAACAATAAAGTGCATTATTATTTAAAGTTAAAACAACATTGATGTATGCATTCCCTGACCTAGTTTAACTGTCGATGTAATCTGAGAATACCATTTACTCCTGCTGCTAGTATTAGATAAAGGTTTACCTTGCATACACGATTTAGAAAACTTTTTATCTAAACGACAATATGACATATTGATACTTTACATTCATAAATAAAAAGACCTGGATATTAAAAAAGCGTAGGAATGGCAAATACAGGACAAAAAATAAAACAGATGAAATTCAACAATATTTGTTGCTTTTCTTAACACAACCATTGCCACCCCCAATCTTCTCTATCTTAACCATTACATAAACAATAGCACCTAAACCTTGTTTTAACTTCACATAACTTGGGGATGAAATAGGGAGTGTGTATGTATTATAACGTTCGAATGTTAATTGTTTAAATATTACAGATGTGTATATAGTGATGTCGCATCGAGTAACGTCGAGAAATAAATTGAATTTAGAAGATACTCATACGTGAAGTGGTAAAATGTCTGAAGCACAAATAAGACTTTTATTGATGGTGACATATATTACTTGTTATTAGATGATAAAAGTCTATAGAACGAAATTAGCTTTTCCGAATGGGTGTTTTTGAAGAAACTCGCACCGATTTCTTCAAGGTACATGGGATTCTTTCAAACTAGGTACAATTGTTTCATTTCGTGGACATAAAATGTATAGGCGAGGCCTCTTAGTTATTGTGGTATTTAGAAAAGATCACACCTTTTTAAGTACTGAGTACTGATTGTATTTGTTATTCGATAGTACTATTTTGCAATGCCTTACATGCGAACCATGGCATAATAGAATAAATTTAACCGTAAATGAATACTTAAATAATGATGCAAAACTCATTGTTTTATAAATATAGCATCGCCAATGTGTGTTTTCATCAATGTTGTAAGGGGATAATAATGTATGTCTTGTCAGAAATCAATGTTCCAGAACTTAACCGTTCAAGTAATGGTTTCACAGCCTGTTAAAGCTAAAAAAATAAAATGAACAAAATTAATCTTAATGTTATTTTGAAAAGCTTAAATATCTTCATACACTGTTAATGAACTTAATGAATTTCTGATATGATAATTTAAGAATGGTTGTTACTGAAACGCATTCATATTACTGTTACAAATATAATGCATCGTTTTGCAAGACTATTTAGAAAAGTTGTTTTAAATAAAAGAACAATAAGTAAATATTCACAAATGCTATTTAACAAGACATTCAAATAATGCGTGTATGTCAGTTTTAATTGATTTTGTTTAGTAAATCCATGATTAAAAGAATAGTATTTTATATGTTTCAATTAAAGAAGATCTGTTGCAGTGATTGCGTTTTTTATTTTTGTTTTAAAGTGTCGCCCTGGAAAAATGCGCAGTGAAAGTAAAGAATTGCAATGATGGGTATACTACCTACTGTTCCAAGGTATTGCCATTTCAGTCACTTCTTCTGTAACATGCTATTGTCATTATCATTTTTAATATTAACTAAGTACATACTGCAGTGTTGACCTTTAATCCTACAGAACATAACGTTCTTAGTATTGTGTTACATAGTGGAGCGTACATGAGTGCTAATGTATTATTGACTTAATTAATCGAGTTGGACATCATATACTATACGAGACTTTGCCGAGCATTACATCATATTCCCAAATGAGTTAAATAAATTCAATAACAAATTTGCACCAATGTAAGATTCGTTTTAACACAAAACTCTGAGTTTACAGTTACCATTTATTTCAAAGATCTACGATCTTCTCTGTGAGGAACGAGAAACAAGTCGGCCATATTTGTTCCCTTCACTCATCGCATGACATCTCAAAATAGCGTCATTTAACTATTTCAAATCGACGTAATTTATAAATTCAAAAATACAAAGTCCAAAAGTACGAGAACCGAGATGTAAATTCCATGCCATTAATACTTGAAATGGATTGCAACTCGGAGAGACGACAGTTTTTTTCTCAATATTTTATTATTTCAGAAGATATCGCACAAGCAGTTAATCGATTGTTTTTGCTTTCCTTTTATTTTGATTGTTTCTACTTTGTACTGGAACACGTCTTATTTCTATAAGTCGGTACACGTGTTGCTGGTTTCGTTCACAAAATAGATGTTTTATGCTGATAGTTGCAATCATGTTTATTTACCGACGTGCAAATTATACAGGAAGTTGAACCACTAGGTTACATCCGTATCTGGCTGACGCAGTAAACAGCAAGTAGAATAACATCACTACATTTACACGTGGATGGTTATGTATACAAGTCTTTCTTCACGTATTTCAGTTATTCTGTGAAATGCATAATTTTGTCAAAGAAACTATATCCCATATTCATTGATATGCGGTATATACAAATATGCATAAATAAAAGCTTATAGTGTGTGTATGGTAGTAAAGCTTTACTGTGTTATACATTTTATGTCTGATGAAGCTGCCAGTATAAAATGCTAAGGATTCCGATCTGATACAAGTTATATTCGCCGACATCGGAAAATATAGAGACTGTCATATATATCTAGTTCATGTTGATGAATTTGAATACTGGTCGATATCTCTTAGACAGTTAGTTTGTTTATCATGATGACTTTATGTTGTAATGCTATATAGATGTAACCTGATGACGTCATATTGCTATAATGCTGTGACCTGCTGACGTCATTCAAAATATCTAACCGAGTCAGTTAGAAATTCATATTGGCTGAATATATAAATACTCTTAACAGCACATATATGAGTTTGTTTTTAAGAATATTACTTTGCAGACGAGTATCACGGCCTATGGTGGACACATGGTATGTTATCAACAAGTCGTAAGTCCTGTAGTACATGTAACCATCGATAATTAGTAAAACGTTTTCAACACCGTTAAAATAGTATATGATTTTTTCTTAAAGTGTATTTTGCGTTTGTATTATGTTAGTAACAATTTAGTTTTGCCTGAACGGATTGCAATGGTCGTTGACCGGGATGTCCCCATATGTTTCACCTATTTGCATCATCTATCTCGATACATTTACGTTTCTCTATTTTCATCAATTAGGTGTTTCTGCCAATACAAGACCATTCTTTTGAAATGCGGAACAAAATCTTGATTTCTCATTTTATTTTTTATTTTCGATTTTTTAAAACTGCATAGAAATGAAACAAATGAGCAAAAAGGAATGCAATACCATCAAGAGAAAAAAAATAACCTGTAACGTAACCACAATTTATGTGTCGTAATTCATTAAATGTAATTAAAAGTTGACTTATTGGCTTAGTGAAAATTTCGAATAATTGACAATATGTTTAACGGTGTAAAATCAATGCAACTGGGTATAATTTAAAAGAAATATTTAAGAAAAGAAAACCTTAATTGCTATTTGCCTCATTAGTTGAATGATATTTGGTTCATAAATATTACGAATGTTGATTCGTAGAAAATGTGATGAATTCTGTTACTAAATGATCACGCTTCTACTGTGTGGTCTTTGTAGTATTTCTTATAGTTGTAATTGCATACAGGATCTGGACAGATCATTACATGTGCCAATGGCACACTTATTATTTCTAGGAGTGACCTGTGCATTGAACTGAAAGATTTGAAGTATATTATAATCACATTATTGATGGGAAAATTGTGAGAGGCAAAGTAGTCAAAGGTGCCGTCTCATGATCTCTTACCGCTGAAGCCGTAGGTTCAATATCCGCTCTTCCAAAAATAAATATGCAACAACTTGCGGAAGGACAATGGTTTTACTTATATTCATTCTGAGGTCTTCTTCCACCAGTAAAGCATGATATGCCATATATAACATAAAATGTGTTGAAAATGAGTTAAACCACGAAAAAAAAAAACAGATTGATTGAATGAGGTTTTAAAGATTTAAGTCTATTTTGCCATCAAGGGCACACAAACGGTCAGATAACCTAACCAATAGTACTCTAGCACACCCATCGTTGCAATTTTTCATTTGAATCAGGGATGAGACACGTATGATTACAAGACGTCAGGTCGTATATCAATATATATCACTGAGTCTATGTCCGGGTAAGGATTTAAACCCTGAATTGTTAACAAAACCATGCTATTCTACTGAGAAAAAACGTAATATATAAAAGATATCAGTGTTTAACCAAAACATTTTATTGAACTATAATAATATATGTTATTGAAAGTTTTTGCATGATTTAATTCAGTAATACTTCGGCGACATTCCACTCAATTTCACATAGTATACATCTGCATTTATAACCTTCTAACGAATCTAATTGCCTATATCAAGCTCTACCCGACTGATAAAGTCTTATAAAACAATGACATATACTCGATTCTACTGACACTTCACGATTTTCCACAGTTGACAATAAAAGCTAAACATAGAAATTCATAATGATTATGTGAAAAGAACCTTTTCAAAATATGTAATCCATTTTGGAAAGATGTGTATACAAGTCTGGAAGTATTAATAACTGCCTTAGTACCAATGACATAGAAAGAAGTTTTAAACCAGCCTTTATGATTTAACAATAACATTAAGATCGGAAAATCAGTAGTAGTTTATAAAATATGGTGACAAAGGTGTAACATTTGTTAGTGACTTGATTGATGAACATGGTAATTGGTATGACAAAGGTGTAACATTTGTCAGTGACTTGATTGATGAACATGGTAATCTTCTTACATTTAGGTTATTTGTAGATAAGTTTGTAAATACTTATTTTATTGAATATGCAGGTATGATTGGTACATTACGTGGTTACCTTCAAACATTTAAATTTGCTCATCTTGCAACGAAACTTGACAATCCAATAAACACTTTTATCAGTGTCTTGCATAAACAGCACAAAAAAGGTTGTCGAGCAATATATGAATAAGATGTTCTTGTAAGGTCAAATGTGTCGCCAACTTCTATTACTAAATGGGGACAGTATGGATTAAATATTGAAAGAGAATGGAAATATTTATTTAAATTACCTTTTATGTGTACATAAGATACTAGAATACAATGATTTCACGTTAAAATGAACCACAGAATTACAGCTACAAATTCTCATTTGACAAAAATGAAGATAAAAATTGATGATACATGTACCTTTCGGAAAGCGCATGTAGAAAATATTACACACTTATTCTGGGAGTGCAGGTACTATGTTGAAAAATTCTGGAATAGTTTAATAATGACATGCAATGAAAAAACATAATAAATTTAACATCAATGGAGTATGAAAGATATCATCTTTGGACAGTAAAACATGACAATATATTAAATAAATTATTTTTGCATGCAAAAACAAATATTTATAAGTGCAAGTTAGATGATTAGGTTACCATTCTTTATCAATTTTAAGCCACAAATAAAATATGTTGCCAAACTGAAAAAATAAATGCAAAGAAAACTGGTACAATTAAAAAGTTTGAAACGTCATGGTTTGTGTAAAATTCTTGACTTTGACTATTACTTGTTTTGTATATTTTTTTCTCATATGAAGTGTTAAATAACAACACCCCTAGATAATATACAAGGCATACATTAAACTATAAAAAGTAGCTGTCATATATGTTTGTTCCCTGCTATTCCAACTAGGAAATGAAAACCACATCTCCAAAGAAATACCCCGTTGTTGTTTTTTGTATTGAACTTTTGATTTTATTATGCTATTCAATTTATAATTTTCATTATAATTATAGTTTGACATTTGAGAAAAAAAAATTCCAATGGAATAAAAAAAGAGTTTTGTACAGGTTTTGTAGTTAAACTGTTCAAAATATGTATACAATCACATACAGTAGACTTTATTCTTTCAAACTATTTTTCCATACAATTATTATTATTATGAAAAAAGCAAATATTTAGTTTTGAAAAAAAAACATGAGAAAAAAAACAACCAGTTACAGCAGTTTCAGATGATGTTGATGTCTATAAATAAGTATATGTTACATAAATTCTTTTACTCAAAATAGATAATACTGCATAGTCGTTCTTTGAGATAACATATAACATACAAGTATGTAACATACAACATATATGTCTATGATGAATACTTAAATGAAGTTATCTTATTTAGATTCTTCAACACACTGAGGGCGGGTTTTTGTTTCACGACCACTTTCTTTGAATTACTGTCTTAACTGATTTTAGAATGATGGTTTGTCTATACTGTAACCAGTGAGGCTTAAATGAATTGCAATTCTACAGAATTCGGCGCAAAAACACAGTTACCTAGAATATATTTCTGTAAACTTATGTTTCCTTGAGGTACTAGTGCGAATGACCGAGTTTGTGTTGGTGAGGCGTTAGCTCTCTGTTCTGGTTTTTGTCTGTGAATTTAAAGAGCAAAATTTCCTTGCTAGTAAAAAAAATAACGTTAGAACAAACTGAAACACATTGGTTTGAAAGTTATTGTATATTTTACCGATATTTGATATAAATAACAAAATATATAAAAAACAAAAAAATCAGAGTTAATAAATTTACTAATTTAAAAGAACCTGGAAAGTTTGCCTCTTTATTTAAAAATATGAAATGTTATATCAGAAAGTGTTTATATACTACACCATTATTTGTATTTTTTACATCTGATTTTGTTCAACTGTTACAATGAAATAAAAAATTAATCGCACATAGTGAACGAACCAAGCTTCCTTGATTGGGTCCGTTAGACAGCAATGTTGGGAACGCCACATTTGAGCACGTTGATTGATCAGTTGCTTCAACTAAATGTTTGAATTACGTCACAGTTACGTAAGCGTTCAGTTGTTATTGATTGTTGAACAGACAGCTTTGTCATTGGTAGTTATTAGCCCTGATTCGGGAGACATCAGATTCTGGGATAGACAAAAGTTCTCGACGTTAGTCTGGTCCTGCTTTGTTTTCTGTACGCGATGCCCCTTTGACACTTAGATAATTCATACGATCTGTTTATTTTTAAGATTTTATATTTCCTTTAACGATTTCCTTATACTTGTAGAATTATTCAAATTGTAACACCGTTTTTTATGAAAATGCTACGACACTACATGTCATACGAATAATACATAATAAGAAACTTTAAATTCGTTTTTGTATTTTGCCAGTTATGTCAGTGGTAATAAGGTCTTATCCAACGTATTTTTCCATTATGCATCGATGGTATTGATTGGTTAAATAAATCTAATTAATATGTATAATGAAAAATATGAGAGCACACATGTGGTCAGGGAATATACATCACACCGACATAGCCGGACACGTGATCGATTTTGACTTTGATTTTATTTAAATCTACCAAGATTGTGGAACATTACATCCTGGACTTCTAATGCTCGAAGTCTTCATGTGTAGATCCAGTATATGAAGTGTTTTGCTTAAGGACAACACTCATAGATGTGTTGGAAGATCGAACACTCGACCCTACGATCCTCGGTCCAATGCTCTATCACTGGACAACGCGCTTCATGCCGCTCTTCAGCTGCCTCGTTACATTTTAGAAAAAAAAGAATCGTTAGTTGAAGGTTAATTGATACACTGGTAAACTAGTGGAAAAAACTTACTCTATGAATGTGTGCTACAGCGCCCTGTGGCTTATGAAAACGGTGATTAATTGTAAAATAAAACACAATAAGAAGAATACTAACATCAGGTAATTAATTAAAATTATACATGTCAGTTGAATGTTTAAATAGTAGATTGACACGCGCTACAAAATATAAGTCAAGGTTATTCAATAGACAAATAAAATGTAAAACAGTATTAAAAATAAAGCAGAATTTTTATGTTATACATTGAACCATAACATTATTATAATTAAATATGTTTCTTTATACAATTCTGCCTCAGAATCTAAATATCACTTTTGAGTTCAGCTGCATAAGTTTTACATACACTTTTGCATTTGGCTTATCCCATTTTATTTTATTTCTCCGACATTGTACTATTAGTCCATTGTTATGTATGAAAGAAAAACATATACATTTGATACCTTATTTCACCAATGGGGCGATATATAAATGAGTGTTTTTCCATAAAATAAGGAAACATATGTCAAGGCTCTAACAGTCTCAAACTGATCAATGTAATATATTAAAAAGATTGACACTTTGTTCCATTTCTTAGTAAATGTATTTGACCAAATTATAATTTTGTAATACCAGTATGTTACATGTATATAATGATGAAAAGTATTTAATATCGATTACATGGACAAAGATGGCTGGTTTTTATTTTATATTTTATAATTTGATATAAACGTATATAAAAGTATTGTAATACATGTTTACCAAGACTACTACTTGTCCGTATAGTGCATCTCTCTGAAGTAGTGTTTAACCTCTTTAGACTACAGCACAAAACTGGTGATACAGTTTATCTATAGGCCGTCTGTGTTTTTATATTCTTGTAGTGTAGAATTACCTTTAAATTTAAATTTAATCCCAAGATGTGTTTTTTTAAATTTTCAAAGCAATGGTTAAAGAGTCTGGGTAACGTTTAACAACATTTTCTCTTTATTTTTGAAGACACGAAAGAAGAAATAACGAGGTCGGTGCACCAGGACAAGATCTAAATTTCCATAATGGCGGAATGATTGCTGGTCTTTCTTATGTGGTGACCCCCGCTATCAATCCCACTGTATATAGCATGTAAGTATGTATCGTACCACTCATCTCTATTATATATGACCTTTATGCTTGAAAATACTGTGAAACAAATAACAGGAAATTGAAATTTAAAGTAAATGCTCTACTTCATCTCTTTCATTTGATTACTACTGATGCGAATAATCTCAACGCAAGTACTCTTCGAAAGATGAATTGTTTTGTAATTAAACTCCAGTTTTAAGGAGATGATTTTACACCATTAATTATGTAGGTGATACTGTGCTGAATAGCATCCGTCATGTTCTCTATTCAAAACAGTGTAAGTTAGCGTTAAATATACATGTACCAACTTTAAATGACCTAAAATGTTAATAGTTATTGTGATTATTCTATATTGTATTAATTAAGTCTATGTTTTTTCATATTAACTTATATATTGACGTATTTTGAATTGTGATACTTTTATTTAAACTTATTTATTTTTTATCGATTATGAAACAAGTTCGTACAACTACACTCGACGTCTTCCTGGATAAAACTTATACTAAGCATATGTGGATACTGTGTCTTGCTCATGGGTACGACAAATAGCTGTAGCGGAGGATCAAACTTACTACATTGTACCTTGAGCGCGTTGTCCAATGGTAGTATTCCATTTGGAATTAGTTTCCAGTTTGAAATCATAATTTCCCATGGGGAAATTCCAATTGAAATTAATATAAATAATTGGAATTTTCCAATTTGACGCATTTATTTGAAATATACAAAAACCTATCAAATTCAACTTTGAAAAACATGATTGTGCTTATGTATTTAAAATGTATTTGATACCTTAATTAATGTGTGCGTTGGTGCATGCACCCATACCTAGTAATAGTAGTAGTAGTAGTTGCTGCAGAAGTTGTAGTTGCACTGGTAGTAGTTCATAGTTATTGTTATCTTTTTTTTTCAAACATGATTTTTGTGATAATGAGCATGCGTCTAAGGCCAAAATATCAGACGAAATGGTAGTAGTAATAGTAGTAGTAGTAGTAGTAGTAGTAGTAGTAGTAGTAGAAGTAGTAGTAGTAGTAGTAGTAGTGGTAATAGAAGTAGTACTAGTAGTAGTGACGGTTATAGATTCCTATATAGATGGATAGCCTTCCTTTTAGTAACTTGTAAATAAAAATTCACTTTTTCCTAAGATTTCCAGAAATTCACTTTTTTCCAAAGATTTCCAAAAACTCTATTTTGCATACACGTGTCCAGGTTAAAATGTTCGCAAAGTACTAAGGTCAAGTGAATGGAAGTAGTAATGAGCACATTTTAAGAATTTCATCTGGAATGGGTTTCCAAATGTAAATCATAAATTCCCATGAGAATATTCCAAGTGGAATTCAAAAGGAAAATTGAAAATCAATAATTTAAAAAAGCCAAAAGATAATATATTTATATGTTAAAGTTAACCCATCTAAGTGCTTGGATACGTGAAAGGTGTGTCATAAGTATGCTTTGTTTTCTTTATGCTCATTTTGGTAGCAATCTATGCATTCAGGGGGCATTCTAGACTGTATTATTTACTACCATAACAACAGCTGTACGTTTTGCAATGTCAACATGTACTTTGACTTAGCGTTGTTACTATTTCCGATTTCTTGGAATCATGGAGCACATCCTGTGTTGTTCGAAACAGAATAGCCTCAATTCGGCGCTGGGATGTGCTAGTGTATGGTACATATTTCATAACACCTCATGAATAAATTTAACATCAC
Organism: Panopea generosa; assembly: GCA_029582155.1. Lineage (NCBI taxonomy): Eukaryota > Metazoa > Mollusca > Bivalvia > Adapedonta > Hiatellidae > Panopea > Panopea generosa. The sequence continues at coordinate 48,254,527 of CM055896.1, forward strand.
AGCGTATTTTGAATTCCTTCTTTGGCGAGTTGTGTGTTCCAGGCATCATAATGTCAGATATATACACGAATTTTTAGTTTTTCATCAGGGTTTTCTTCCGGCTTTGCGAAATTAAACTGGCCTAATGTTTTTCATAACTCGATGAAAATAAAAAAATTGGACTTTTAATCTCTTAAATATAAGCTTCTTTCCGGTCTCAATATACTTAATAGTATACTAGTATGAAGGTTAGCCCGCATGCCATGATTTAAATAACCAAGTTCTATTGATTGAGAGAAAACGGCCAGCATAAATGGTGACTGATTAGAATATAATTATAGCGTTTATCATAAATATAAAACTAATATTAAATAAAGTTTCACTTCTTCTCGATTTATGTATTGAGCTTATTATTGTCATTATTATTATTATTTTTATATATTGTGTTCATTTTGCTTTTATATGCTGTGTCTTTTCTAAGCCACGTCTGATATTGGTTATATGTTGTCTTATTTGTGTATTGAACATCATTACTCAAGTTGAAATGACCATTCAAGAATCACATGGTATTGATTTAACATGGCATACGTAGTTGTTTGTTAAGTTTTATACTAGGTGTGTATGTGGGACCTTTGTTTAACTTTCAACAATGAAAATATGTTGTGGTATTGATATGGCTCAAGTATTTGGTAGGAAAACTGACAAATTATTGTCTTCAGTCCTTAATGTTAGCCGCTCCATCCATGAACTTCTCCCACGTTTTGGTTATTCACTAATTGCCAACGTTTTCGCGTTGTTAATAGTCTAACACATGACAAATATGTGTTAATATTACGGTTCGTTCAGTTACACGCCAATTTCGTTGTTAATATGAGTAGATTGTATGATGTGCTTATTGTTTATCGGGTCCTCCATGACCGAGTGGTCTAGGGCACCTTATCAAGATCACTAATTCTCACCGTTAAGATCGTAGTTTCGAGTTCTGCCCGCTTCAAAGAGTTTAGGTAAAAATGTATGCCAGTTACTTTCGGAAAATCGGTGGTTCCAATAAGATTCATTCTGAGGTCTTCCTCCACCAATAAAACTGGACATGCCATTTGTAACCAAATAAAAGGTACATCATATCAAATGGCGATAATCCATTTTCCAAAACAAATATTGTTTATATTATGGAAATAACAAAAAGTACAATTAAAACACACACTGTAATAAATACAATTTACAAACTAGAACATGAACAAGTGTACATGTGAACCGCAAATATGGTATGTTGAAACTGAACAAAATAAACGAAACGGTAACAACGCCAGACATGCGTTTGCCGTCGCGTGACATTTGACTTCAAAGGTACCGGGCCGATTATGATAATGAGTTTTCGGCCGGGGCCGATAACTGAAAATTAGCACGTGAAGACAATAAACTGCTTAAAACATGCTCATTTGTGTTACTTTGTATAGTAACATGTGTATAAAGCATGTATTAACATATATATATATATATAGGTGTTATATATAAAAAACAGATGGCTGAACAAGACATGGAAATGTGTTCATTTCATTTATAGTTATAAAAAACACGAACAACGCAACTTTTAACAAAGTCAGGTGGTTATAGTTTAATGCTGTTTAACAATGAAACCAAATATAACATAAATGATCTCTTGATTAAAAATCGCGTCTGTCATTGTCATATAAAATTTAACATATCAGAAAATTACCTAAAACATACACAGAAATTAGGTGTAGTTCTAAATGAGAATGAGAGATGAGTCATGTTGGTATCCCAGTTTAATTTTAACTTCAATTCACCATATTATAACGGTCATGTGCAATGTGTTTGTTAATTCCGACTATAAAATCTGAAATATATATTGCATACTTGCAATACTTAACATCTTTTTGTTAATTTTAAATAAAAAACCCTCCGATCGATATGTCTGTGTTTATGTGTATATGTTATGATATATACGCGAATATATGACATGACGTTATTTTTTATGCAAACGACAAATCTCGTGTGTTTTACATTCTGTTTGATGTGCATCATTTCCACTCTGATATAATAAGTGGCCTTCTAAAAATCCGACAATAATATTCCATTGTATAGATGATACATTATGCTAATCTAACAATAATCCGTTATTGTTGATGGTAGCAATCATTATATAAACATTGACCTGACGATAAGTTGCAGTACATTGTCTAGTAACGAATAATATTATATAGATGTCACTGTTTGTCCCGTTGAGAGCGAGATTTTAATGTCAAAAACAAATTAGGTATATCTATAAACTCTTGGAATACACATGCTGGCTTCTGGTTCGCCGATGTTTTCTTCTAAAGTTTTTTTAATATTTAAAATTAAAAAAAAAATAAAAAAATCTATATCAGAGGTGTCAAAAGGCGTCTATATGAAGTAAAGGGTTAACATGTTACTTAATTTCTCTTCAATCAATGTCAGGGAAATTATTTGCAATGTTTACTGAAGTCAGAAAATATCTTGATATTATGTATGCTTTTCTTAGATTTAAGTTTTTTTAACTATTTATGTATATACTTAAATAGGTTCTCGTATATGCATCATATAGATATATAACTTTTTATGTATATACTTAAATAGGTTCTCGTATATGCATCATATAGATATATAATTTTTATGTATATACTTAAATAGGTTCTCGTATATGCATAATATAGATATATAACTTTTTATGTATATACTTAAATAGGTTCTCGTATATGCATAATATAGATATATAACTTTTTATGTATATACTTAAATAGGTTCTCGTATATGCATCATATAGATATAATGCGCTCCAAAATAAAAAGAGAAAATCCAAAAGTGTGTTTTACCCCTACAAATGAGCTGAATTGGACTTAAAGTTCCAATGAGACCAATAAAGTGACATATTTTTAAGATATATGCTGTTGTAATACAATATTTTACAAGAGAAATTTTCTCTTCTAGAAATTTGGTTCAAATGCACGCGTTTGAAAGAATGAATCTTTCAAAACTGTCAAGTAGAAAAGAAACTTCTCTTCAGAATAATATTTAAAAGCAGGGTTGTCCCAGAAGAGAAAATTTCTCTTCTGGGATTGTCTCGTTGTAATGGGATAAGTGTTCAGAACAGGAAGAATATCTCGTTAACATAATAAAAGAAGAAATTTCTCGCGAGCAACATAACAGATGTTTCTTTTCTGTGGATATTTTACAGGAGAAATTTTCTCTTCTAGAAAAAAGTGTTCAAATGCACGCGTTTGAAAGAATAGTTATTTCAAAACTGTCAAGTAGAAAAGAAACTTCTCTTCTGAGAGTATTGTCTGCATAAGCGAAACCATTCCAGAAGAGAAAATTTCTCTTCTGTGATCATCTCGTTGTAATAGGAGAAGTATGCTGAACAAGAGAAATGCCTTGTAAAGATAAGAAACGGAGAAATTTCTCGCTAGCAACGTAAGAGATATTTCTTTTCTGCCGATTATATTTTAAAAGAGAAATTTTCTCTTCTAGAAATTTAGTTCAAATTCACGCGTTTGAACGAATGAATCTTTCAAAATTGTCAAGTAGAGAAAAAATGCCTTTTCAGTATAAAATGTAAAAGCAAGGCTCTCCCAGAAGAGAAAATTCTGGGATAGTCTCGTTGCAATCAGAAAAGATATGCAGAACAAGAGAAATGTCTTGTTTGCATAAGAAAAGAAGAAATTTCTAGCTAGCGACAAAAGAGACGGTTTTTTTGCACCTGTTCGATACGTACAAACAGACATGATATTAAGGAGATTTTTTTTTACAAAATATTATTTCAAAAATTGTCATTAGAACGTACTAAAGACACCAGAGGAGAAACTATCTTCAAGGTGTACGCTCATTTAAGCTTATGTACTAGAAAATAACTTTTCTCTTCTTGTAAGCGCTCGTTCTTATTGAAATCAAATAAATGTGTATGCATGAGTTTATCTACATTCTAAATTAGAGATAAAAACATTTTTCAAAACTTCTTAATAAATTTTGTTATTCAGATTTTTATTTCAATGTTATACACAAATTGCAGACAATTATGACCGGTTCCAAGGATTAGGACAGTCTAGCAATGTGTAGATATATACTTTTTAATCTATTTTCTGCTATTAAAATTTATTGTTTTAGCAAAAAAGTAGGCAATTATTGTGATGCTGTTGAATGCGAACTCAGATTTCGGGAAAATGAAACTGAATTAAAACGTTGAGCTTACAACAATCGTTTTTATTTACAAATAAAAATGTATATAGTTTATTTATATTCTTGACTTGAAATTCACAAATTACAAATAAAGGAAAATCCATACTGAAGAGGTTAAAACGTTATTAAACATGTATTTCTCGTTTCATTTTCCTTTATGTAACAATTATCTTCATTCAATGCCAAATGTTTCAGAGCTTCATCTTCGAAACATATAACGCTATATCTCAAATAGAGCAATATTGATAGAAGTAAATATAATGTCCATGCTTCTTAAAATGGCACTTAAACCTTGTTTAATTTTAAAAGTCAAAATATCTTTTGTTTGAAAATGTGTTAAACACTTACTTATGCCGAAATGATACAGACATTTAACAAATACAAATAAAAAGTGACTATAATATGTTTAAAAACATAGGATTCTTTAATTTATATACCACAGTAAAGAAAGGATCAAATATCAGTAGTATTTATAATTGTCATTTTTCGTTATCTAGTATAGCTCTAGTTGGGGTCTGAGATCCCAAATTATTGCAACTGTTATGTTGTCATAGGTTTAGAATATTGAATTAATGCCTGATTTATATTCGGGAGTAATACACCAACTGGATGCTTATATTGGGTTAGAAAGACCACCTGATGAATTTTAGCTATAATTATTTGGTAATAATTCAGGAAAGTTACAATCAAAATGGCTTCAACGGAGATGTCATTTAAAATGAAAATTTGCAAAAAAAATAAATTAACATAAAACATTCTTAAACACTATCCAAAGTACATTGTGTTTGTGATTTCAGAGAAGATATTTCAAGAAATTGTTGACGTCTGGACGTACATACTAAGTTTTAAGCTACAATCTACTTCAAGAAATAAAACACACTTTTAAATAGTTAACATCACAACAATATTTTCATATAATGGCAAAGCTATAAGGTAATACAATGTACACACATATATAAACATGATTCATCACTGTAACATTTCATCCGAGAAATTAATGTTATAAAATGTTTATTTACAATGAATATTCAGGATTTGGTCTGCTATAATGAAGTTTTTACAATGACAAATACTAAAGTAACAATGCATAAAAAGCGTGCCCACAGTTGGAGTTGATTAATACTTTGTATGTTGTATGATTTCTTTTGTAAATAAACTGAAAGTTTTAATAATTTTAAATGTACACTGTAAGGGATAACTTTACACAAATGAAATTGAAGCGGTAATGTTGCATTGTGTATCCTAAATTTCTTACTAGAATGAAATATTACTGTATCATACATAATTATCAAGACATAAAATATCCAAATGAAAAACTAATCAAATCAAACAATGCATACTGATTAATATTACTTCAGATTCTTCTTTACATATGTGTTTACAGCTTTTATAATTAATTTATATTGAGTGTCTGAGATTATCAGTTAGTTGCGTGTTTTTATACCCCGAAACTTTATTATTAATAGTAGTCATCGATTCCATAGTGTTGTTAACATATTGTGTAGTTGAACCATCTGTGAATTTAAATTCTGTGCTATTTAGTTTTACACCGAGCATTGAAGCAAAGATCATCCTTATTTTCAAGTACTCCTAGCTATATCTTTTGTTGTTGCATACAGTAACTCCGAGTGTAACCTGCAATATAGATAATAAAATCATTAAACATTATTTTAATGTCAGCTTTATGTTACATACGTTTTGCGATGTCCCCAAATTATTCACGTATTGCTGGGATATCGTGTCAAAGTGAAATTTCATCTCAACGGGCAACACATAAATGTTATCTAGTTAGGCCTGTTCTTAACAATTTCAAAGTATTATGGTATCAACAGTGTACATATTCTGTTGATACAATTATGTATATTGGAGTAATTAAATGCATATAATGTGAAATAAAAGAAATATTGACCAATTAGAATAATAACTATAAATTTTATGAGTGTTCTTATTCGTTCAATTTAAGAACTGTCCCGAATCATTCTGGTCATAAAAACTACTTGATAAAGACCAAATGAAAATGAATGTATTTAACCGCAAACAAAGTCACAAGGTAAATGTCTCAAGGGTCATTAGCCTAGCAATAATAATCTTATTTTGACAGTTCAATATCTTAATTCGGTGTGATTGTTATCACATAAAACTGTGTATGTCTGGTAAATATTGAATAAAAAATCAATGTGCCAGTGTACAAACACGAGCAATGTGTTCATCATTTTGATACGGTGTCCCGTTGGGATCCATCGCAGCATATTTATCAAATTAAGTAAAGTCGAAACAACGAAACTACTACGGTGAAAAGTCGAAACAACAATGGTGAAAAGTCGAAACTACGATGGCGAAAAGTTTCGACTTTCAAAGTTTCGTTGTTTCGTTGGTTCGACTTTTCACCATCGTAGTTTCGCGTTTTCACCATCGTAGTTTCGATTTTTCACCATCGTTGTTTCGTTGTTTCGACTTTTCACCATCGTAGTTTCGTTGTTTCGTTGATTCGACTTTACTTAATTTAATAAATATACCGCGATGGCCCCGAGTTAACAATACTTCAAAATTAATAAATACATATCAAAAAGTGTGTAAATAAACAAATGAAAACATAAAAAAATCGTTTTAAAACAGACTTGTTTAAACCACAAAACGATGTTTTCAGGTCAAAATCCCGGAGGCATGCAATATGATTGTAACCACAAACCCCACAAAAGCATTTTGTATGTAAAATTCTCCCTCACATATAAGTTGAGCATGCTCGGTCGTACAAACCGACAAGAATCATTACTTAGTATTTTTGTGTTTATTCATTTCAGTTATTCTGTATTTAAGTATCGCGATATGTTGAAAGCCAATTAAACTTCCGAAAAACATATTTTTCTTACTATCAAAAGTTATTGAAATTATTCGTTTTTGTAATTCTGCTAAAACCCTTCATATAAACCCCTTTATGTGTACGTTTTTGCCGAATCTGAGAATCTCGATACACTCTCGGGATTATGTGATGAATATACAAAAACTCTTAAAATGCGTTGTTTTATTTGTACGTTTGAAACGAAAAAGAGAAGATAGAAAACTGACAGAAACCTCGTTTTATAAAAAGTTTACTCACTGATGATGTGTTTTTTACACGGCTGAGACAAAATCTTTATATGTGTGCAGTGCAGTGTGTCACATTTTATTTTTAGAATAGTCAAAGGCGGATTTGGACCATTAGGTCAGGTGTCCAATAACAAGATGGAAAAAGTAAAAGTTGTGGCTTGAAGCAGTCTTGTGCGCATCGTTGTTTAGTTTTCTTCAATTTTAAAAATAAATATTTATGCCTACGATAATCGTCTTCACGGGCGTATTCAGTATATATAACTATGTACATACACTGAGAAACAATAAGCACCGAATGCTTAATATTATTTGGACCGGTAACACTCTCCCCCTGATCAGTTTGAAACTGGTTGTGAGATATTTTGATATCTTGTGCATTTTAGACATGTTTTATGTTGGCCCGGACCCGCCATCGCAGGTACAGTTATATTTGATATCGTCGCGCGCGCTATGACGTAACAAATCATTTTCTCACTATCAATCAAGGGTTTTGTGTAAGTACAATTATTAAAAATATGCCAATTGTTATATTTAAATTTTTGTTCAATAGCTTAGCTCGTTGGTTTGAGTTCACTAATACACTGAGGAGATTAAAAGAGATGTGTTTAAAAACTGTCTAGCTGTATGCGGTTCGATAATTTCTAAACACATCCCCTATAACCCACATGCTGTGTTCTTTTCTTGAAATTACTTGCGCATAAATTACCGAACGATGCGATTCCGATTTAGCTTTGTGACTCTCCGTTTTCTGCCGAAGGTGATTTTTTGGAAAGAGACGACAAAAACAAAACCCGTTCATAATTATTCAAAATGATGTACATTGTATCTACATTTTAGTTTGCATCCTTTCTCAATAGTAATCTATCATCTGGAAGAATAAAACTTACTTAAATTATAACCAAAAGTGAACGTTTCGGAAGTTTAACCGAGCATTTACAACATTTTTCTGAAAAACTAATTTGCCCCTACGAACACACACTATAGTTCGTTTTGGTTTTATATGTATATGTGTATAATACACATTTTATCAATCAATATATAAATTGTACCACGACAATGACATGAAATAAATAAGATAAAAAAATGACTTTATCTTACTTTTAACTGCGTTGTATTGGATATTCAGTTCAGATGTGGTAAACTTGGTTTCTTGTATTTTCCCACTTGTATCATGTATGACCTGGATTTCTTGTTGTTTTGTCTATACAAATAAAATACCATACTACGTACAGTTGTAAGCATACATGTTTGTATATCATAGTGTAACAAATAGATTTGAAAAAGCAATCATATGTTCATTTTTTATCTCTTGGTAACGAAATTATTTTTTTCAATCTTTCTTCTCATAATAGTTATTTCAGTTATTTTTATATTAAACATTAAAATTATTAACTAAAATACGAATACGTTTTATGTTTATACTTCTATAAATCGGAAGAAAAGCACGAGGACGCTCTACCTTCCTATATATGTGTATATATTTATATTTCATACTACAAACCTTTGTAGGGATTTTTTTGGGAAAGACACACAAATGTATTAACCAACATTAAAATACAATACATCACCTAATCAGCTCTATATTTAATTAGAACAATCTAAAGCTATATTTCGGTGGTCATCTTGAATTTTAAATCGAAAATTAATTATGTGTAACGTCGTACATGAGAAACATCCATGTGAAGTTTGAATATAACTGGCCTGGTGGTTTTAGAGAAAGTGTTGCTAACGGACGACGACGGAAGAAGGACAACGCACCATGGTATAAGCTCTTCTGGCCTTTGGCCAGTAGGACTAAATCGTTATACGCATACATGTATTTGCATCATATATCATTCACATAACAGTAAGCTGAATACGAAGAGGCGCATATGTATGCTTATTTGCATAAATGACTTTATCGATTAGTGTTCGGAATAAATAGACTAATATAGACCAACAACTTATTTAGTACATGCATATCTATATCTTAAACGCAGTGTATTGATCTTAAAAGAGTGCATAACATTAACCATAATCAAAGTTCTTATGTAACCTTGATATTAAATGAATGTTTTAGTTTTTTATACATAAAATATTGGTAAACATAATACATAGTTTGTCAGATATTGGACATTATTATAACTGTATAGTTTTAGTACATTGCCAATTCAATATTTCAGCTATATGTAGTACATGCACATTCAATAAAAAAGTTATTATAAAACGTTCAACAACCAAAATTTATAACTTACGTTTACATGGTAAAACTGACTTCCCGCGTAAATGTTTCTTATAATTTGACTTTTATCACCTATGATAACATTGCAAAGGAATCAATTTATTTTAGTGATAGAATTAATGTCCAGCGGGACAAAATGGAATGCTCACTTTATAAAGACGTTACGAATAGAACACAGACTGTAGCAGTTAAACCCCTCCCATGTTTTATCTAGTTGGCTATTTGAATCGTGTTATAAAGTATTAGATATCTTTCAAAGGCATGCACTCCACGTGACCTTCTCAAGGAGCTACCTCTAACATAAAAATCTGATAGCCATGTATAATATGTTGTATCATATTTCGATTACAAATAAAGTACTTGCACAGTATGATGCTTGTGGTACCATTCATTCTTGAATTGTTAGTCAGACACAACAAGAATTAGAGAATCTTGTCTCAGATAGCTTCAGTTTTGGAAGTTGCATTGCAGTTCGACATGATTTAGCAATACAGACCTTATCATTTTAGTGGTTATAAAGACTGGGAAAACTGGTTATATATATGATCACATCATGACCGCAAACGTTTTATGAAACATTAACATACACGAATTTTATTATACAATATTCAAAAAGCCGATGTCGATAATTAAGATGAATTTCATATGCGAATTTTAACAATTGCTTAATCATGAGTATCCGTTCTCCAATATAAGTAACCACCTGCGCATAAATATAGATTAGTTATACTTTATAACAAAACAGAACACGTTATTATTCTGTTGAAGTGATACATAAAATATGTTGTTGTTTTTTTTTGTTCTTGATTCGACAATTGAAGTTTATTTCGTAGTTAATCGATTGTGTTACAAACGGTGATGGCATATAGTGAATATGGTATAAATTTTATTCTATGGCTGAATAAGACTATTCTATCCCATACTTATCGAAGCAAGTTAAATTTAATTTGATGATGTACATCAGAGTATTTTTTTTTCATATTTTATACTTTTTACACGAATAACATAGCTTTACATGAAATAATTTATTTTTATTTGCATTATCGATTTTTGTGATCGGACCACAGAGGGAAGAACGAGTTTAAAGTCGTCTTTGGCTACTGACTATTCGGTGTATTGTACATATTTTAATTATTCCTAATATTAATCATGACTACGTTGCTTTGGAAGCCGTTCCATGTAATCACTCAGGTTGGTGTTACTAAAATCGTATAGCTACGCAGTATTTTGGAAAATATAGATAACGTTAATGATATCAATGACGTACCGTAATGACATCGTTTTACCTTTAACTACATACATGCATTGCAACACACGCTGTGTGCGCCAAATTTGCCAAAACACCTGTCGCAGTAATTAGCCATAAATTCTGTTAGCGGTAACACCACCATTATTCTAAAATTAATGTGGGCAATTCTTATCTGGTGTTTATACATGCTTCATTTAGTATCCATAAATCGATCCACAAGATATAGATGAGCCTATCACACAACAACACAAGAAAACGTGCCAATTTTATGATGGGCGTGCCAAATATTTAGTAATAATGAGACGGATAATATTACTGTAAAATATATTCACTATTGTCGAATTTCCATTACAAGCATTATCATACCAATATTAACTTTTGGAACCGATATAACTCATATGTCAAAAAATACTGCCGGTATGTATTCGAAAAACTATTTTCATAAGAAGCAATTTAAGGGTAGATAAGCAGAACGCTCGTTAAATAAATTATATATTAAAGTTAATCATAACAACATTTTAATAACTGTAACTAGTGGTCAGATGTTTTCTTATCAAATAACTGTTTTACATTTTGAAAACAAAATCAGTTGGATTATAAATAATCCTGAGAAATGTACACCTTTTCATTACCTGTAGTAAATCTCACTCGTAAACATATTTTCATAATTATTTATTTATAGATATTATCTATAAAAACCTTGACAATTCAATTGCTCAATTGTCAATATTTGGTTCAGACAGTTACGGTACTGGGATCGAGTGCAAATCCGGATAAACATTTTTCTTATAATTTTAATTATAATGAAAAAAAAGAAGAAGAAGAAGAAGAAGAAGTAGAAGAAAAAAAATATTGATTTAAACTATACATAGCTTTACATCAAAGTACATTGTTGTTATAACATGAAAATAATTAAACACATAAACACATAACAAGTTTAGTAAATAATATGCACACGTTTTTACATTCAAACACACACACACACACAATCATACACGCTCGCGCCCCACCACACGTATTCGCTCTTACTATCGACATTTCAAACTCCTATCAATAAGATTTTAGTTTGTATAATATACTCAAATTTTCTTTTACATAAAAGAGGTTTTATGAGGATGAACACATTTGTCTATTTGTCAATTTATTTTGGAACGTTGTTTTACAAATGCTTCAGAAATAAATTTGCTTAATTTAACAATTTCCGATTTTTTTTTATTGAAGAAGATAAAGTTAATAAACTTAAATAATTCGTACATATTGGTGTTTTCTTAATAAAATTAAATGAATTTACTTATTTATATATAAATGCCATGTACACTTCAACACAAAGCTTCTAAAGTAAAATTAATTTATTTTTTATCCCGAAAGGCTTTTGGAATAAAAATAGAATAAATAGTAAATATTAGAACGTATTTTATCAATATTTTTTGATAAATGCATCTATTGGAAGCACTGACCTTAACCAAAATACTTTCAATACATTTCAGGAATGTATATATGGCGTATCCTATTTTATAGGTGAAAGTAGACGTCACAATGAATATGAGTCGAACCACTGTCCTTATGCAAGTAACTGGCAAACTTTCTCACTTCAAGTTTTGGACCAAGCGGGACTCGAACATACGACATTAGCGGTGAGAGGTCAGTGATCATAAGACGAAAACACATTAGACCACTCGCCACGGAAGACCATCGTAGCACCGGTTTAATTGCTATTCTATGTTCTAAACACTTAAAGTGCTTCATGATTCAAAGGAATCAGAAATATTAACAGTGAGCCAAAATGCGGGACCGCATCTTACCTCCTCACTACAGAACGTACGAAGTCAATACTATCTTAGGATTGCATATATTTTAGGCCAAGAACTGATTTCGTGTTAAATGGAGTATATGCTTCTATTATAAACCTATAACGTTTCATTCTACGTTAGGAAGCGCTTACACGAAATGTACAGCTATTTCAATAGCATAACCGCAGTATGCGGCCATGAAGTTTAATTCAAAGAACATTGATCAGTAGGAGCGCAAGGGTCAAATTTTGTTTAGCAAATTGTAACGATTAAGGGAATTAAGGAAATGGTGTGCAACGACGATTTCGACACTTTAATGTTGTTTATCACGTGTTTAAGAGACGCAAGTGCCAATTAAACGCCGAATACCAACTGTGCAAACATGCTCTCTAAAACAAATTGACCGAAAGGAAAGTGCCGTGTGTCAGATTGTGAGATTATACGGTCACTGGATAGAGAAAGGGCGAAGTTTAGAAAGTTAAAGAATGATATCATTAACGATCATTTGTTTGCTATTTATGAAATATTATTGACAAATGACAAAATGTATAGGAATCCGTATCTGTATTGTAGCAACGCTAAATGTTTAAATTTCGTTAACTGTTAAACTTCTAATAAATGTTAAAAACTAAGTCTTAATGTTAAAACTTCCGCTTAGTGTTAATACTTACCTCCCGCATATATTAAAAACATAAACGTTATATGTGAAGATATTTTTACAAAACGGCAAAAGTAAAATAATTTAAGTTAAATAAACTTAAAAAAATCAACAATAATGCAATAAATTAAAGGTACATCAATATGAAAATACGGGTCATATTATCCTGTTAATTCAGTTGCCATGGTTATTATTTTACTTTCGTTATGAAATATGCACTGGCGGATATAGAGAGGTGGCATGGAAACATTTCTCTATATCCAGTGCTTTTTTTATATAACGCGGCAGTGTTGTAGTTTTGTTCTATGTTGCAGTGCTTTTGTGGCATGAAGCTGTGCAATTGTTATGTGATAATGTGCTTGCTGTAGTTTTGTTATGTGACATGGTAGTTTTGATATATAATATGAGGTGTTTTGTGATGCAGTTTTTATGTCGTCCATCCATCCGCCATTCCGTATGGTTTCCTATGTTACATGTATATCGATGCTATGCAATTGTTATATGATGCTGTTCTTGCCGTATTTTTTTATGTGACATAGTAGTTTTGATATATAGTATGGGGTGTTTTGTGATGCAGTTTTATGCCCCCCATCGACCAAAAAAAAAAATTATTTTCTTTCTTTTTTTTTCTTTTTTTTTTGGTGGGGCAGGGGGGGGGGGCATATAGTAATCGCAGCGTCCGTCCATCCATCCGTCATTCCGTCTGTCCGTGCACACGAATGGGTAGTTAAATGACTAGGGTTAAGGGTTAGTAATTTGTTGGGACGGTTGAAAAACAGTTGGAAAAATATGTGGCTGTTTCCTGACACATAAAAACAACTTTTATTTGGCTTTTTTCTTTTGTGTAGCTAAAGTTTAGTCACACATTCAAGTAATAAACTGGGCACAAAGAAACCACTTAAATACCCATTCGTGGAAACGTCCGTCCGTCAAGGTCACACAGTTTGTTTGACAACACTTTGAGTCTGTATGGGATTTCGTGTCCGGCCTGTAACTTCGTCATGCATAGATGGATTTTATAAATACTTGCTACAAATGATCAACATAACATGACGACATGCCTCGCGTAACACCCAGACTCCCACTTTAAAGGTCAAGGTCACAATTTAACTTTGTTTAATGGCTCTATCAGTTTCCTTGAGATTTCGTATCTAGTCTGTAACTTTGTCACCTATGGATACATTTCAAAAACACTTGGCTCAATTTACCATCATGACATGATGACGTGTCGTGCGTAAGACCCACACCCGTATCTAAAAAGTCAAGGACACATTTTTAGTTTGTTTTACAATACTTCGAGTCTATGTGAGAATTCGTGTCCGGCCTGTAACACTGTCATGCATAGATGAATTTTATAAATACTTGCTACAAATTATCAACATAACATGGCGACATAGCGTGCAAAACACTCAGACTCCCCCTTCAAAGGTCAAGGTCACAATTTAACTTTGTTTGACAGTTTGAGATTTCGTATCCGGCCTATAACTTTATCACCTATGGATAAATTTCAAAAACACTTGGCGAGTTGATAAACATGACATGATGAAGCGTCGCGTGAAAGATCCTGAATTTTGCCTTAAAGGTCAAGGTCACACTTTCAATGTGTTTGATATTTTGTGTCTTGTCTGTAACTTTGTCTTTAACTAGGCTCAATTGACCAAGATGACATGACAATTTGTCGCACCGTAAGACCCAGACCCGTACCTCAAAGGCCAATGTTACACTTTGAGTTTGTTAAACAACACTTTAAGTTTGTTTGAGATTGAAAGTCCTGTCTGTAACGTTATCATACATGGATGGATTTAAAAAAATACTGCATATGTCAAAAATGAGATGACTGAGTGTCGCGTTAAGACCCAGAACCCTATCAGAGGTCAAGGTCACACTTTTAGTTATTTTATATTGCATTTCTGGTCTTTAACTTTGTTCTGCATGGAACGATTTTAAAATAGCTTTATACATGTGATCAATATGTTATGATAATGTGTACCTGTATTTTCCTAAAGAAATACCCAGACCTTTACATATATATCTTGTTCAAGGTTACACAGAGGTCAAGCCACCTTTAAATGTAAAAATAACACATGACATTGCATTTTAGTCTGAAACGTTAGTCCATGACTCTTGATATTTATGGAAACATCGCTACCTATTATAAAAAAATATTGTTATCCTCACAGACCATTTGGGGGTTGTGTGTGTGTGTGGGGGGGGGGGGGGGGGTATGCGACTCTTACCAGTGACATTTCTTGTTATAGTATGCTGTTCAATTATTTTAATATGCTGTAATCTTGCTACATAATGCTGTTCAATTATATTGATACTGTAATTTTGTTATGTGATATTGTAGTTTTGCTATGCGCTATTTAAGTTTTTTATATGATGCAGTACATTTGGTATATGATGCGGTACACACGTTGTACGTGATGCTAGATTTTTTCTATGAGATGCGGTTGTTTTTTTCTATATGATGACGGTGTACATAAGTAGTACGTGACGCTAGGCTTTTTTCTATGAGATAAAGTTGGTTTTATTTGACTCAGTACTTTGCAGTACATGCGTTGTACGTGATACTGTATATTTACTACAATATTTGGTTGTTTTTCTTCCGGTATATGATGAAGTACATTAGTTGTACTTGAAGATGTATACATGTATATGTTGTATGTGATGCTATATATTTACTATTAGATCCGGTGGTTTTTACTGTAAGATGCAGTTCTTTCGGTATATGATGCTGTAAAATGGTGTTCGTGATGCTGTATATTTATGATGAGCTCCCGTGGTTTTTACTGTAAGATGCAGTTCTTTCGGTATATAATGCTGTACATACGTTGTACATGATACTATTTATTTACTGTGAGATGAAGCAGATTTCTTTATGAAGATGTACATAAGTCGACGCGATACTGCATATTTACTATAAGATACGGTTGTTTTTCTATATGATATTGTGCGTAAGTTTAATGTAATGCTGTTTATATGCTATTGGATGCGGTGTTTTCTCTATATGATGCGATACTTTCGATATATAATAGTGTACATTAGTTGTACGTGATTATGCTTTGTTTTTTTCTATATGATGCTGTATTTTCGGTAAATGATGCGGTATTTTCGGTAAATGATGCTGTACATATGTTGTACATGATGCTGTATATTATCTATGATACTCGGTGTTTTTTCTATATGTTGTTGTTCATAAATTAAAGGTAATGCTGTAAATTTACTATGGTATGCGATATTTTTTTTTTCTTCTATAAACGATACTTTCGGTTTATACTGTTGTTAATTATTGTACGATTTTTAATATAGGATGCTGTGGATTTTCTTTATGATGCAATACTTTCGGTATATGATGCGGTACATTAGTTGTACAGCTGTATATTAACTATGAGCTGCCGTGTTTTTTTCTATATGATGCAGTACTTTCGGTATATAATATTGTATGTTAGATGAACGTGATGTTGTATTTACTGTGAAATCCGTAGGGTTTTACTGTATGATGCAGTAAATTCGATATATGATCTGTACGTTAGTTGCATCTGATGGTGTATATCTACTATGCAATCCGGTGGTATTTACTCTAAGATGCAATACTTTTGGTATATGATCTTAAGATTAGTTGTTAGTGATGCTTTAATTTTAATTTGAAATGCGCTGTTTTTTCTATATGGTGCAGTACTTTCAGTATATGATGGTGTACATACGTTATACGTGATACTGTATATTTACTTTGACATAAGATTGTTTTAATATGATGCTATGGAACGCCATAGCTGTCTTATGTGGTCCATTTTATATGTTTTATGTGCATTCCTTACTATATTATGTGCATTCATATTATGTGCATTGTTTATTATATTATTTAGAAACGTTATTACATTATGTTGATACTTCATTATATTTTGTAGATACTTTATTATATTATGTAGACTGTTTATTACATTATGTAAATACGTCATAATATTGTGTAGATACTTCATTACATTATGTCGAAACTTTATTATATCCTGTCGAAAGTTTATTATATAATGTAGATACTTCATTACATTATGTCGAAAGTTTATTATATCTTGTCGAAAGTTTATTATATTATGTAGAAACTTTATTACATTATATCGATACTTCATTATATTTTGTAGATACTTTATTATATTATGTAGACTGTTTATTACATTATGTAAGTACGTCATTACGTTGTGTAGATACTTCATTACATTATGTCGAAACTTTATTATATTCTGTCGAAAGTTTATTATATTATGTAGATACTTCATTATATTATGTCGAAACTTCATTTACATTATGTCGAAACTTTATGATATCTTGTCAAATGTTTATTATATTATGTAGATACTTCATTGCATTATGTCGAAACTTTATTATAGCTTGTCAAAAGTTTATTTTATTATGTAGATACTTTATTACATTATGTCGAAACTTTATTATATCTTGTCAAAAGTTTATTATATTCTGTAGATACTTCATAACATTATGTCGAAACTTTATTATATCTTGTCGAAAGTTTATTATATTATGTAAAAACTTTATAACATTATGTCGAAACTTTATTATATCTTGTCTAAAGTTTATTATATAATGTGCATTCTTCATTATATTATGTCAAAACTTCCTATGATTTATGATGACGAGATCATTTTGACGGGATGATTTATATACTGACACCGTGTCAAAATAATGTTGTTGTTTCATAGCATAAATGTCTGTATATAGCAATTATTATAAGTTAAGGTAATAAACTCTATTTTTTCGCTTCTATTATACAATATTATACCAGATATAAGTTTTAAAAGCTAATTCATCACAAAAAAGATGAATGATATAATTATAATCAATGATTGAAATATTAATCGTGAATTGGACACCATTTTAAAATAGTTGTTTTTCTGAAAATAAAAGTAAGATATTTTATTCTTCAGCAATGAACGATTTACTGCTTCGTAATAAAGCAATACCATATATTGTTAGTTTCTTTCGATGTAAGTTACAAGAAGTCTGCTTGAGATGTTCAGCGTCAAAGTGAACTTTAAACCTCTGAGGAGCTTAAGTGTGCACTTCCGACAAATAGGCTTTGGGAAGGATTGTGTTTGAAACTCATAGGAATAACTACAGAGCTCGAACTGTTAATTGTTTCATGCACATTTGTTTTAGTCTGATGCTTTTAGTTTGAAACCGTTCTCAAACATAACGGGTTATTTTTGTGCTGGAACTGGACTTTTTTTTTTATCTTAGTTTGAAAAATTAGGTTTAGAACAGTCTCCAAACGTATAAGTGTATATTCATGCTGGAACTGAGCTTTGTTCCATGCAAACAGTTTTGTTATTAGTTTGAAACTCAAACAATAACTTTAGGTTTCGTGCTGAAACTTGTATTTGTTTCATGCGCTTTGGTTTAGTTTGAAGACTAAGGTTTGAAACAGTCTTCAAACATATAGGTGTACTCTTATGCTGGAACTGAACAGTGTTCTAGACATACAGTTTTGGTTTGAGTTTGAAACAAATCTCAAACGTATGCTGTCCAGACACGTCGTCTGAACAGCTGGTCTCATTATAAATATAGTGTTGAACAACAGTTAGTTCAACTAAACAGGGTTTGAAACATTATACTGTATATAGTTGATTGGTAAACTATGATCATTTGTCTGTATGATTTCTAAATATTAGAATCATTTTATTACCTTTATTTTGTTTGAAGTTTACTTATCATGAGGCAAGAAGCCTGAGGAAAATTTATATACCAGCAATCAATCATTAATATCAAATTGATATAAAGCTTATACTTAGGCTACTGTTAAAGGTAATAGCAATTACAATAACATAGTTACATAATAACACAATAACAATGACAATAATAACGAAAACTATAACGACAGCGATTACCATAACAATCTACTTCTATTGCTACTCTTCTACTGCTACTGCTAACCTTATTACTGTTTATTATAAACTCGCAGTATTAGGTTTGGCCAGTATATACAAATAAAATCGTGACTGTTTAGATCTATATTTAGAAATTGTAAGTTTTTTTGTTTGCATTTTGAATAATAAATTATTTTTGTTCGAATCGAGTATAAAATGTGATTTTATTTTTGCATTTAAAATAATGTGAACATGCTACTACTGCTGCTGTTGTTGCTGCTGCTATTACTTCTACTACTACTACTACTACTACTACTACTTCTGCTCCTACCGTAGAAAGGAAGGGATGTGTCTATCCATGCTGAGATTTTTTAGAACAACTTCCAGTTCAATATTCTTTCTCTCAAAAAAAACTTGTTGTTTAAAGTCTTGTGTCAAGATTTTGGGTGAGTTTCTTGAACTTAAAAAGGGATCTTCTGTAAGGTGATTGTGTCTTTAATGGATTAAGCTGTAAAAACAGCCTAGCTTGGAACTATGTTAAATAATTTTGTTCATACTATATAATATATATAAATTTTCCTCAGGCTTCTCGTCTCATGATTCGTAAACGTCAAACAAAAAAATAATAATATGATTCTAATATTTAGGAATCATACAGACAATCATATCAATCAACAATTTACAGTATAATGTTTCAAACCCTGTAGATTTTAAATAACTGTTGTTCAACACTATTTTAATAATGAGACCAGCTGTTCAGAAAACGTGTCTGGACAGCATGTCGGTATATGATTGTGTACATACGTTGTACGTGATGCTGTAAATTTACTTTAAAATGCGCTGTTTTTTTATATATGGGGCAGTACTTTCGGTATATGATGGTGTACATTAGTTGTACGTGATGCTGTATATTTACTTTGACATGAGGTTGTTTTAATATGATGCAGTACTTTTGGTATATGATGGGGTACGTAGGTTATACGTGATGTTGTATATTTACTATGAAATGCGCTGGTGTTTCTATATGATGCAGTAATATCGGTATACGATGCTGCACAATAGTTGTACGTGATACTGTATACATGTATTTACTATGAGATGCCGTGGAGTTTCTATATGATACAGTTATGATTGTGTTATATATTATGATGTCTGTGTTGTTATGGTAGCTTGTGTGACCAATGCTGTCATTTCTTCTAATTACATGTGCTATACTAATTGTGATTGTTGAATTGACTGCTATGTTTGTACTGTTACGGCAGCTGGTGAGACCAATGCTGCCATTTCTTCTCATTACATGTACTGTACGTATATGATAGTTGTTTAAAGTATTGTGTTTGTGCAGTTGTTGTTGCTGATGGGACCAATGCTGTTATTTCTTATCATTACATGTGCTGTTCTAGTTATGATTGTTGTATATACCTTTGTGTTTGTGTTGTTATGGTAACTGTTGGTACCAATGCTGTCATTTCTTCTCATTATATTTAAATGGTGTGATCAATGCTGTCATTTCTTTTCATCACTGTGCTTTACTTGTTATGATTGCTGTATATACTATGAGATGCGGTGTTTTTTTGTATGATACGATACTTTCGGTAAATATTACTGTACATTAGTTAAACATCATGCGTATATTAACGATGAGATGCTGTGCTTTTTCTGTACGATGCAGTTTGTTCTGTATACGATGCTGTACATTAGTTATATTTGATGCTGTTGATTAGTTATGTGATGCGATGGTTTTTCACTATGAGACGTGGTTGTGTTTCTGTATGATGCAGTACTTTCGGTAAATAATGCTGTAAATACGTTGTGCGTGATGCCGTATATTTACTATGAGATGCGGCGTTTTTTTCTCTATATGATGCAGTACGTTTGGTATATGATGCTGTACACTTGTTATACGTGATGCTGTATATCTACTATGAGATGCGGTGTTTTTCTATATGATGCAGTACTTTTGGTATAATATACTGTACATAAGTTAAACGTGATTGTGTTTATTTATTATAAAATGTGAATTAACTGTATGATGAAGCACTTACGGCATATGATACTGTACATTAGTTGTTTGTGATGCTGTATATTTATTATGAGATGCAGCTGTTTGTCTGTACGACACGGTACTATCGGTATAGATGCTGGACATACGTTGTACATGATGCTGTATATTAACTATGAGATGCGGTGTTTTACTGTATTATGCAATACTTTCGGTATAGATGCTGGACATGCGTTGTACATGATGCTGTATATTAACTATTAGATGCGGTGATTTACTGTATAATGCAATACTTTCGGTATAGATGCTGGACATGCGTTGTACATGATGCTGTATATTAACTATTAGATGCGGTGATTTACTGTATAATGCAATACTTTCGGTATAGATGCTGGACATGCATTGTACATGATGTTGTATATTAACTATTAGATGCGGTGATTTACTGTATGATGCAATACTTTCGGTATAGATGCTGGACATGCGTTGTACATGATGCTGTATATTAACTATGACATGCGGTGTTTTACTATATAATGCAATGCTTTCGGTACATGATGCTAGACATACGTTGTACATGATGCTGTATATTAACTATGAGATGCGGTGTTTTACTGTATGATGCAATACTTTCGGTATATGATGCTGGACATACGTTGTACATGATGCTGTATATAAACTAGGAGATGCGGTGTTTTACTGTTTAATGCAATACTTTCGGTACATGATGCTGGACGTACGTTGTACATGATGCTGTATATTAACTATGAGATGCCGTGTTTTACTGTATGATGCAATACTTTCGGTACATGATGCTGGACATACGTTGTACATGATGCTGTATATAAACTAGGAGATGCGGTGTTTTACTGTTTAATGCAATACTTTCGGTATATGATGCTGGACATACGTTGTACATGATGCTGTATATAAACTAGGAGATGCGGTGTTTTACTGTTTAATGCAATACTTTCGGTATATGATGCTGGACATACGTTGTACATGATGCTGTATGTTAACTACGAGATGCGGTGTTTTACTGTATAATGTAATACTTTCGGTATATGATGCTGGATATACGTTGTACATGATGCTGTATATTAACTACGAGATGCGGTGCTCTACTGTATGATGCAATACTTTCGGTATATGATGCTGGACATACGTTGTACATGATGCTATATATTAACTACGAGATGCGGTGTTTTACTATATGATGCAATACTTTCGGTACATGATGCTAGACATACGTTGCACATGATGCTCTATATTAACTACGAGATGCGGTGTTTTACTGTATGATGCAATACTTTCGGTACATGATGCTGGACGTACGTTGTACATGATGCTGTATATTAACTATTAGATGCGGTGTTTTACTGTATGATGCAATACTTTCGGTACATGATGCTGGACATACTTTGTACATGATGCTGTATATAAACTAGGAGATGCGGTGTTTTACTGTTTAATGCAATACTTTCGGTATATGATGCTGGACATACGTTGTACATGATGCTGTATATAAACTAGGAGATGCGGTGTTTTACTGTTTAATGCAATACTTTCGGTATATGATGCTGGACATACGTTGTACATGATGCTGTATGTTAACTACGAGATGCGGTGTTTTACTGTATAATGTAATACTTTCGGTATATGATGCTGGACATACGTTGTACATGATGCTGTATATTAACTACGAGATGCGGTGCTCTACTGTATGATGCAATACTTTCGGTATATGATGCTGGACATACGTTGTACATGATGCTATATATTAACTACGAGATGCGGTGTTTTACTGTATGATGCAATACTTTCGGTATATGATGCTGGACATACGTTGTACATGATGCTGTATATTAACTATGAGATGCGGTGTTTTACTGTATTATGTAATACTTTCGGTATATGATGCTGGACATACGTTGTACATGATGCTGTATATTAACTATGAGATGCGGTGTTTTACTGTATAATGTAATACTTTCGGTACATGTATATGATGCTGGACATACGTTGTACATGATGCTGTATGTTAACTACGAGATGCGGTGTTTTACTGTATAATGTAATACTTTCGGTACATGATGCTGGACATACGTTGTACATGATGCTGTATATTAACTATGAGATGCAGTGTTTTACTGTATAATGTAATACTTTCGGTACATGTATATGATGCTGGACATACGTTGTACATGATGCTGTATGTTAACTACGAGATGCGGTGTTTTACTGTATAATGTAATACTTTCGGTACATGATGCTGGACATACGTTGTACATGATGCTGTATATTAACTATGAGATTCGGTGTTTTACTGAATGATGCAATACTTTCGGTACATGTATATGATGCTGGACATACGTTGTACATGATGCTGTATGTTAACTACGAGATGCGGTGTTTTACTGTATGATGCAAAACTTTTGGTATGTGTTGCTAGACATACGTTGTACATGATGCTGTATATTAACTACGAGATGCGGTGTTTTACTGTATGATGCAATACTTTCGATATATGATGCTGTAAAATATTGGTACGGGATGCTGT
This sequence comes from Panopea generosa, assembly GCA_029582155.1. Classification (NCBI taxonomy): domain Eukaryota; kingdom Metazoa; phylum Mollusca; class Bivalvia; order Adapedonta; family Hiatellidae; genus Panopea; species Panopea generosa. The sequence goes on from CM055896.1 coordinate 48,278,167, forward strand.
ATATTAACTACGAGATGCGGTGTTTTACTGTATAGTGCAATACTTTCGGTATATGATGCTGTAAAGTAGTTGTACCGGATGCTGTATATTAACTCTGGGATGCGAGTGGTTTCTATATGATGCTGTACTTTCCGTATATGATGCTGTACATAAGTTGAACATGATGCTGTATTTCTACTATGCGATGCCGTGCTTTACTGTATGATGCAGTACTTTCGGTATATGATGCTGTACATTAGTTGTACTTGATGCTGAATATCAACTATGAGATTTAATGTTTTTTACTGTATGATGCAGTACTTTCGGTATATTATGCTGTACTCTAGTTGTACGTGATGCTTAGATTTACTATGAAATGCGTTAGTTTTTCTATATGATGTAATATTCTCTGTATAAAAGCTGTACATTATGCGTTTGTGATGATGTTAATTTACTATGAGATGCATGTTTTTCTGAAATATGATGCAGTACTTTCGGTTCATAGTGCTGTACATTAGTCGTAAATGATGCTGTATTTTTACTATGAGATACGGTAGTTTTATATATGATTTTCTATATGATTTAGTACTCTCTGTACATGATGCTGTAGATTAGTTTTACGTAATGCTGCTCATTTATTATGAAATGCAGGGGTTTTCTGTAAGATGAAGTAATTTTGGTATATGATGCGTACATTGATTGTACGTGATGTTATTTATTTATTATGTGGTGCAGTGGGTTTTCTATATGCTGCGGTACATTGGTTGTACATGATGTTTTATATTTACTATAAGATGCGGTTGTCTTTCTACATGATGCGGTTTTTTCGGTATATGATGCTGTACATTAATTATATGGAATGTCGTATATTAACTATGGGATGCTGTAACTGTTAAATATGATGTTATATTTTTGGTATATGATGCTTATATACGTTGTACGTGATGTTGTATATTTACTATGAGATACGGTGGCTTTTCTGTATGATGCAGTTATTTCGGTTTATAATGATGTTCATACGTTGTACGTGATGCTGCATATTTACTATGAGTGGCAGTGGTTTTTCTATATGATGATGTTTTTTCGGTTATTCATGCTGTACATCAGTATTATATGATGCTGTATATTAACTATGAGATGCGGTTATTTTTCAGTGTGATATTGTATATAAGTTGTTCGTGATGCGGTGTTTTCTATATAATGCAGTATTTTTTCTGGAGGGCTTAAGATTGTACATCTTTGCCCTACAAACTTTGCGCTTTTTCAATGAATCTGACAGGTTTTTTTCTTATATCTTTTTGTGTGTATAATTTTATAAAAAAAAAAACACAATGAAATATTTGAAAAAAAACACAAAAACACACCCAACCGCCTTAAGACTAACTAGAATACAACATTTGTTTTTTATTATATCTAAAATATTCCGGAGGTCTACCGCCACAAGAAGGGACATTCCCTCAAAGACTTCTACCCTATGACTTTTCATACAGTACTTGATATGATGTTCCTGGTTTAAAACCCAATGGAAGTTCATTTTTAATACATCTGATAATTCTTTCTAAAACGAAACGTTTAAAATCACAAAATATTGGAGTAAATAACAATTTTTCACTTAAAAATTACCAGAATGTAACATAAGGTTTTTAAGATATCAACATTTTGCTGAGGAGAAACACCACCATCAGGAGACTCCTTCCTAAACTCTTTTCCATGTGTTGGCCTAGATTGCACGAAGAAATGTGTTTAAAATCCCGTGATTTTTTTTTTAAATACATCTCAAACGTTTAAAAGTCAGACATTATTGGAGTAAATAACAACCATATTCTACTAAAACTTAGAATATAACATTTGGATTTTAAAATGTACTGCTGTTCATCATATTGTTTACACAAACATTTCGAAATATTTTGTCAGCTAATGCTTTTCATCATAATAATACTGATTAAAGTTAAACTATTAGTCATTGCTGTTTATCATTATTAATTGTTTGGTAACATAAACGACTAAAAATTATTCTACAAGTCACTGATGTGTATCATAGTATTACCATATTGATAACATTAAAACTTCAAATTATATTGTCAGCTGCTACTGTTTATCCTAATATATTGTTAACATTAACAGTAAAAGCCCGACTCTCTCTCTCTCTCTCTCTCTCTCTCTCTCTCTCTCAGTTAAACTGTTTGACAAACCTTAAGAAATTGTCATCTCTCTCTCTCTCTCTCTCTCTCTCTCTCTCTCTCTCTCTCAGTTAAACTGTTTGACAAACCTTAAGAAATTGTCATCTCTCTCTCTCTCTCTCTCTCTCTCTCTCTCTCTCTCAGTTAAACTGTTTGACAAACCTTAAGAAATTGTCATCTCTCTCTCTCTCTCTCTCTCTCTCTCTCTTATTACAAGTTTATATAATAACTACAACTTTCTTTTCTTCTAATTGTCTACAAAATGTGTTTACATTAATAAGGTTCTGAAACTTTACCAATTGCATTAAACGTTGTATCTTATTTGAGCATGGATCGGATATACATAAGCATGTAATCCAATCTATTTTCTGTGTACCTGTGTATTACTGTATTGTAACATAAAGATATTAAAACAAAATATGTTTAAACTAAATTATTCTGTCAGATTCTACCGTTTTATAATAACATATACGATTATTAGCTCTAAAAAGGCAAACATATGGCAGCACACGATTATGTAGTCAAAAAATTACATTGAATCTCAGATCCAAACAGTTAAATATAAACAACAGGGATACCTTACGGAATTGAGAGAGTGATAAGACCCTTTCGAAACGAAAATAAATTAGATAAGATAGCAGAGTTCATGTAAATACTAGCACAGCTGGTCTAACGACAGAAATATACAGCTTCTACTGACCTCTTATTATAAGATTGACTATATATACAGTGTGGTAAATATATTACAGTGGTCAGTGCACATTACAAACATAATGATATAAAAAAAATGTTTAAAAAAGGTGGTTTCAATCGTTTAATCAAAGTAAGGCCCTCGCAATTATCTTGGGTGACAGATGTGCAGTGTTTTTTATTATTTCATTCGTTTCAACAGTAACACACTATGTGACTCATATAATATGAGCTGTAATTACATAAAGTGTGCATGTACTATACATTCTTTAGTTTTACTATTAAACATTTGATATTACATTTTTGCCGTTTTGCGAAAACATTTTAATATTTAACGTTTAAGATTTTAATATTTATGGGGGATAAGTTTTAACATTTACCGGAAGTTTTAAAATTTAGCGTTTATATTATTAAAGAAAAACAACTCTGTTCTCCGATATTTCGGGCTCCTGCCTCAAATTTTATTAACAGCTACATATTCTATGTTGATGTCTACTGAGATTGCTTTAATGACTTCAGAAAAAAGAAAAAGAGAAGGTAATGTTCTGTTTTCCTATTTGTTTTGATATATTTACTTGAATCACCTCGAGACGACGGAAATACGCTATATTTATGTTCAACTTAAACATTTAATAGCAATTTAAATAACATCAGTTATTTATTCCAAATTGGAGAACAAATCTTTTTAGTTAAAATCTGTATATTTTATATGATTAATGTTTAAGAACAATCGCTGTTAGAAGCTATACATTGCATTGTGGGTGTGGCTTATATTCAGCAGTCCGACGCTACAGTGTAGTATTATTATGATCTGCTGACTACCAGTACTGAAAACCTTTCCTGTTGCAAGTAAATTGTACAGTATCTGAATGGCCATCCTAACTGCATGCACAACTAATGTAATTGCTAACAGAATACATCCAATGTTAAGCTCTATACCGAGTTAGCATATAACACACCCCTAGTCATGGTCAGAGAGACAACTTAGGTGTAAATGGTACTTGGAATGAACGTGAAAGATTAATACATAATATATTTGGAAAGAGAAAAAATGAAAATGGCGATGATTTATTATTCAACCAGGCCATGTAGTCTCAGTCGGTAGCACGTATGAATATGTTCGAACACTGGTTAAATCTTGGTAGTCATGTTGAATGTTGTTAGAGTGATTGACATGTACAGCAGTTCTAAGCCTATTATTCTATAAGGCAGCAATAACACTACAGCATCGGGCAAAATTGTTCCGATTGGTCAATTACATGGCTTGGGTGAATGCTTGTATTGGATGATACACACGCACGCACGCACGCACGCACGCACGCACGCACGCACACACACACACACACACACATTAATTTTGAGGGTTGAATGAATACATTTGGGTAATGTATTAAGTTAAAAAAGAAGACAAAAATGTTAGTATTCCATCTTAACAGCGGATGAGTTGTTTCTTAATGCAAGTTGCAAAATATCCAGCATACTTTTATCATTATATGTAATTGTACAATTAAGTAGAATTGAATTTAAAACTGAAAATGTAGTACATGTACAATCAGATATAATAGATTACTATAATTCATGTCGATGTTTTAAAAACTATATGTTTCCATTTATACTCCATGAATGTTTTTTCTTTCGTGTTAGGTATAATATACGTATCTGTTCCAAAACACATGTCTTCCATTGCCTGCGATGGTGAATCGCTCATTCCCCTCCATTGGAACGTGCTTTTGTAACCTAATTTATCGCTTGTGACATATACATGATACTGGATACACATGCATTGAAAACTTGGAAAATATACAGCATAAACAGAGACTATTTATAGTTTAAAGGAGCAAATCTTAAGTTCTGGTAATACATATCTATATATAAATTAAAGTAACTACTTGAAAACTATAGTATTGATAATGTTATCTAAAGTGTATCTAAGGTTATTACATAAATCAATCCATTATAAAACGAATATGGTGTTAGTTTCATAGTTGAATATATTACCAATATATTAAAATCCATTTCAGTTAAATAAAATGAAGCATTAAATGCCGCCTTGGACATGAGTCGTTATCGATAAGTGTAATTCATGAACAGACACTGTAACAACACACGTTATTGCGTATTGAATCGATGGCAAACAATCCAATACCATTGGAATGAATTAGTTAATTCTAATTAAATATTTTTTGCTAATTGCAAAGCAGTTGCAGACCTTATACAAATCGCTGTCGAGTCTGTTTCCTGTGTATAACCAATATTGAGTGGTATGTTTGAGAGACAATCAGGCCCGAGTTAGGGATCGAACCAGGCAATCTATGTATGAGCGGTCAACACTATTTGCACTGCACTTCCACACTGCTTTAATAACCAATTACATAGAAGTATATTATTTTAAAATAATCAAATGGATTGTATATATCTTTGCCATATCCATCCTCTAATTCATCTTTAATCTTTTAATATTTTTTTCTTATCAAAGTGATATTTTCTTTCAATCTTCGGACACAAATTTTGTTCAGGTTTTCAGATATTTGGATTAAATGTGGAACTCCTATCTGGTTGACCATATGGTCAGTGTAGTGTGTGGCTGGAGAACGTAATCTAAAGATAATAATCGAAATGTACTAAAACTGACAAGTTAATGACCTGATCTTGATAAGAGGCCGAATCACGATTAATGGCCAAGTTAGCTCGTTTACTTTCCAGGTGCTTGAATTAGTGCTGTTTAATTTTATGATGAAACTTTCGTCAAATGTATTTTTTGTTAAGTTTGATAAATATGAGGTCATAAAGATATCAATTTTACATACGTATGTATGAAATTACAAAAATGAACATTATTATAACAATTGGTATACTCTATATTAACTTTGTAAAAACTACACTGAGATTTTAGTCTTTATCAGACATACATGTATTAAACTTTTAGAAAAAAAAATCATTGGCTATACGTACTGGACCAACTTTTTGATATTTATTTTTTATCAAACTTACACCAACACCCTCACTCCCCTTTTCTCTAGGTAAGAAAAGGATGCTTATAGAAAAGAACGTATATAATGTGTATGTTAAAGTTTGTGGCTTAAATCGGTACATGATATAATGATTATGGCAGTTTTAGCACTAATTCTATTCATAATGGATTGCTATTTGTATATCAAATAAAAATAATGAAAAATAATGTCACTGGTAAGTGTCGCTTCACCCCCACCCCCAAAAGTGGTATGTGAAAATGGACTGATGTTTCAGACTAGACAACCAATTTCTTTCTTTTTGTTACATTAAAGTGTGACCTTGACCTTTGTATAACTTGGACCATGACATCTAATGTAAAGGTCTGGGTATTTCTACAGATAAATGTAGATGACACGTAATCATGGCATGTTGATCACTTGTGTCAAACTAGTTTTCTCCATGTATAACAAAGTTACAGACCAGATATGAAATATCAAACAAACTGAAAGTTTTACCTTGACCTCTGAGGTAAGATTTTGGGTTTTAATGTGACACTTCGTCATGTCATGTTGATCTATTGATGAATTGAGTCAAGTGTTTATGAAATCCATCCATGTATGATAAAGTTACAAACTGGACTTAAAATCTCAAACAGACCCAAATTGTTGTTGACCAAACTCAAAGTGTGATATTGGCCTTTGAGGTACGTGTCTGGGTCTTACTTGCGATACATCGTCATGTCATATTGATCAATTGAGCCAAGTTAAAGACAAAGTTACAGACCAGACACAAAATATCAAACAAATTGAAAGTGTGACCTTAATATTTAAGAAAAGGTACTGAGTCTTGCACGCGACACTTCGTCATGTTGATCAACTCAGCCAAGTGTTTTTGAAATTGATCAATAGGTGACAAAGTTACAGGACGGACATGAAATCTCAAACAGACTGAACGTGTTGCAAAACAAAGTTTAATTGTGACCTTGAACTGTGAAGTGGAAGTATGGGTCTTACGTGCGACATGTCGCCATAGTATGCTGATCATATTTAGCAAGTTTATATAAAATCCACGTATGCATGACAGTTACAGGCCGGACATGAAATCTCAAAGAGTTGTCAAACAAACTCAAAGTGTGGCCTTGAGCTTTAAGGAACGGGCCTCGGTCTTACGTATCCAACCTCGCTATGTCATGAACTGAGCGATGTGTTTTTGAAATGTATCCATAGGTAACAAAGTAAAAGACCAGACACGAAATTTCAAAATTATTACCTTGGCCTTTTTGGGAGTATGGGTGTTACGCGCGACACGTCATCATGTATTGTTGATCATTGGTATGTTGCAAGTATTCATAAAATTCATCTATGCAACACAAAGTTACAGGCCGGACACGAAATCTCACACAGACTCAATGTGTTGAAAAACAAACTGAAAGTGTGGCCTTGACCTTTGAGTTATCGGTATGGGTCTTACACCGGACGAGTTGTCATATTATTTTGATCATTTTTAGTAAGTATCAATAAAATCTATTCATGCATAGCATAGTTACAGGCCGGACACGAAATACCGGACGGACGGTCGGACGCTGCGATAACAATATGCCACTCAAACAGTTTTGGGGGACATAAAATTTATGAAATTCCTGCTCAGTGATTTAAACTATTTTCAAATAAACATGTTTTTAAGCAACAGATAATGCTAGTATGCTGTACACATAACAATGAAAATAACACAATCAACAATATACAATTGTTTATTTTGCTTGATAAAATGATATATATATTGTTTTTTTTTCTTTATGGCGTATAGCACGTTATAAGAAACAGACATATCGCCCTACTTGCACAATTTAAAAAAAAACAACATTTATTTGAACTTGTTATTAATAAATATATCCACAAATTAATTTAAAAAAAAATTATTTTCACAACAGTTAATTGAAAAGAATTTTAAGGTAAATCAGTTTGAAAATATATATTAAAGTAAGTTCTAAGACATTTTTCCAGATATTTTCTTACTGAATATGCAAACGGATATGTATAATAATTGAGATTTGTGCATTTAAACACCATAAAATTATTTACTATTAAACGCAACACATTTTTGTTATCCCTGCAGTCGAATTTGACATGGTCAGCTTGAACCTTTTGGTACAGAATCACCTGTGTATTTAATACGGATGTTTATTTCTGAACATTGTAAACTTCCGTTATTCCGGTGTTTGATCAAACATATTAATATGGAACTAATAAATGAAACCCTCCATCAGTTTTTTAATTGAATGTGAACATTGTATATTTGTACCTTTACATGTATATCATGACAGAACTACATATCGTAAATAAGATACAGTTCCATTTCATTTGTAAATGCTGGATTGTTGATAATAATTTGCCTATGACGACACAAGCACCTGGTCCAATGGAAGGTGTTTATTAAAGTTTCACTGTACCGGTCTCTTAAAGAAATGAAACTTCAATTTAATATATAACATCCGTGAACACGGAAATCTGAATCCTTTAAAATAATAAACGTGCCGTGAAAATTTCCGCTATATAGATTAGGATGACATACGCCTGAGAGTCACAATTATAAGTTGATTTCAAGGCGCAATAATATTTGTGAAAGACATACGTCTTCAAGGTAATAACAACTCATTATTATCATTTACAGAGAACAACTTTCAAAATCAGTATTGCTGCAATAAACAACCACTGTTCGAAATGGGGCCCCTCACTTTTCTTTACGGAAAAACCTATCCGTTTATATGCAGGCTATGTGTAGCCCAGATGCAGTTACTAATGTAAACACACATTTACGAACTCTTTCGTTAGAGGTCAATTCGCAATCGTTTGCATAGTTTGGACAACGATGTGTTTATTCACTGTTCATCTTCTGAGAACTTTGTGCTATAAAAATACATTAACTGTATATTTAATAGAAGATACATTTTAAATTCGTTTTGATACATTGCGACTTACAAAAATGAACTGTTACATTGTGCCTATTTAATTTTGACAAATTGTATTAACTGAGTGAGATATACTGGAAGGGGAAATACATTTGGTGAGTTAGCAACGTTATATTTAATTATCATTTAGTTAAACAAAATAGTAGAAAAAGATCAACCTCATTTACTTATTTTCAACTTAACTCCCCCTGCCTTCTTATTCAATCGTTTTAGTGGGATTTTGTTTTAAAAGAGTGAGAACTGTTGAATTCGTCCCGCGTTGACGTAGCTTTTTGTTAACGTTTTAATGCAGTTACAACTACCAATGTATAGGTTAGAAGTTTTATTATATTTTCTACGACAGAAGCAAATTCCATGTAACTTCTAACCAGCTTAGCTGTTGTTCTATTTTCTCGTTCCTGGTTACCAGTCATCGTCTTATTGCATAATCTGTATTGATAGAATTAAGCCCTTGATAGACACAAACATTGATTGACAGTTTGTTTCAAAATAAATACTTCGCGTGCTCCTCTTGAGTTTTCATTGGATTAAATGAATTAAGGGGGCGTGTTTATCATTGAAGATGAATGTGAATTTGAGGGATTGCGATATTTGTGTAGTTTCATGCGGCAGCCACGATTATTTTGTCGTTGCATGTTGCAGTGAATCCACGTGATCTGATATTATGGACTGGTGTGAAAATCGAAAGAAAGTGTCCGCTTCAGGTAACATTTTGCAAATCGCTTTCATAATATTTCATGAAATTCACAAAACAAAGACGAAAGCTGTCTCTGCATGGAGCTGAACATATCCGTGCTATTAAATGGAGCGCGTGGTCCAGTAGCAGAGCATCAGATCCATGATCGGAGGGTCGTAGATTCGATCCACCGTCATGGTTATGTGAGCACACGCATATAACTGGTTCTGCCTAATGACATTTTGAGCGTGACTTGTTTCTCAGTCGAAGTAAAACGTTTAAACTCAACTGACTTTAGTTGGCATGGAAAAGTCGTATTAACTGCAAAAAGTGTAACGTCGTATTTTGATCAGTTGAAAAGATGGAATGTTGAAATTTCAAAAAAAAAAAAAAAAAACATACGCCGTAACACATTTCGCAAATATATATGAGTTTTGCATGGCCCGTTATATATGTAATAGCACTGAAGGTTCATCTTTTTAAAGAGACAGCGTTCGTCATTGTTTTGTATCTTTTCATGAGATGTTAATTTTAAGAAAGTAATCTGCAAAAAAATGTTACCAGAAACAGGAACATTTCCATTGACTTTTACATAAGGTCACTTAGACTCGCCACCGTATTAAAAAAATTATAGCATCGTCTGTGTAGCTTCAAAAGATGGTTAGACAATTTCTCTTGTAAAATATCGGCAGAAAGAAACATCTCTTATGTTACTAACGAAAGATTTCGGTTTAAGTGTATTTACGTGATATTTATCTTGTCCTGCATACTTCTACGATTACAACGAGACACTCCTAGAAGAGAAATTTTCTCTTCTGGAAGGATCTCGCTTTACAGACAATACTGAAGAGAAGTTTCTTTTCTGTGCTTAACAGATTTACAATATCCATTCATTCAAACGTCTGCATTTGAACACTTTTTCTAGAAGAGAAAATTTCTCTTTTAAAATATTATCGATAAAAAAATGACATCTCGCCTGTTGCTAGCGAGACATTTCTTCTTTCAGTATGTTTACGAGATATTTCTCTCGTTCTGCATGCTTTTTTAGATTACAACGAGACAACCCCAGAAGAGAAATTTTCTCTTCTAGGAGGGTCTCGCTTTTACAGACAATACTGAAGAGAAGTTTCTTTTCTGCTTGACAGATTTGAATTATCCATTCTTTCAAACGCGCGCATTTGAACACTTTTTCTAGAAGAGAAAATTTCTCTTGTAAAATATTATCGGCAGAAAAGAAACGTCTGGTATGTTGCTAGCGAAAAATTTCTTCTTCTCGTATGTTTACGAGATATTTCTCTTGTTCTGCATACTTCTCCGATCACGATACAATCCTAGAAGAGAAATTTTCTCTTCTGGGAGGATTTCGCTTTTACATATTATACTAAAGAGACGTTTCGTTTTCTACTTGACTGTTTTGAAAGATTCATTCTTTCAAACGCGTGCATTTGGATACAATTTCTAGAAGAGAAAATTTCTCTTGTAAAATATTTCATAACAACAGCGTATTTCTTAAAAATATGTCATTTTATTGGTCTCATTCGTACTTTAAGTCCAATTCAGCTCATTTGAAGGGGTAAAACACACTTTTGGATTTTCTCTTTTTATTTTGGAGCGCATTATATATAACTTTTTATGTAAGTTTTTAGTGAAACTTTGTCAAATGTGTCTTTGCCTTTAAGAATAAAATGTAATATGGGTTGGGTGCTTACATTAATCAAACGTAAATAAAATAGTATACTACTTGGATAAAAATATAAATATATTCTGCAGCCCTCATAAGTATGCAATGTTATAATGAGAAATATCGCATGCATAATGTTAGTTAGCTTCAGCCTTTTTTCTATCAATAGTTGATATTTAGGTAGAAAGACACAAAACAGTCCAAATTCATATCTATATGTATATATAATTATCTTGTCAAAACGTACAATATATCAGAAATGCGCAGACAATATTTATTATAAAGCATTATTCACTAGTGTCATTGACTGTTTCCAACCGAGTTCAACTTGGCTTTTACGCTGAAAAGGTATTTACTTTTGTCAGAAAACACGTTTATAACTTCGCTAAAGATATACTTAACAACGTCTATTCATTTCGATTCCATTTATCAGCTGTTGTAATTTCAGCAATTCCGAACGCAGCAATTTTGCTAATCATTTTTCTCTTAAAGGATAGTTTTCATGTCGGGCAAATCTAATACATTTTATTCAAAAGTACGCGGCGGTGAAATTCTCATACCAAAATATGGTGCATACTGTTTGAGATGAGAAATGCGTAAATTGGAATATTAAAATAAAATACAAAATTCCATTTCTTTCTTGTAACCAGACGATATGTTGCGCTGGTAACTTAATTTAGTATGATTAATGTGTGTACAACGTTTCTAAAACTGCCAGTGAAATATTATACAAAATTGTACAATTAAGTGATACTGGGGACTCAATGATGACATATTCCTTCTGAAGCCTTTAACAGATACAGACGTAAGTTGATTGTCCTCAACTCCGTCTTGTAGTACCCATTACATTATACCCTTACTGCTCTCACTTCTGCAAAATCATCGAGTAAATATGCGTATTCCATTTATTGTTATCTTTATACAGTTGTATACCATTACGTTTTTTACACCATGCACATGTACATGTTGTCGGATTTGTAATAGAACAGTCTGGCATATATCGTTTTATTTACACCGTCCAGTTTTATGTTGGAAAAACCGGAAATGAGTTAGGTTGGAATTGCCCATCAACCAGGCATAATATATTTTGTTAGTGACTTGTCCAATGTGTTTTATTTACACCATCCAGTCTTAGGATATAAGAACTGTGGATGAGTGAGGTTGAGGTTGTCTATTAACCTGGTATAATATATTTTGTTTCTTCTGTTTACTTACTTCAGTTACTGTGTCGGTTCAATGTCGGTTCTTCGTTGATAAGCCAGCTGTTTCGAGGAAAGTTTGAATGACGTCATAGTTCAGTAAGCATTCAAGTGCTATAATTGGGGGACAGGCATAGAATTCCCTGCTTTTATCATTTGGGGTTATTAGATCCCATTTTGGAAGATATCATCTTCTATATATAGACTACGAAAGATATGAAGTAGGTTTATTAATACCTAAACGACAAATACAGACACTCAAGTAGTTTATATACTTCTAAAACCGTACGCTTCACATTAACGATTCAGAAGATTATATTGATTTATACTTAGCTAAAACAGAACCAGTTTCTGTTAATGGGTTTTGACTCAATGTGGTTACAGGCTTGTCGGCCACACCGAATAGTGCTAAAACAGATTGTTTAATGGTTAATTAAGAAAATTCCTAAATAACACATTATGTCTTCGGGGTTTTTTTTGTAATGTAGTGGAAGTAGTTAAATTCAATTAACTTTAAAATTAGTTAAGTGCAGAGGTTTGTAAAGTTTAACCTATTCAGATAAATCAAGTGCATTAAAGCTACTGATTTCGAACTTTAACTACACGGGATAATATGCTTAATTGACAATCCAAACATGATTTTAAATAAACATTTATACGGTCGGCAATCATGTGAGTTTCATTAGTGTGCACATTTCCCAAGTAAAGAATAAATATCAGATAAGCGTTTGTAGTTTCAATATGTTCAACTTGTGTACAGAATCCGCGCATTATTTTAAACCGTTCTATTATTTTTTATTTTTGAAGATCCCAACGGAAGTCATATACATAATAAAATAACTGTCGTGTAGTTTGTTGATGTAAGGCAATACACATGTTTTTGTTTGCTCGGCAATGACAGTTTCAATAAGCCTGAACTTTCGCGACAAGAGCTATAATGTTGCACTTACAAAGATATATGAAAAGACGGATTGAAAAATAAGACTACCGCAGCGGTGGTCTAGGGAATAAAGCATCCGACTCGCCTGACCGGGATACCAAAGACTTGAAAAATGGCTCTAGAAGTTTCCTCTCTTGGTGATTAGCATTTAGAGGAAAAGTCCATGTCTTTTCGACCCGGTGTCAGTATAATGTGACTAGATTGGGGTATCATACCATGTTTCTGAGGCGGGCTACGCCAGGGTTGCAGCACAAAGAATACTTTCTAAAGCAGACAACGTTCGATATAGCTAAAGAATTGTTGAAACGCTTAACTCCATACAAACACACAAACTAAATAAGATTTAATTTGTAACAGAATATATTTGAAACAGGTGCTAATATAAGAAATTATTTAACATTTTTTTCATCATTTATACAGATGTATGGAACCTAAACAGGTAATATACGAACAAAGTTAATATAGTGAATAATTGTGTGAACAATGACGTAATGACCTACAGTGACCTAAACGTAATGTGTGTGAAAGTGTGACAAAAAATTAAATCTGTATAAATCAAAATATAGTTATGGATACTATACGTTATGTTATCTCGGTGAAGTATTTCGTGATTTTTCAATACATTACCATCAACATTTGCTGAGAAACTGATTACATTCAAAATGTAACCAGACCAACGGATGGAATGACACGCGGACATCATCAAACTTAAAGCCTTGATTATCATCGTAAACCGTTCGAAAATCCACTAGCTAGTAAACACTTTCATTAATAAAATCAGTACTTCAGGCGTTTTCAGATTGCCGTTGCAGAATTCATTTAAACATGTGCTCATTTAAATGACACAAAAAACTTTCTTACATATATCGTCACATGTAATATTAAAATGTATATGTATGTGTGAAGGTCTTGTTTTTTTCCCCTTGTAAAAATATGTTAAGTCGTTATTTAAGTTCTAGCGTTATTCCTATTCAAATACAAACCACTCTAACTGTATGTTTTTGTAATACAAGTTGTGCCAATGCAAACTAAACACAACATGATCAAAATTATATGAACTGAGATAGAATTACACAATTTATTGCAATACAAAATACAAAACATTGATGCAAAGAAATATTATTCAAAGGAATCTAAATATTATGTCAAAGTAGTAAATATAAAGTAACACAATGTACAGTGTCATAAAAAATAATACAACACAAGTTCTGTGCAATGTTATGGAAACAATAAAATATAAGACGATGCGAATTCAACACGGAAATAATTAACACTAAACGAAGAGACAAAAAATAAAACTGATAAAGACAAAACGCAAATTTTCTAAAAACAAAAAGCAATTGCTTTCAATTTTAATTAATACAAATCTTTCAACGCCTATTTTTGTTGTACTGTTTGTAATCTTTATTTCAACTTTATTCTTTATTAACCAACATCAAACGATTTTACAGTCGATCCTGCAAAATTTGCAAATTCAATTTAATCTCAACGAGTTTTCCAACTGTAATGACAAGATAATGTCATTTTGAAATGGGAGTGAATGGAAAAAAGGCAAAATGATAAATGATATTCTCGAGTTTTCAGAACAAAACGGAATCAATAGACACACGCTATATTTCCGGCAACAGATAACTTGTCAACATTGGTGTTGTATCATATGGACGTCTAATAATAATGGTTGAGCGACGCTAGGGATGGTCTAAGATATAAAAGAAATACCAATTTGTTATTTATCTGAGACATTAAAAACTCTTGTAAAATAAAAAAACGCAACGGAGAACTGATTAGCCTCATGCCACAAAATAATGCATAAACCAGTTCAGCTTTAAAACCCCGAGAACAGTTTTATCAAACAGTAGACAACAGTTTATCAAACAATTGTTAATTGATGTTAAGACAGAATAAACATATTTAGAGTTTCGGATAGATAGCGTCCTAATTGATGAGTCCCCAAGATATATTTCTGATCAGAGTATACTTAAAGATGCATTATCTTTAACTTTCTGTTCAATAAATGATGGAAATTGTATTGAATCACAAAGAGGAAGATCACATTTAAAGATAATGGTTGATTCTGTTCTTGTAGTTTATCTTAATTATGAGAAAGATGTCAATACACAGGTCGGCATTTTCTGTTTTAATCGTCGATGTTTTAGCGTTACCAGTGACTTTATCGCGGAGACAAAATACAATATTGAGTTATTGAAAAGAGAACCAATAATAAATGATGTTTGATACAAATCAGCAGTTTTATTGCTATAATCTAAAATATATCGGCGGTATAGGCGAGGCCTCTTAAAGCGTTTCAGTACAAATTTAATTATATCCTTCAGCGTTCCTAATCAATGTTTTTTTGCTGTTTTAACAATGATTGTGATACGGCATCTGAACTCTGGGGTAATTGTGATAAACAGTCGTGTACGAATAGGCGTAAATGAAGCTAATAATATGGAAATATGATAATAAAACACAAATGGAGCTGAAATTACATAAAATTATGTGTCCTACAAAAAGCCACTATGGACCACTAAGGAGGAACTAAGAACAACTTTGGGGTTCAGAGGGGACACTAAGGACAACTAAGGAGTTCAGAGGGGACACTTAGGACAACTTAGGGGTTCAGAGGGGACACTTAGGACAACTTAGGGGTTCAGAGGGGACACTAAGGACAACTAAGGAGTTCAGAGGGGACACTTAGGACAACTCTACACTCTGGTTGCACGTCCCCGTTTGATATGTTATGTTTTATAGAGTGTGTGTCCCAATTGCAAGTGCATCATACATGTACGTATCGCTACTCTACACTCTGGTTGCACGTCCCCGGTTGATATGGTATGTTTTATAGAGTGTGTGTCCCAATTGCAAGTGCATCATACATGTACGTATCGCTACTGTACACTCTTGTTGCACGTCCCCGGAGTTGATATGGTATGTTTTATAGAGTGTGTGTCCCAATTGCAAGTGCATCATGCATGTACGTACCGCTACTCTACACCCTGGTTGCACGTCCCCGGTTGATATGGTATGTTTTATAGAGTGTGTGTCCCAATTGCAAGTGCATCATACATGTACGTATCGCTACTCTACACTGTGGTTGCACGTCCCCGGGGTTGATATGGTATGTTTTATAGAGTGTGTGTCCCAATTGCAAATGCATCATACATATACGTACCGCAACTGTACACTCTGGTTGCACGTCCCCGGTTGATATGGTATGTTTTATAGAGTGTGTGTCCCCATTGCATGTACCACATACATGTACGTATCACTCCTCTACACTCTGGTTGCACGTCCACGGGGTTGATATGGTATGTTTTATAGAGCGTGTGTCCCTATTGCAAGTACATCATACATGTACGTATCACTCCTCTACACTCTGGTTGCACGTCCCCGGGGTTGATATGGTATGTTTTATAGAGGGTGTGTCCTCATTGCAAGTACATCATACATGAACGTATCGCTACTCTACACTCTGGTTGCACTTCCCCGGTTGATATGTTATGTTTTATAGAGTGTGTGTCCCAATTGCAAGTACATCATACATGTACGTATCGCTACTGTACACTCTTGTTGCACTTCCCCGGTTGATATGTTATGTTTTATAGAGTGTGTCCCCCAATTGCAAGTGCATCATACATGTACGTATCGCTACTCTACACTCTGGTTGCACGTCCCCGGGGTTGATATGGTATGTTTTATAGAGTGTGTGTCCCAATTGCAAGTGCATCATACATATACGTATCGCTACTGTACACTCTGGTTGCACGTCCCCGGTTGATATGGTATGTTTTATAGAGTGTGTGTCCAAATTGCAAGTGCATCAAACATGTACGTATCGCTACTCTACACTCTGGTTGCACGTCCCCGGTTGATATGGTATGTTTTATAGAGTGTGTGTCTCAATTGCAAGTGCATCATACATGTACGTATCGCTACTGTACACTCTGCTTGCACGTCCCCGGGGTTGATATGGTATGTTTTATAGAGTGTGTGTCCCAATTGCAAGTGCGTCATACATGTACGTATCGCTACTCTACACTCTGGTTGCACGTCCCCGGGGTTGATATGGTATGTTTTATAGAGTGTGTGTCCCAATTGCAAGTGCATCATACATGTATGTATCACTCCTCTACACTCTGGTTGCACGTCCCCGGTTGATATGGTATGTCTTATAGAGTGTGCGTCCTCATTGCAAGTATCTCATACATGTACGTATCGCTACTCTACACTCTGGTTGCAAGTCCCCGGTTGATATGGTATGTTTTATAGAGTGTGTGTCCCAATTGCAAGTGCATCATACATGTACGTATCACTCCTCTACACTCTGGTTGCACGTCCCCGGTTGATATGGTATGTCTTATAGAGTGTGCGTCCTCATTGCAAGTGTCTCATACATGTACGTATCGCTACTCTACACTCTGGTTGCACGTCCCCGGTTGATATGGTATGTTTTATAGAGTGTGTGTCCCAATTGCAAGTGCATCATACATGTACGTATCACTCCTCTACACTCTGGTTGCACGTCCCCGGTTGATATGGTATGTCTTATAGAGTGTGCGTCCTCATTGCAAGTATCTCATACATGTACGTATCGCTACTCTACACTCTGGTTGCAAGTCCCCGGTTGATATGGTATGTCTTATAGAGTGTGTGTCCCCATTGCAAGTACCTCATACATGTACGTATCGCTACTCTACATTCTTGTTGCAAGTCCCCGGTTGATATGGTATGTTTTATAGAGTGTGTGTCCCAATTGCAAGTGCATCATACATGTATGTATCACTACTCTACACTCTGGTTGCACGTCCCCGGTTGATATGGTATGTTTTATAGAGTGTGTGTCCCAATTGCAAGTGCATCATACATGTATGTATCACTCCTCTACACTCTGGTTGCACGTCCCCGGTTGATATGGTATGTTTTATAGAGTGTGTGTCCCAATTGCAAGTGCACCATACATGTACGTATCGCTACTCTACACTCTTGTTGCACGTCCCCGGGGTTGATATGGTATGTTTTATAGTTTGTGCGTCCCAATTGCAAGTGCATCATACATGTACGTATCGCTACTCTACACTCTGATTGCACGTCCCCGGTTGATATGGTATGTTTTATATAGTGTGTGTACCAATTTCAAGTACATCATACATGTACGTATCGCTACTATACACTCTGGTTGCACGTCCCCGGTTGATATGGTATGTTTTATAGAGTGTGTGTCCCAATTGCAAGTGCATCATCCATGTACGTATCACTCCTCTACACTATGGTTGCACGTCCCCGGTTGATATGGTATGTTTTATAGAGTGTGTGTCCTCATTGCAAGTACCTCATACATGTACGTATCGCTACTGTACACTCTGGTTGTAAGTCCACGGTTGATATGGTATGTTTTATAGAGTGTGTGTCCTCATTGCAAGTATCTCATACATGTACGTACCGCTACTCTACACTCTTGTTGCCCGTCCCCGGTTGATATGGTATGTTTTATAGAGAGTGTGTCCCCATTGCAAGTGCCTCATACATGTACGTATCGCTACTGTACACTCTTGTTGTACGTTCCCATTTGATATGGTATGTTTTATAAAGTGTGTGTCCCCACTGTAAGTGCCTCATACATGTACGTATCGCTACTCTACACTTTTGTTGCACGTCCCCGGTTGATATGGTATGTTTTATAGAGAGTGTGTCCCCATTGCAAGTACCTCATACATGTACGTATCGCTACTCTACACTCTGGTTGCACGTCCCCGTTTGATATGGTATGTTTTATAGAGTTTGCGTCCCCATTTCAACTGCAATACATGTACGTGTCGTTACTGCACATTCTGGTTGCGAGTCCCCAGTTACTTTGGTATATTTATTATAAGAGTGTGCTTCTACATTTCATCTCCCTCATACATGTACGTATCGCTACTATACATTCTGGTTGCACGTCCGCAGTTACTTAAGTACGTTTTACAGAGTGTGCGTCCTCATTGCAAATGACCATACGTGTGCGTATCGCTAATCTACACACTGGTTGCGCGTCCCCAGTTACTATTGTATGTTTTATAGAGAGTGCGTCCCCATTTCAACTGCCCCATACTTGTACGTATCGCTACTGTACACCCTGGTTGCACGTCCCCAGTTGCTATGGTATGTTTTATAAAGTTTGCATCCCCATTTTAACTGCCTCATACATGTACGTATCGCTACTGTACACTCTGGATGCGCGTCCCCAGTTGATATGGTATGTTTTATAGTGTGTGCGTCCCCATTTCAACTGTTTCATACATGTACGTGTCGCTACTGTACACTCTGGTTGGGCCTCCCCAGTTACTATGATATGTTTTATAGTGTGTGCGTCCCCATTTTACCTGCCTCATACATGTACGTGTCGCTACTGTACACTCTGGTTGCGCGTCCCCAGTTGATATGTTATGTTTTATAGTGTGTGCATCCACTTTTTAACTGCCTCATATATGTACGTATCGCTACTTTACACTCTGGTTGCGCGTCCTCAGTTGCTATGATATGTTTTATAGAGTGTACGTCCACATTTCAACAGCTTCATACATGTACGTGTCACTACTGTATATTCTGGATGCACGTCCCGAGTTGATATGGTATGTTTTATAGTGTGTGCGTCCCCATTTCAACTGCCTTATACTTGTACTGATCGCTACTGTACACTCTGGTTGCCCGTCCCCAGTTTCTATGGTATGTTTTATAGTGAGTGCGTCCCATTTCGACTGCCTCATACATGTACGTGTCGCTACTGTACACTCTGGTTGCGCGTCCCCATTTACTATGGTATGTTTTATAGGGTGTGCGTTGCCATTTCAACTACCCCATACATGTACGTATCGCTACTGTACACTCTGGTTGCGTGTTCCAGTTACTATGGTATGTTTTATAGATTGTATGTCCCTATTTCAACTGCCTATTGCTATTGTAAATTCTGGTTTCTGGTGTCGCTACTGTACACTCTGGTTGCGCGTCCCCATTTACTATGGTATGTTTTATAGGGTGTGCGTTGCCATTTCAACTACCCCATACATGTACGTATCGCTACTGTACACTCTGGTTGCGTGTTCCAGTTACTATGGTATGTTTTATAAATTGTATGTCCCTATTTCAACTGCCTATTGCTATTGTACATCCTATTCTTGTTTCGCGTCCTCAGTTGCTATGGTATGTTTTATAGACGTATAGATTGTACGTAGTGTTTTTTTCCTTAATTTCAAATGACCCTACTTCACTAATTATAATATATAATATGCTTTCGAATTGTTTTTTTACATCAATCGCTTTATCTAACGATAAGCATTGCAGAAAAAACACCGTTAAAGTTCCCGGCCAGGCTAATGACCTAAGGCGAGCCGGTCGAACATTGCCGTAAAAACGTTCGGACTTTGAGGCAAATAAACGTCAAAATTACTATTTCTGGAGCGTTCGAGCATGCCGGACAGGGCAATATCCGTAGTATATGATATATCCGATTGATAGTGGATGTTGGCATTGGGTTTTTCTAATGAATGATGTAAAACTCATTCCCTAGTGCTACCGATGTGGTCCCGGAGATGCGTGGCGAATAGCGAAAAATCTTGAACATTTCATATTTGCCGGTGTGTGAATTTTTCGAAAATACTTATCGGAATATCAGAGTGTACCTAGATGTTCCCTGTACGAATTGAAGGAGTACCAACAACCACATGTGCATGTTTGAAGCACGTGCGCTACAGTAAAAATAGTGAACATAAAATTGATTTCTGCGTTTAGGTTCTATGTTTGTCCGTGTCTCACGGGTCTTTAATATATTTTTAAAAACTATCTGTGGTAAAAACAAGAAAATAAAAATGTTCCGATAAAGAATGGTACAAAAAACAGACCTGTCGACCAAATATTGAAGTCTGTGGAACTTTTTGAAAATTATGGAATTTGACTTTTTCTAAAAAAAAGCCGTGAAAAGCCGTGATAATACTTGTTGTACATATACGTGTCATGTTCAAATCACTGCCGAGAGCTCATTCCTCAGGAATTTACTTTGAGCTTGACTTTGTTGAACTTGGTACCATTGTGTAGGTATTGACGAGATAGTAAGTAAGTTTTATTTCCTCACATTTGGTCCCCAGTTACTCGGTAAATACTAATACAGTGTGTATGTCCCCGGTTGCCAGTGTGTAAACGGTGTGCGTCCCCGTTTATACTGGCTCGTACATTTTTACACACTTGGTCCCCGGTTAATCGGTAAATACTAATACGGTGTGTATGTCCCCGGTTGCCAGAGTGTGTAAACGGTGTGCGTCCCCGGTTAGAGTAGAAGATTTCATAAGTCACTATTTTAACAATAGACAACTTTTTGAGCCCGGAACGTTTTAAAGGGTGCTAATCTTGATAATAAACGTTAAAATTTTAGATCTAGCTCTATTATTAAAGAAGATAAAAAAAGTCCCCAGTTGCCATGAATACATCGGACGTCCCCGGTTGACACCTTTTACAAGTATGTGTGTGTGTGTGTGTGTGTGTGTGCGTGTGTGTGCAGTTTTGTGTGTGTGTGTGCGTGTGCGTGTGCGTGTACATGTGCGTGTGTGTGTGTGTGTGTGTGTGTGTGTGTGTGTGTGTGTGTGTGTGTGTGGTCAGATCAATAAGATATTAATACGTAAGTGTACGACAAGACAAACATTCAACTGTCTCCGTCTGTTCAAACCTTAAGAAGTAGTTTGCTATCATTGAGTCTCACGGCGTTCATGTCGTAGCACAATTATATAGGAAAGAGTGATGGCCAACTGTAAAAAAACATGCAGTTTATTGTAGAATTAAAGGCACATATATTATTTAAATATGTTTAGCTAAAAGGAAAAAATACTTAGTAAAATAAAGGTAACAAGGTTTTCCCAATCCCGTCCTGTATTTTCGATCTCGTCCGAGGTAACTGTTGACTACCGATAAGTGCTATTGTCACCAAGTTTAAATCCAATAACCAAAATCCTTCTTTAAAGACAATGAGCGTTTTTTAAACAAATTGTCAATCAAACTGGAAACCGCTTTTAATTTGAGCAATTCCGGTAAATGATTAAACCACCAGTTGGTTGTTGATTTTTTTTTTTAAAAAAAGATTATGTATCGAAAGTGTCACGCAAACGCTGAAACGTCTAGGGCAATGTGTAGCAATGCAAAGTAGCATTTAGTTCAGGTTGAAAGTACTTAAACAGTCACGTAATTTCATTATAGAAGAAATCTAAAGGAAAATCGAAATTCAATTTGTTTTAATATTGTTTTTGTATTTGTACTCCACAATTCAGTGATCGTTTTTATTATAAAATTGTTGATGTATCGTTTTGATATTACTTTGAGGGTTTTGTTACATTTTTATGCAAAAAAAGGAAAACATTAGCTATATATTTATATGGAGATAATTATTTGTGAATAAGACATAAATGTACAGACCAGACTACGTCGAGTGTGCCTAGCTACAATGCAAACCATAGATACAGTATCAAGGCCTCTGCTAAATCAATAAATGTGGTGTCGACCATGACTTATATACCATGGAATTACATGCAACACATCTGGACAGGGTGGACAAATTTACATACATGAACTGATAGCTTTATATGAGTAGGATATATAAGCTATTGTATATGTATACGCTAAGGACGAATACGTTTCTTTAATTAGTTGGAATTGATATAGAATACATTATATATTTGACGTATAGAATATGTTTTTATATTTTGTATGATTTGTTTCAATGTTAAACAAATGCTTTTAAGCCAATTTAATATCTGAGGAATGTATTGTCCGAAAAAATTATGTACAACATTAATGAATATTAATTGTATTTTATAATATACTGCAAAAACAACAGAAAATGTTTTTGATAATTTTGCTTATTGTGACTAATTATTTGTCTATTAAGTTGTAAGTCCTGGCATAATGAATAGATATTTGGGGAGGGTGTAAACACGCAATATCAGCTACAATAAACATTTAAATAGACAATCGCTTCAAAAGGCATTAGAAATTTAGTGAAGGTTATATAATTGTCAGATAACGGGCTACTTTTTTATTTTTTTACGGTTCTCGGTCACCATTAAATGCAATTAAGTTCTTAGGATGAAAAAAGTTAATAATTTATATTTGCCTTGAAAAGTGCTCTCTTTCTCACTTTTTGATTTGATTTGAAAGTTCCATTGCAAAAAATTTAAAAAATAAAAATTAAACCAGTAGAAATGTGTCTTAGGTTTTTCCGTGCTTGCAACAAATATCTAAATTTTTAGACTATAACGGAGAAATTCCAACACAGTTTTTGTTTTAAAAAAAGAAATATATTTCAAACAGGAGACTTTTAATTGACAAAACCATCAAAGTGAGGCTATCTTGTCGCTTCCTCTGCATGCTTGTATTGTATTTAATATTATCACTATGAAATAATTGTGTTATTGCCGTTATACTAGTTGCGATTTTTGAACCCTACGTCTCTTGTGAGGCATGTATGTTCTTTTCTAAAAAAAAACCTTTGATCCAGTTTGATAATTGCAAATTAACATTTGAAAACATCCGTTGCGTAATAAGCTTATCATGCCAATTTTGTAAACTGCTTTTTAATTAGTACGTGTCATACATTCTAAAAATCAACAGCTCCAATGGGATCTCAAAATGTCAAGGAGATAAATAAATATTGATGCGTTAAAATCTTATAGGAACACTGAAATAATGTTTGATAAAGTGCACACTCACACTTTTTTGAAAGTAATAATCTTAATGGAAATTATCAGTAAACATATAATCATCCGTACTTTGATGTATTTCAATTCATTTCAAGTATGATTATTAGTTATTGTTAGAATAACCCCATTTCTACGTCGAATTTTCTTATAACAATAACACGACTATATGTTTTGCATAACCTAGGGTATGTAACTTGCAAATATATTTTTAATTTCAATAAAATACATTTTATATCTTTCTTCCATACATTGTACATGATTATTTCTTTTTTAAATTACTAAATTAACGACTTATTAAAAGTTGCCAATGGCCATTATTGTACATATTAACTAGTCTAGTAAATATACCACATCATCCGGACAAAAATTATATTGGTGGGTTTATTTATGGAATGATGTGTTTAAAAAATGTTGGAGATTGGTATCCGACGATAAGTTGATAAAAAATATAAACGTTTAATTGTTGAGAGAATATGACACTCATTTTATAGAAATAGTCAACTACATCAACAAAATATTGACATAAAGCTATTTTATTTACATTGATCATAATAAATTACCACAACCGCCAATATTATACAGGGATTTTTTCCCAATTTTAATACTAAGAAATTTAATTTTTTGTTCACTAAACAATGAAAAATATATAGAGGTAAATTAACAAAAAATAAAACTGTAACACATATGCCAATATCGTCATCAGAAGCAGCAGTAACAGTATTAGCAACAACAACAATGACAACAATTGAACCTCTTATATCTGCATAAAAATAAGTAACACAATAGCAATATATGGAACATCATTTCTCGACTCAGTTACTTTATCTTTAAAATAAATAAATAATTATTTGTGACCAAGTTAATTGTAAATAATGAATATGTGCAACATGAACCCGATTTGTTCGCTAAAATATACCTAAGCATGATCGGAGGGAGCATTGCAATAACATAGCAACAACAGTCAATTTTATATACTGTATCCGAAATGGCTGGACTTTTCACTATGTCTACACAGCGAGTAAACGGTTAGTAATACAAGGTCCTGTGTTTCTTATCATTGAGAGGATCAGCAATCACGCAAACGATCTAAATACGTGTTGGTATTTTAATAGGGATATTTTAGGGCTGTAGGGTCATTTTAGGGTTGTAGGGTCATTTTAGGGTTGTAGGGTTATTTTTAAAAATGTTCCCTCAAGTGTAAAGTATGTTGGCCCCGAATCAATTCCACAAAATTCAGTTGCAGCAAATTGTGAACGCCAAATAGTCTACTTATCTGGTTCAGAATTGACAGTCAACATTTCAAATTAGAAGTATGGAACTAGATGGGAAGACTAGAATGTATACATGTACAACTTATGGCAGTGATAACTTCTTGAAATATTAATCATTTAACAGTGAGACGTTAATTGAAGAATTAAAACTTAGATATTTCTCATTGTTTAATATTCTTTTATTTATTACACTAATATTTCAATATTGTATGAAGCAATATGTTATTTAACCAACTTAAAATCATGTGTTGCATTATCGTCACGGTTTACCTTATATAATCACATATCTGCTTGTTAGAATTTGGAGGGATAATTTCACATGCCTCAATTACATAAGTTTAGTACGAATTGGTTTGATAAGTTTTTTTATTGGCAAACAAAGTTTCAGTATGGGGCATAACCTATGTCAGGTAACACACAAAAAGTGTAAAACAATAAATTGTACTTGTACACTTGCCTGTTAAGACAGTAAATAGTTGGAACTAAAACAAAGATTTCTCTTCGTTTTAATGCTTTAATTTTACATGTTAATTTCACATGCTCAAACGGCGCATTTTCAATATATCAAGGCTCCAATACTCTAAAATGAGTTTTTTTTTGTAATAATACTTAGTGTTACAACATATGCATCGCAGAAAATAACAGTATTAGGAGTAAAACTGTGAACAATACACAACAAGTGTATGGTATGTTTTTTCTGCAATATATTTAAATAAAAATAACAGTATAGAAACATTCTATTGCAATAATCTAATTCAACCTAAGCTAGTTATAGGTTAATTCATTAAATTTGCATACACAAAGGGTACATTTTCAATACACTAAAGTTCCTAATAATCTTAAAATTGTTATTTTTATGATAAAATATAGTTGTAAATCGGTATCACAGGGTATAACACTATTAGAGGTAAAACGTTCAATTGTACAAATTATACATATCTATTTTAGTGGTAACGATTTCGAAGCTTAAATGCTTCAAAGTTAGGTTGTGTGTTTGAACTAGTAAAAATAAGGTTGTCCATCCCCGAACTCTGTAATCTTTTAATCTATTTGCATCTATTTAAACATATTTTTGGCAATTTTATGTTGACTTAAAATAACCGAAGAATGACTGGACCAAATACAACATACATGTACACTGTATTATTAACATGATTATTACATAAACAATTATGTTGCTTTAAAATTGATTGCAAGAAAAAACATAGTAAACTTTTCACTACAATGTTTTATTACCAGTTAGAGTTATATGGAGTCTTTTTTATGAAAAGAGGATTTAATTATTTGTTTTTTCATCGTACTGTATGTTAGGTTGTTGACCTCTATACAGTCGTTGGAAATCATGTTGTCGTCGACAACCGAAATGACCGGCGATTCGATGATTGTGAATTTTCCCTAAAGTATTAAACAGTGGTTCGCATAATTGTTCTTATCTTCGTACCCGTAGTTATTATTTGCTTGCTGCTCTGACTACTGTAATGTCATTGAGTACGTCTGTGTGTAGCATCACTTGTTTAATGCCATATAATCATCACATGAGAACCCGTGCTTTACTACATACATATTTGCTTGCTGCTCTGACTTCTGTAATGTCATTGAGTACGTCTGTGTGTAACATCACTTGTTTAATGCAATATAATCATCACATGAGAACCCGTGCTTTACTACATACATATTTGCTTGCTGCTCTGACTACTGTAATGTCATTGAGTACGTCTGTGTGTTACATCTCTTGTTTAATGCCATATATTCATCCCATGAGAACCCGTGCTTTACTACATACATATTTGCTTGCTGCTCTGACTACTGTAATGTCATTGAGTACGTCTGTGTGTAACATTTCTTGTTTAATGCCATATATTCATCACATGAGAACCCGTGCTTTACTACATACACATTTGCTTGCTGCTCTGACTACTGTAATGTCATTGAGTACGTCTGTGTGTAACATCACTTGTTTAATGCCATATAATCATCACATGAGAACCCGTGCTTTACTACATACACATTTGCTTGCTGCTCTGACTACTGTAATGTCATTGAGTACGTCTGTGTGTAACATCACTTGTTTAATGACATATAATCATCACATGAGAACCCGTGCTTTACTACATACACATTTGCTTGCTGCTCTGACTTCTGTAATGTCATTGAGTACGTCTGTGTGTAACATCACTTGTTTAATGCCATATAATCATCACATGAAAGACCCGTGCTTTACTACATACATATTTGCTTGCTGCTCTGACTACTGTAATGTCATTGAGTACGTCTGTGTGTAACATCACTTGTTTAATACCGTATAATCATCACATGAGAACCCGTGCTTTTCTACATACACATTTGCATGCTGTCGTTCTGTTGTAGAGAATAGTATTTTATTTTAATTCCTATTCGCCTTTTGATGTGATGACGTGGTCAGAACGAGGTTGAATGCTACGTTCCTACTTAGGCCCCAGTGACCTCTTTTGTTACTGACTATGCCAATGTGGAAGCCCATATCGCCACTTCTTATCTATATAAATTATATATTGTGTCTATATGTATTCAATATACCACGTGTGTCCATGCTGATTTGTTATGCACTCAGCGTTTTCCCCCAGCGAAGAGAAGAGTACGACTTTAATGGATTTTCTATACGGCTTCATATCCATACCGTTAATATGTTTTAACTTATATCTATTATAGATATTACTCATTTAGTAATACCGGCTATAGGAATGTTATGAAATAAAAATAAAAGCACGCGTGTAAGTTAAGCTTTTTGCAAATGCCGTACTCTAAATAGAATATAACATTTCATAAAGTGAGATTTGTTTGAGTTTATTATAACTAAAATGGCATTTCGAATACCAAATTTTTAAATCCATAATGTTTCTTATAATAAGGAATAGCAAAATGTTTTTTATGAATGCAAAGTTAAAGATACGTTTGTTTCATTATAATGTCATCGAAGACAAACGGACTAACTCTGTTAGTATCAACGTTAACCCTCATTCAAATTTGCATCGATCAAAGCACACCAAGATACCACGTTGAAGGGTGTTTGTAAAAGTTATCCAATCTTAAATGGTTAATATATTCTACATATAAACAGGAATAGGACGTAATAATAGTGTATTTGTGAATGTGCGTTGAATAGGTGTAAAATTGTAATTTTTATTGTGTCTACATTTTTAAATTAGTTTTATACTTCCAAGCATAGATCATTAAAGACAGTTGTTACAGTGTTTGAACTGATAAAAAGGATTGTTTGTCAGGTTACCGGCCAGGTTATGTAACTGAAGATGCTATATCTGTTATAGCATGCAGTAAATACGTGATAACTTTAATTAGACTTCTCACTACACAGTTACGTCCCTTTTACCCACGGTAATATGATTCTTACGCTTAAAAAAAATGTCCTATGTAATTTGGTTTTGAAATATTTTCAAAATGGTTCATAGTGGTTGTGATTTCTTGCTGCAGATGAGTAGAGCAAAAGTTGACATAATATATACTGCAGTACATGTAAGACATCACTGGTGTTCGAAAAGTGACTTTTGTAGGATTTCAACTTTCTTTAAAAAGACTTCAACCTATCCGTTAGTGTGCATTTTTATGTGGGTATACATTCCCGCTATAAACAAAATACATTTTTAAAAAAAATTCTATGTGAAATTATTTTGTTACCATGGTAATCATCGACCCTATTTCATATAGAACAAAGAACACAAATCAACTGTGTAGTGAAGATATAGAACAGCATAACATGCGTTGCTAAATGTTATAGTAAACTGCTTATACTTGATAAGTTTTTAAACGAAAACATAGTATAGTGTAACTCAAAAGAAAAAATATAAATGATAGATAGACTAATCAAATATAAATATGAAAAAAAAACACTTTAATGGATGTACAAATTCATTTTTCCGAAAAAAATATCAAAGTATATGATATCATAACGATATGTTTTAATTGCAGAAAATCGTATACCTTAAGTGTGTTCTTAACGTATAACATGGGTTTTTTTTGGCAATTTTTAACTTGTTAACTATATTTAAATCTAAATATATGCTTATATTATTTCAATTTCATTAAGCATTTAATTTTGAAACAAGTATTAACTCCAAGAACCTATATGTAACCGCTTTAAATATAACGGCTTTATTTACAAACAAAATTAAAATATGAATTATATTAATAAATATGAATATAAACATATTTATCACATAATTTACGGTGCAGGAGTGTAATAAACCCATGACTTATTTTTGGTATTTTCCTAATGTTATATCACTTCCGATTCATCGCTCTCGTGCGGAAATTGCCGGAAGTATTCTCTGACTATATAAATGACGTCGATTTGTCACGGTTAAATTATGTTATATTGAGACGTTACGTCATATGATGATTTAAGGAAACAAACTTCTTTATAGAAGTGATCTGTCAAATAAATGGTAAATGTTAACTTTCCTAAGTGATAAAACTAATCTTACAGTCGTAGTCATCATTATTGCATTTAATCATTTAATAAATTCAATAATGAATAAGCACTCATGTTAGATCTTCTATGTACCAGAACATTACAATCTATTTATATATCTTTCTTGCATTATTATTTTTAACTTGCTGTTTAAATGGCAAAGCAATATATTTGACAAACAGCCAAGAATGTAATTGCAACAACGCACCGGTATACAATAAAAAAGCAGTGTTTCCATAGTAAAATTGATTAAAATCCATCCATATTTAGTTAAACGATACTTCGTGTCATAGTTTAAGGTTTGAAATATGTAAAAAAAAGACGTTCAGCAGACAGATAAATAATTTTGTATTAACAATTAATGAAAGCTGTCAGCCTATTCGTCATCCGTAGACACAGTCTTTAATTTTCATTTTTGTGTGCAAATCGGTTACTATGGGAGTAACGTTATATATTTAAAATGATTAAGTGTATACTGCAAGCCCCATCTATCTTTGAACGTGTTAACCATTTGAAACTACTATTCTGAAAGTTTTAATACATTATATCAAAATTGAAGATAGATTTGAAAATATGAGTGTAAATATTATTGAAATTCCTTTTACCACATCGATTAAAACCTGCTGAAAATTAAAAGAACTATGTGAGCACATTACACATTTCTTCATATATGACAAATGATAAGCGAATCGTGTTGCCTTTGAAACAATTACAGCAGCAATTAAACCCGATATTGAAGATCACCAAATTAAATTTAATATTTGTATTTCGTAGACAAATTATGCCTAAATGTACAGTGAAGTGAACATTTATCAAAATTGCCTTTAATGCTTTAGTCAAAGCAAGAGTATTATACTATTCAAGCTTGTATTGCATATTAAAGGATAACTTGTATAATGCCCATATAAAAGGGGTGTGACATGATACCTTTTTATCATGTGAATAATAACCAACAGTTAAAACATGTGTTCAAGTTGTTAAACAGCGTGCGGTGATTTTTACATTACATCTCTAAGTACTCTGTCAATAAAACTGTTCACGCCTATTTTCAGTTTCTTAGTTTTCATAACTTTTATTCAATATTTCGATCAATATATTATGCATTCATTTTCAATAATTAGAACTGCATTAAAGCTATTTGTCCAATATCCTTGATTATCATAATAGTATATATACTATATTATTGAAATTCATAGTTGTCATGACAGATTTGTTTTTGTTATTACTTGGAAGCCTGGAGCTCTTTTATAACAGGCAGTGTTTCCGAGATATGACGATATTTTACGATGGCAAAATTTTGCCACAAATATAAAACAACACGTATAAGAACATTTGTTCAAGAAGCATAGCTTGGTTTTCTCTGTGTCATTAACTTGCACGACCTATATAATTGCCCGCACAATAAGTTAGATAATTAATAAATTGAACTTGCTGTTATATACTGGATATATTAATGAAATAACTTTTTTGTTGTACATTCACGGAGTATAAACAAATATGCAGAGCGAGAGAATTCGTCAATCCTTCAAAGATTCGAACGATTTGCATGCGGTGTATCCAAGTTGAAATCCCATTTAAAGGTTATACGTATCCATGAGCTGACAATTAAATTACTTTTTTAAATTGACAAAAACGCGAAAATGGACAAAAAGAGTAATATGATGTTTAAAAGGTATTGTTTCTTCAAATGTTCTAGTTTTTTTAGGTTATTTCGAAAAAAAAAGAGTTAGATATCCCAAAGGAAATCATGACAAGCTGTTAGTTTTAGAAGCAATATCTACTGTAACACTGCCTAGGGAGTCGTTGGATACATATTGGTTTATGTTTTATAGGTCTAGTGACAAAACTCAAGCGTTTGTTTAAATCATTTTGTTCATTTACATTTTGTTTACCTCATATCACATTCAAAATGACAAGCGGAGATAACTTATATTTGGCATTAATGGAATGTCATTGTCAAGAATATAGGACATGGCTGAACACTATTCTACTATGTTTGCGTATCAAAGCTGTCGTCATACCAATGGACCTATAACCATATATAATCTACCTTGTGTTAAAATAACATTGAAAGAAACAGCAGAAGACACGTGATTTGTTATTTCCTCGGAAAATTGTTTTATTATTACAAAAAAAGAAACTTATTTGTTTAAAAATTATATAACTGTCTTTTAAACAATAGCATCAATTCTCATGTGTGTACTTTCGAAGCAATAAAATACCATAATGGATCACTTCATTATAAATGACAAAATCGTTTATTTACTAGATAACTAAGTGTGTCAAAAAAGCATAACATCATGTCATGCAGATTACATTTTAATGTTTTCAAATAACTTTAATTTAATATTCTAAATACAACACTTATTTAATTATTTTCAAGCGTTTATGTCGTCAGACGATCTTAGTGGACGATTGGCTTGGTCATTTATTTCATTTTGACACATGCTTTAGAAAATTAATTTTTTTCTATAAACAAGTACTTGTCTTGCTTTTCCAGTACCATACATTTGCTTCGACTATTAACTAATTATATGACGTCATATTTTATGAATACAGACCTGCTTTTTTATCTAAGTTAGTGTAATAAGTATTTAAGTTAAATGATTACCACGGTGTTTATTTTTAATATTTGAATTCATTATGAGAGTTCTTTATAGATAATTCACGAAGATCGAATTTTTGATTCGTAGATAGGGTTAAACCTGAACGAATGAACCACATTATCAGTATTGCGCACCCATATTTTACAACGACTATGTCGCTATTTACATAAAAATACACTGTTGTTAATGTAATTTGGGTTGGGATGGTTACATAGCTGTAATTTACTTAGGAGGTTAATTTAGAAATGTTGAGGTAAAGAATATCACTGGTTGCATTTGTTTTTTTTTTCTTTTTTATATTAAAGTGCATATACAGTAGAACTTCGATGGCTCGAACCCGACGGGACTAGACAAAAAAGTTCGAACTAAGGGTTGTTCAACATCATACCATACATGTACATGTATATAAATCGAAATAGCAATTCAGCCGGGACCAGGTAAGTTGTTCGAGCTATGTGTGATGTTCGAGCAAACCGTGTTCGAGCCAACGAAGTATCACTATATCCTGATATCATGCCTTTATATACTCATTGGATACATCTTGCCGAAAGGATGTCGATTTAAACAAGCCAAAATAATATGTTTAAAAAGGGTTTTCTAATTAAGGCTAAGCGCCCATATTAAACTAAAATAGATTTTTCGCTGAAAATGGCAACATGTCTTATGAGGTACAAGATGAGTGGCGTGAATTCATTTTGATCAGAACTTGATCCGTTATACAGGATCACACGTAGTAAACAATGGTTCATCTCAGAAAGAGTAAGAATGACAACGCGAAGGTCGTCAACATTTTTAGAAAGGGGATTTCGTTTCAAGTTTAATACTCCAATTTACATATATAATTTTGAGTTCAATTTGTTCCGTTATACAGGTTTACACGTTGTAAAATTGGTTTCATCTCAGGAACAGTCCGATTGATGATGTGAAGGTCCTAAAGAAGTATTCAAGTGCTGCTGTTTTTATATTGGGGATTTCCTTTCAAGTTTACCACTTCGCTTGAATCATTGATTTTGTCATTTTTCGGTGGATTTGGATATTCTTTTTTTATCCAGTTTAGCGTTTTCCCTGATAAATTCTCTTAAGCCATTGTCTGAACACGACACACTGGTATTTATCATATAGGATTAAATCCAATATATCTACAATGTTTCGTTTGAAATCTAATGCAACTGTTTGTCTTATTTCATATTTTAACGCTGTTTTTGCATGCCATACATTCATCACCCATTAAGATTTTGATATTATAGATTCTGTTTAATTTCTTTTAATAAGCCATTATTTTAACCCGCATTAATGATATGTATTATCTAGAATTAAATCAAATAAACTTGAAATGTTTAGTTTATTTTCTTATGCAACTGTTTATCTTTAGTGCCATTAAGTGCTAAAAAAAGAATACCGTTAAAGCTGGTTCTGGGGGTGTTGGTAATCTCTTTACCCCTCATGAACCCCTAATGAACAGACCTAATAAACCTGACTTCTATTCATCTTTTAACCTAACTTCGACCAACTAAAAGTTCATGTATTTATGTGAAAAGACGCCTTGCAAATAAAACTTAAACTAATTTAAGCATTCAACTTCAGCATTTGTAAATCACGTCAACATATCATAACTGATCACATTGACAAATGTCCTCTTTCAAAATGATCTAGTAAAAATATTTGATCTAGTTGTATGTAAACCAATGATATATTTACATTTGAAATGATGCTTTTTCCTTGATATAGGTATCATCTATCGCAAGGGATTCAATTTCTCTTTTCTGGTTATATCTCAATATTATCCTCCACCTATTTTACCAAATCTATCTCGTATCATCATGATATATGTCCGTCATTTCTGTTATGTTGTCTCATACCATTTTTCGACATTTACGTTCCTCTCTGCATAACTCCTTCACATCCTATACATGCTTTCTTTTCTATGATCCTATGTCCCTCGGAGGATACTCGCTCACACAGATTTATCACCCCGGTATTACAAATTATGTATTGATATATCTTTTTACATAGCAAGAGTGAATGTTATTGGTCACGATCAACTCCATCAAAAAGGGTTAAATCCGATGAACAGTTTGGATTTGATTATTTGGCTTTCCGTTTTACCTTTTCTTCCGGTGACCTCAACAAAAATCCTGGAACATCTGGTACATTCAATTGGTGATCCGACTCGTCATCCACTTTATCTTCCGGATCATTGGACCGGTCATAACTTACTGATAGATATCTCTCATTTGTTAATTATACTGTCCAAAGCTCTGCCCCAAAGATACACCAACTATATGCTGATGTATGCTCATTTGATGTATTGTCTTTCACGGAAACTGGTTGAATAACAAAACAAAACATTTATCTTGCCTTTTCCATCTACCAAAAAGATCGCCAAACTGACAGATATGGCGGTGTTCTAGTCTAAGTTAAGGATACGACGACAAGATTTAGAGATAAACGACTTTGAATGTATATGGTTAGAATTAAAGGTGAAACATAAACCTTTTCTGTTTGGCATTTTCAACCGTCCGTTAATTTACCTCTCGTGTATTCAGGATTCCATAGCATTAGTTGTCGATACTCAGATTAAAAACATAGTGGTTACTGGTGATTTTAATCTCGATTGTCTCAAAACTGTACCTCGATTGAAAATTGACAACATGTGTATTCAATTCGGCCTTTCCCAACTAATTTCACCGAATCTTGCCAGTCATTATTGACATAGTCCTTGTATCCTTTCAAATCTATTAATCATTTGTGATGTAGATGAACCATTCCTAGAGCCGAATATTTACTACCATTGTCCAGTGTTCTGTTGTATCAGAAACCTTAAAGCCCGACACACACCATTCGAGCGCAAAGTCTGTGAATTTTCTGAAGCCAATTTTGATCAGTTGCGTACCAAAGTATCTGCATTAGATTGGAAATATTGTTTAATACACCACCATACTAAAGCACCATCTATCACAACATAACTCGTCCGACCGACTCCTGAAAACGTCTCTAAAATACTTCATAAATCCCAATTCCTCTACAACAAGCATCCAAACACTTATCACAACACATAAACATACGAAACAAACTCCTAGATGACACAAACACAGACCTCCCAAATTTTCTCATCAACAATCACAGCCCAAAACTCACCAATCTACAAGAAGAAATACCCACACGATGTTCGCAACTACAGGTCCATCCAATCAGTAAAATCCTCGAAACAATTATTCTCAAACATTAATTTAATATCTTTAATGACAAGAACTTCATCTTTTCGTTTAAGTCTGGCTCTGTTCCCAAGGTCTCTACTGTTAATAGGCTCACATATACTTACCGCACCTTTTGATAATGGTAAACAGGTTCAAGCTGTATTTTATGATATTTCTAAAGGACTTTTATTTAAACTTGAACGCAGGGTTATCTCTTCTACTTTGGTTAAAGGCTTAGTTTAGCTGACAGAACTCAATGTGTAGCCCTTTCCGGGTCCTCATCTGACACGGTTCGAATATCGGCTGCGTTTCTCAGGGTTCAATTCATGGTTCATTATTATAATTTTGTTTACATCAACGATGTTGTTTCTGAAATTTGGTCTGCGATTAGCCTCTTTGCTGACGACACAACCCTCTATGCCATTTTTGATAACCCTCAACATGCTGCTCTCTTTCTCAATTTTGACCTACAGAAATCAATGTCTGGGCTTTAACATGGCTCTCGGTCCTGCTAAAACTGAATCTTGACTTACCTGTCGCAAACATGTTAAACCCAACACCAGCCTCTATTCATGAACATTATTCAAATATAGTAAGTTGACACTCAAAAACACCGTTGAATCACTCTCTCTCTAGCGAAGGCACAAACACAAAGATATCACCAAAAATGCTTGGACTCGAGTTAACATTCTGGGCTCTCTCAAATTAAATCTGAATAATCTAAAAATCAAAATAAAAGCAACCAATATTATTTCAAGAGCAACAATCCTGGTATCACTTAATAACTAATACAAAGACTCCGCGCTGCATTTGTCTTATTTCTTTATATTGAACATTGTTCTAACATGTGACACTGTTAGTAATCATCTAAGATTAAATCAAAAGAGTTCACAATGCTTTCTTTATATTCAAGTACCATTCCTTTATAAACTCTAATGTTTTCTAAGCACACAAACAAAACACCTTTTAAATATGACAAAAATGACTTTCAATAAACACTTTTATTATAATCGTTAAGTTAATATAAATACCAAAAGCTGTTGATATTCAGATTAGGATTTAGAAATTAAAGAACATATTATAATGACACAGTTCAATTTTCGAAAACCTAAACCAAACAATCATCCTTTTATATTGTTAATGTGCCCAATACAAAACATAAATGTTAACTTTATTTTATAAAGTCAGGCATTGGTTATATCAAATTTCAATGTAAATAAAAATAAATAAAAAATGAATATGAAATTGCAATTATGTATGTTCTTTTGATAAGGTAGTACAACATTCGTAAGGATGTTTAAAGAAACATACATCATGACTCGTACAAAGTATCAATAACACAAATGCTCAATTTGAAACTCTGTTCCATTTTATTCAATTATATTTCAAATACTAGCAGAAAACAGTCTTACCCAATTATTGACGTTGTACATACATCATAAATGCATCACGCTGAAGCGAAAATTGAAGTGCTACGTAATTTGCCTACGAGCGTTGTTCTGTACGTGGTTCTCCTCTCATAGCTTATTTGATTACTACAAAATAAGGAACGGTTTCCAGAATTAAAATTGCAGCAAGTCTCCAGTGTGGAATATTTGGTAACAATTCATGGCTACGTCTTGTTCCTTTTAAACGATGTTTCCGCTTATTTGCCCTCTTTCTAAATATGTCCTTAGTGAATAGTGTAAAATCATGCTGTATAGAAAACAAATTATACTTGGATACAATAACTGAAATGATAACGATGCGAACACAAAATTGAAAAAAGAAATCTACCATTTGTACTTAAAAAGTATCAAAGTAAATATTTAGAAAGTTTGAAAATATTTTTATTATAAAAAGGAAATACTGACAACCCGAATTGAAATCTCAATAACAGAAACTTGTTTTCAGGGCCATTGTTAGAGAAAAACACACGTACAGTACCACAGGGAATGCAACATAAATATACAATGTATGAGACAACGTTGATATTTATTTATATAATATATCTTCGGTAAAAGCTTTGAAGTATACACCATATATAACACCATATATAACACCATATAACACCAACCAGATGCCCAGATCACGTTACTTATCTGAAATACATTTATCTACCGAAGATTGACGGATTTGACCGAGTATTGGCGATTGAATGCGCGAAAATCATCAGATTTTTTTGCGATTATTTTCGTCGTGAAGTTGCTTATTAATAAATTAGAATTACTGATCAGTAAATATATATTTAGAACATGATTTATTCACGTGTCAGGTTATTATAAATCTATGGAAGATGATGTAAGTTCACGAGAATTGTCGTTTATTTTGTTATAAAACAATTATTTAGTTACTGATTATGTCGCTTTTAAAACAGATGATGTTACTTTGTGAGATTAAATACGTAGGGAATGGCTTAGACACTATTTTTTCTATTGATATTACGTATATTTAGTAAAGAAATAAAACGTATATGTTTTATGAATTCAACACCACATTTAACTTATTTTATATAAAACATTTCATGAAAATGTTTGATACAAGCAACTCTTTACTAGATTTATATTTATAAACTCAAATATGAAACAATGTTTGGAAAATATAAAATCTTATTTAAATATTTATATGTTTATATTTGTGACTTCATCGTGTTGGTTTTATCATTTGCTTCGCTCAAGAGTATATTTTATCAGCGTTCCGTTTACGAATACTCTTGTAATTTGAATCATAAACTCGGGATTCATAGTTCAAATTCATGAATAATCAAATAAACGTCGCAAAGACTGTGGAAAACAATAAAAAAAAGTAAAAAAAAAATGTTTAATAATTATGTGTATCAGTTGTAAATTACGTGAGCTAAAAGTGTTGATATAATACTGAGGTTTATTCCGTATATAGCGACTGAGGTCACTTCTCAATGTGACAAATGTAGAATTATTTATTGCTCCCGGTTAACAGTAGATAGAATGTATCGGTCAGGCAGTGAATTTCTAAAAACAGTAAAGCTCAATAAATATTGGACATACAGTTAAAGTTGTATTTCTTTTGGTTTGAAAATAATGACACGTGTTTTATTTGGGCAATGAATATAAAGCTTCATCTGTAGATTCTTACAAATTCTGATATTACTTAAAAGCTTGATTGTTCAGGTTTTATTACCAAAGAATTAAAACAATAAATATCGGAAACAAAACCGAAGACTAACTTTCAGCCTATCCCCTGTTTTTTTGGAAGGAAAACCGATAACATTTCTACATCAAATCTGATGCTTTATAAGAATATATTATTAAATAATGATGCATTACATTCCTGTACTGTAATGGTGTATAGTCGTTTTAGTGTCAGTTTTAAGCTGAAAGCATTGCATGTTCTGCATTTAGATATCACATCGATAATTTAACGGCAACGTAGACAGGTCGGTTTTCAATCATTCTAATAATGACTGAAACTTTCCGAAAATAGTATAGAAACTAGTATTGAACCCGGAATGAACTACACATTGTATTCTGCCAGCTAAATAATCATTGAACCAAAGAAGAAGAAGAGAGGCAGAAATACCACTGCGTTCGAGTTTGAATAAACGTCCTTTATGCCACACGCGGTCGGATGCATTAGAAATATCACAAAAGGCAGCTCGAACCTAGCCTTGAAAAAGGTATGGTAAATAGATATTAGCTGATTGACAATAGTTTCCTTGGGAACAAAGCCGGACTGAAAAGAAGAGATAATGCTTTTGTTATGGAAGAAATGAAATACATGTTTCTGGATAATTACTTACTGATTGCACTGGTTGCGCTGAGTAGGGATATTGGCCTGTAGTTGCTAACATCATGAGGATCTTTCTACTTGTAGATTGCACAAATGCGGGCTAGTATCCATTGACGGGGGACTTTGGATAGGCCTTGTGAGCAGCTGAAGAGATCACAGAGAGGTCCGAATAGTTCGTTTAAAATTTATTTGAGGACTATATTAGTGAGGTTTTCCCTGATTGAAGAACTTTGATGGCGTCTATAATTTCAGTAGGCCGAATGTTGATGTTAATATAATAATATATCTAATACAAAATTCAAGATTTCATTATATTCATTGCAGTTCACGCCAAAGGTTGAGAGTAAGGCTCCAGACTCGACAAAATGGTCTCTCAAAAACAATTATCTTTACTGTTTATACCCAGTCAATGGTGTTTTGTGCAATTTAATGCTTCTAGATGACAATGGTTGCAAGCAGTCGTGAATACTTCTTTAATTTGAAAAACAAATACCAAGGTTTAAATCACTCAAAGAATTTTAAATTTCGTTTCGTCTGCAATGGCAATTCTCTTAATTTAACAAATTCTAAAACATCTTCTATATCTGAATGAATGGGGAGGTAATCAGTCTACTAATACAGAAAGACGCAGAAATCCCATACAACTCAATCTTTAATATCTCTAGTATTATGCTTTGTTCAAGTTAATCGTTAAAACAATTCCAGGGAATAAAGCATTTATCATAGCCGAATGATTACAAATTGCAACTCTGAAAACATACTTAACACATTGGTTTTGGGAAACTGTAATTTATATATTACATTAACATTATAATATAATGTCCTTCAACTTACTATATATAATCAAAACATTTTTGTAAACAAGAGAAGTGAGAACAATATCAACTACAATGAAGTAATAGAAGCTCAGAACGTAACTAAAAGAAAAAACAAGACAGTTTTAGTTCTCTTCATGGGGAAACAAGGAAAACTCCTTGATAACGGCTATTGTTAAAGCAAACGATTAATGATAATTTGAGACTCGGATTACGGTCGTACTTCATATAGGTCTTCACTTGTTTTCAAATATTAAAACCATTACGGTTTGTCAGATGTGTTTGATATTTCACCTAACCTGTCACTTTTAATATTATATAGTATACACGTTTCCAAACAATATCTTCTGTTTCGTGTTACTTTACTATAACACAATGTAATCAAACTATATTCGTGGAATCGTATATGAATCAGTTTATATACATATGTTTAAATCAATTATATGTTACACGTTAATAATTGTAAATATATTCATATAATTGTAATGATAGAAATCATTTCAAGAATATCAAATATAATTTCCATAATCCGTGTTTTTGTTATCATTCATTTGCTAGTTGTCCAATATAAGTTTATGATATGTTTTTCATTTCAATAGCCAAAACCTTTGTCCTCGTATATAGTTTTTCTACTGAACTAGAAAGCTTGAATTTATGGTTTCGTGGTATGTTCAAACTGTTGTTACAACCTAATCATAGTCGAGTTATTTTATAAACCACACAGTCAATACTATATATTTACTGAAACAAATCAAGTTACTGTAATTCTTTATTCGAATACCCACCTAGGCACATTATAGATGATGATAGATATATGACACTGTCTCTCACAACTGATTCAAGTAAAAAGTTATCAGTCATTTGCCGAGATAGTTATGCCTCAATACTGGTTATCCTTCCACGATTCCAGAAATGTGGTTAGGTTAACTACTTAAACAAACAAACACATCCTCACATAATGAATGTGTTTCTTTTTTTATCACATAAAGCCAAACATACTGTTAGATTTAAATTGTTATGAAGTGATTTTAAACAACACATAAGTAATTATGTAAATTCTTCAGTTGTAGAGGATGACGTCATTGACAAAGTCAGTCTTCGTTGACCATAACCCCTCTAAACGCATACTATTTACGTTTCTCCTTTACATGATATACACATGTAGCCGACTGTCGTTTTTAATCGTTTCTCGTAAACGCATATCCGTGAACGGTCATTGTTAGCTTCAGACAAATTTAACTATCAAAACAGTGTTGCTGAAATATTATGTTAGGGTATGATTTATCTAGCTAATTACACTGATTTAAATCTTCTACAATAAATGTTTAAACGATTTTAAAGTCAGCTTTAAAGACATTATTGGGTTCATCTAATTTATATAAGTAGTGTAATTTGTTTCGGCTTTCTAAATACCGCCATGCCCTGCGTCGATTTTGATTAGAACAATGCTAAAAACATACTTAGTCTGACGTGTTATCTAAAAATGGCAAATGCCCTAATTAGATTGAGATGTATTCAACAGTATTTAATGACCCTCAAAATTAAGTTTGATTTGAATTGATCGGGATTTTAAATTATAAAATGCATAATTGATATAATTGATTAATAACTTTAATTTGATTTAGAATTTGATAAAGTGAAATTGGCAAATCGGCCGCTCAGACCAGCTCGACGCAGTGCCTCTAATCTAAACACTAAATATAGGTTCTACCAAGGAAGTGGACAATATAGAGATTCACATATTAACTTTGAGCTTTCTTAACAACCGAGCTAAAATAAAATAGTATAAAGTTATCTAAATTGGTAAATTCAAATTAGTTTCGCCATAAAGAAATGGATAGAAAATTGCATACCGCTTTTTTACCTGTAATGAATTTTTTCTGATGTTGATAAAAATATACATCTTTAGTGTAATAACGGTAGATTGTTCTATTTTAATTATATTAAATTATATTTTCCTACATCTAACCATGGGCATAATTGAAATAAAACCTATGAGATTAGAACACACGTCCCGATTGGGGTTAACATATATGAACTGATATGCTAGGAAATGAATCTACATTTGCCGTTTGTTTGTACCGTGTTCATTTATTAATTTCCAATAATGTATATAGAATTAGCAAATCGTATTAAGCGTATTGGATAAAAATAAACACGATGAAATAATTGTCAAAAACAAGTAAGTGAACTCAAGACATTACCTTAGATTAAGCAGTCAAACATGATATTGCCACCTTTGATCTAGTTGTCAAACCTGATATTGCCACCTAAGATCTTGCGGTCAAATATGATATTGTCATTTTTCATTTACATAGTTTACTCTGTTAGAAATTGAGTGTTTACACGTTTTGTATGGAAATATTGAATTTAGTATTGTTAAAGTAAAATAAAATAATTGTCGTAACGTTAAGTTTAGTAACAGCCTCTTCTGTTTTAAACGGCTACAACCACCACACTGCCATTCAAAGTAATGAACAAAATATTTGTTTATCTTCTTTTCTCTTCTAAACTTACTCATATAGTACACTGTGTATTTTATTTTTTAATAAATACCAAATATACTAAAAAAAACTTTAACCATTGACGTTGGCATGTGATAACGTTATACAAATTGATGAGAGACGGTCAACCGAACCGTTAATGCCAAGAATGTTCCCATTAAACAGTTGTCTCTTATACTGTGATAGACAGGTAAATGGCATACATTTAACGTAATTATGAAAACAGAATAAAATTTGCTTTGAGTATTATTCCTAAATATATCTCCATATTCTATATAGCATTACAAAATTGCTGTCTGCAATCTGCAATATTATATTGTGCAATCTGATTGTTAGTATCACCAGTTAAATTACTAGAACAAATACGTTTTGATTATGGCTACCGGGACTTATATAAGCTGGTAACGTGTCTAGAAAAAATTGTGTAACTAAGCAAAATAGAATTTGACCAGAATAAACTTGATGTAACATTGTTACCTTTGAACCAATAAAATAGATCTCTTAGTGAAAAACAAACCTAATAAAACACATGCTTCCATTGCATGTATTTAATATTTAGTAGAATAGAATGTGTGACTAAATTTCTTTCGGAGACAAATCGACAAAAATATAAGTTCTGAATTTCGCAATAGCGTGTAAAACGTGACAGGTATTAGGTGTATGGGTATTTCATAAACTTTGAATTCCATTACATATAATAAAAAACGAGTATGATTATTCCCTTTCTTTGACTTTGATCTTGGTTTCCAACGGATCACTTTTCTTTAACAAGTGGTGAAAAATATACCAAATTACTACCTATGATTTATTATTTCTGTCTTATCATTTCGGATTCCTTCCTGATTTTAAAAACTATGTCATTTTCGGTAACACACATATAATGTATATATTGTGGTTTATCAGAAATGTATGGACAATTATTGCAATGCCGTGTAATAAAACAGCCATTATCAAATTATACCCGACAGCAACTGGCTAATCGATTTGTTGTTGTTTTTACACAAGTATTGAAAAAACTGTAATGTTTTCATTTAAATCTTGGCAGATTTTAATTTGATAAGCCGCACGTCAGTTTTACACATTATTGACAGATCAGATTATCTCATCGAAGAAATGTCTGACAATTGCGTAAAAAGCAACCGTTTTCAAAGATTAAATATTGACATGTTTACCTTCGCAACAAACTTCCTTCGCGTATTATTTTGTCGACATTGAACAATTAATTAACACGTCAAGCAATCATTCAATCCTTCATAACGTTAAAGGCTATATTTACCAGTCGAAAGAATACACGAAGACTGAAAATTGCAGTTTAGTTTATCAAACTTTATATGGTTCTGGTGCTGGAGATCATTACATAGTTTTGTTATTGGATAAAAAAATTGAATAACTTTTATTTAATATTTGCAACAAGTCATTGTTAATCGATGTCCAAAGATAAATATATTTAGCAATGTTTTTATTTTACTTTGTGTATAATTGGCCATATTTCATCATAATTATATAAATAATATATAAGATAACTTTGCAAGTCACGGTCAACCGATGCCCAAAAAATAAAAAGTAAAGTTTTTACTTTGTGTATAATAAACAAAATTTAGCGGTTTTAATGTTCTCAAAAGAAAACTTTTAAATAGCTTTCTTGACTGTTAAGTTAGATAAGAATATTCCAAGCCTATGCTTCGCTGTTGTTATCGGAACATTAAAACAGTCATCGCGTAGTGTAAATTTCAACAAACATAGTATATGGGACCATGAAACTAAAAACAAATGTGTATTTTCAAATACTGTTTCTAGCATCACTCAAATGCAGATATCCATGAATTGCATATTGTTAAATGATACATATTTTCTTTTGCATTTACTCCTTCGTTTCCCAGATTGGAACTTTTATTTCAAATTGGATTGTGATTGGTTCACTAATTACATGAATTAGGCATGTTGAAGCTATACTGGTAAGAATCTTGAAAACAAATAATTTCATATGAATAGTTTTAATATATAAATCCGTTACAAAATTAATCAGATGTATGT
This sequence comes from Panopea generosa, assembly GCA_029582155.1. NCBI lineage: Eukaryota > Metazoa > Mollusca > Bivalvia > Adapedonta > Hiatellidae > Panopea > Panopea generosa. The sequence goes on from CM055896.1 coordinate 48,322,786, forward strand.
TATATTTGCAATATGCAGATAATCATTTCAAATTATGGTTTCATTGCTAAATAAAAAGGTTGAGGTATATAGGAACAGACGGTGAAGTCCTAAATGCATAAACTATCGATCCTTTTATTTCTATATTGTTGATATACAAAAACTATTAAAACCTGGTAATCTTTCATTGAATAACGCTGGTCTTTTTATGGATTTTTTAATAAATCATGTTTGCTTCAAACTCAAGAAAGTTTAAGGTTATGCTATTTGTGATTTACATGACTGACTTAATATCTGTTTAGTTTTACATGTACCTTCCTTGCTAAACTATTATTATCACTGTGGAACAAGTAAAATATCTCCTTCATTACGCATTGCAAACTAATCAAATGCTATTTCTTGAGCATATATATCCTATCCAAGTTCTACTTGTTTGACTTTCGCCATAAATAGATACAGTATTCCAAATTCATATTCGGGTCTGTTTCCGGAAGTGACATAAATATTTCGAGCATTCATAAAACATAATACAGTCAACCCTTTACGATTTCCGTTACTTATCAGCAAAACACGAACGTATTTATTTGAGATTATTTTAATGATCCAGTTAGATATGTTTCATTTTTATAAAATCCAACACTTTTGGCCATGCCTGGTCCAAATCCATTTATGAAAATGGCTGTGTTTGCTTTATATTCATTTATACAAAGAGTCATGTTTGTAAAATACTTTAATGTCTGTACGTGTCACTTAATATATATATATTTTATATTTATGTTCATATTAAGTGTTTTTCAATGAGTTTGATTCTGTAATTAGGCACACTGTATTTTTTCTATGATTATTTCGTTATTTATGGTATTGTATAATGATTCTTACAGTTTTATATTATGCGCCTTGGCCATATCAATAGTTTATATCAAATAAATACTCAGTAACATTAGAAAGTATAGTGTATGTCATAAACACTTTGTGAAAGAGTTATCTGCATCTTGGATACAGTTGGTGTAAAGAAGGACATGCATACATGCAATATGAAGATGTATTGCCAAGTGAATATTTCGTTGAGGTAGCATATACACTCACCTGTACATTTTTTACACTTTGCTCACGTTATTGTGAATGACCTTAAATTAATGAACGATGGCAGGATACGAGATGGACATTGAAATAGCATTTTCTCCAGTATGATGAACCGACGTATTGGTAATGGATTAGCGTTCTGAAGTTGCCGATGCATTAACATGATATGTTTAACATGTGAATAATAACCAACACGTAAAATACGCTTTTTCAAGTTGTTAAACAGTGTGGTATGATTTTTTTCATTATGTATTTAAGTACTCTGTTAAAACATCTTTTCCCTCCAATATTCAGTTTCTTGGTTTTTATAACTTTTTTTTCAATATTTTGATCAATGCGTTATGCATTTATTTCAATTACCATTATAAATACACATTTAACACAATATTTTTCTTTTGTGTTGTTCATTAAACTAAATATATTTAATCATTATAATTACTATTAATGCTTTACAAGACATTCTTGTCATCAAAACGGCCTTATATGATGTGTGGTGGCCGTAAAAAGTCACCTCGTTGTTAATATGTCGGATTACTTGGAAGCATACAGCTCTTTTAGAATTGTTAAATCGGAACAACTGCATCTTCCGATGATATGTGGCATGACGGATGTTGAAAAGTACATTACCCCTTATGCACAGACTGAATAAAACAGAGTTTGCTGTTTTCTTTTCTTGGACACGTTCTGTTCTTCCTCAATGGAGCCTTTTATCGAACAGTAAATCGATTCAGTTCATTCACGGAAGAAATCCAAGACTTGTCTGTATATTTAGCCCAAAAAATTGTTTAAGATTAACACTTATCACGTAATTCATGCGTTCAATCTACATTTGTATAAAGAATACCTTCGTTCATTTCACGTTCACGTAGGTAATCTTTATGTTCGGACATAGTTTGCAGTAAAAACAGTGTTATCGAGATATGACGATATCTTATGAGTGCATACTTGTGACACAATTATAAATATAACATATTTAAGCAAGTCATAAGGTACGACTCTTGATGTTCAGTTAACGTGCATAACCAATAAAGTTTCCAGCACAATGCGTTAGACAATTGATAAATGGAACTTGATGGTTAGTTTTGGATGCATTAATGAAATTGTGTTGTACATTCACGTGGAATAAACGAATAGGCGTTAGACAAATGAACGCCAATCCTTTTAAAATTGCATCATTTTGTACGCTGTACATCTTAATCTCAAATTTAAAGGTTTAACAACTAAATTCTTTCAATTTAGTTTCGTATCAATGAGTTGACACTCATGTGACAAATTTTATATGGATGTTACAAAATGGACGAATAAAGTAATATAATGTTTTTGTTTCCTAAAATATTCCATTTTTTAAGATTATTTTGAAACAAAAATGGTGTAAGATTTCCCAAAGGAAATCATAAAAAGCTGTTAGTTTTGAAAAAAGTATCTTCTGTAACACAGCTTAGGGTGTCGTTGGACACAAGTTTGATTATTTCATATAGATCGAGTGGAACAAAACTATGCATTTCTATAAATCATTTTGGTCCTTAACAGTTTATTTACCGCAATTGACTTTAGAAATGACAAGCGGGTATTTTTTATAGTTGGCATTAATGGGATGGCATTGTGATTAATATAAGACAATGGTTAAGTCTATTTTACTATGTTAACGTATCAAATCGGTGGTCATACCAATAACAGGTAACCATATACATGTATAACCTGCATGTGTTGAAAATATGATTAAAGTCCATACTGATATATTCATACTTGTGAACGCATAACCATATATAAAATGTCATGAATTGACAATAGCGTTTAGAAACAACAACAGGCAAATTATTCATTATTTCTTCCGATAATTTTTTTAATTTTTACAAAAATGAGACAATTTGTTTTAAAGATTATTTTACTGGCGTTTAAACCATTGCACCAATTCTCATTTGTGCCATTTCAAAGTAACACAATACCATAACTGTGGTTATTCATAACAAATGACTATGTCATTTATTTACTATATTACTAAATGTACCAAAAAGCATTACACCATATCATGCAGGATAATTATAATTAAATGTTTTCGTATAAATTTTATTTAATGTTTCATATCCAACTGATCTTATATTGTTACTTTAACATTCTTGATCGACAGATGATCTTGGTTAACGACCTACTTACTTTGTTTTTATTTTTACGATTTCATTGCACATTTCACAATGCACTTTTTCTGTTCTGTGTTGCTTTGTCAATACTTTATTTCTACTATTAAATATGATTATATGTCACATTTTATGAATAAATACCTTAATCTTAACAAGAATAATGTTATTAATGATCTGAATAAAAGATCAAGTTTTCAGTCTGTAAATAGCATAAAACCTGAATAAATGTGACGCTGATTGCAACACAGTAATGAACAGTGAGTCTGTCTGTACAGCAGCGCTTACTTACAGTCAAATTTACAAAGAAGTAACTGAATTGGAATTAAGATGGCAACAAAGATACCATTTACTTTGGAAGGATAATTATTCAATTTTAGCATTTGGCATTTTGACGTATACACTTTCACTGATTGCATTTGTCTTGATTCTATTTTTAACACGAAATGCTGAAGAAGAAACAGAAAACGTACTTTGGTAGTTGCAATAATAGTGTCAAGTTTTTCCATTTATTTACCAAATTTGACATAACGAGTGACAACTTTCAGAGGAGCACGAGCTATCAACTACATACTTATTCAAATAAACAATCGCTTCGAAATGAATGGCAAATTATGTAGTAGATGTGTTAAATAACGGGGAGATTTTCTGTTGGTTTTACGATTCGCGGTCACCAATAAAAATCTTAAGACAAATCACCAAACTCAGGGCATTGATTTTTCTTTTTTCCATGAAAAGTGCTCTCTAGACATGGTAATTTGATTGGATAATTGTCTTGATAAGAAAATGAAACAATTAAACTAAATCGATGGAATTTTGTCGATATCTTTACGTTGCGATTGTAACAGATTTCCTGTGAGTTGTAGAACATACCGAAGACATACCTACACTGTCTTTGTTTTACAAAAAAAAGGAAAATTATATTCAATAGGAGACATTACATTCAAAGGAGTAAACACCATGACGAACATTTTTGTCAGTTCTGTATGCATTAAACTATATACTGAACTAATATTATGCATATGAATAATATATATTGTAATGACTGTGTTGGTGTCGTTGTTTATTTGTGTTCTGTCAATTCTACATCGCTTGTTAGGCATGTGTTTTCTTAAGTTTATAACAAGTGTAATCTAGTATGACAATCACATGTTAGCATCTGCAAATAACCGGTAAATAAGACAAAGAATCTTGATAAGCAGTATTTACAAGAGTTAAAAAACGCTTTAGTGTTTGTCATAAACTCGTTGACAAGTTAACATCTCAAATGTCAATGAGAAAATGAATAAATACTATTGATATGGACATCAAATGTAATTTTTGAAACTCTGAACTAACACAAGAATGAATACTTGATAAAGTGCGCATTTACAATATTTAGAAATCAAAAGAAATTATTACTGTCAGTAACAATATCCTTTCATGAGATAGATTTGTTCCAATTCATATCAAATGTCATTATACATGTAATCATGTTTTAGAATCAGACATCGATCCGATTATACGATGAAAATAGGCTTATTGTATATGTTTTGCAGATAGACGTCAACCCCATGTAATTGCCCGGCGTCCTTTAATTAATCAAGCAAATCTTATTTACCACTAAAAATAATATAGTTATCATTGTATTTTAAAATGTTATTTTCCAAAATTTTGCCATTTTGTTACTTTAAAATATTGTTTGCATGATAAAAACAAAATATTATAGACGTTTTACTATTTCAATTAATATCGAAAAGAAATATTAGTAGAGGCTATGATCCTTTGATTGTATGTTTGCTGGTTTCCTGCCTTACAGTTGATGGCTAAACGCCTTCTGGGAAAGGGCTGGGGCCCCGATGCTAGCGAATTCCTCCTAAAATATTGTAGTTGTCTATAACTGCGACTTGTCGTACCATTAAGTATCAATCGCTGGCTGCTCTGACTTCTGCAAAGTTATCGAGTACATCTGCGTGTAGCAACACTTGCTTTTTATTATTTTTTATTGTAGCAAGTTTGTGTTATAGGATATAATCAGGCGCATGCTGCCGTATTTGTAAGACAAAAGTCTGGCGGGTATATTTTTACACTATCTCGTCTTGTGATATGATGATGGCGGACAAGCGAGGTTCGATGCACACATTAACCAGGTTAAAGCTCTCGAGTTTCTTTTTTGTACTGACTATTTTAAGGCCGTGACACCTTTTGTCACCTGTATTTTATCGAAAAGAAATTGTATAGATAATTTAAACTTATTTTAGTATCAAAGAGCTGACAATAACTTGCCACATTTTTATTTCATTTCCGCACAAAAAGGGAAGCAAATTTGTCGTAAATAGCCAGTGTCACTACATATTATTATACTGCAACTAATCCTATTTCGGATGGCACCCTCATGTAACGGATACGACTGAAATTGGTCTCTTATATTGTGTTCAGAAATGCATACTGCTGTAAAAAAAAATGGTTATTGCAATTTAACCTGAATATAAAATATAATATAAATCTTAATATTTATACAAATAAACTAATCTAGTATGAAAATGTTCATTTTGCAACTGCAGTTAATTGAAAGATTTCATACTTTAAGAGCCAGTTATATCCAATTAGGCGGTAAAGTTCATTTTTTAAACTCAATTGTCATTAAAAGAGAGTATTTTGTGAGGTTATAAGCAAAGTTTATCCAAACACTATTTTAAGTTAACAAAACGCTATATTCGTATTACAAAATTGAAAAACAATTGACACTCTGCCGAAATGAAATTCAAGTTTATAATATCAATTTCCATAACATTTATTATCATATGCATACATCTATATACATGTATTAGATTTAATTGAATAATAGCTGTAAACAATTTTAAATATATTTTCGCATTTCTAGTAAAATCTACATCTCCCCCCCTAATTTCAAAGACGATATAAAAAATCTGTACGGTAACATGTATTTTATATTCCTTATATTGCATGAACATACATTAAACTTAAATACTTGTTAGTTTTCCTTAATACTGTCTATAATAAAAAAATTATAAAAACTATTGAAATCGTCATTAAATTAAATTATATTTGTAAAAATGCTATTGTTCCTGTTGTTGGAGGTTATATTGAAAATAGGAAATTTAATGTGAACTATCCCAAAGGAAATCATGAACTTTTATTAGTTTTGGAAACAATGTCTACATAAACATTATCAAGAGTGTCGTTGGACACACAGTTTCAGTATATTATAGAGTTCGAATGGGGAGGAGAAAAAATCAGGCACTTGTTTAAATTAACTGTTTATTGATATTTTGTTTCCCGCAAACGACATTTCAAATAACTAATATATGACATTAATGAGATAGAATTGTAAGGACTATTGGGAAATGTTAATGTATATTTTCCTATGTTCAGGAACTAAATATGTCGTCAAAATGCTAGAAAGTTAAATAAAACCTGACATGTGCTTAAATTTTCTACGGACAACTGTTTTTTAATTGCAAAAATAAGCAACAGTTTTATATCGACTATATTACTGACCTTAAAATCATTCCACCAATTCTCATTTGTTTCATTTTAAGAAATATAAAAACAAATGCCATAATGAATCTAGTTCATTATATTGACAAAGTTGTTTATTTACGGAAGTGCTAGCTGTGTCAAAAAAGAATTTAATGTTTAAAGTTCAATATTTCAGACCCCATCGCTCTTTTATTTTAGCTTCTTCTTCGTCAGATGATGTTAGTGGACGACTGGCTGTTATTATGTATTTGTGTTGCTTTTCCAATATCATATATTTCTTTTGATTATTAAATATATTAAAATAATTTCATATCTTATGAATAAACACCTGCCTTTTCATCTAAATGTATCAATTACGTTAAATTCGTACCAGGATGTTTATACATGATATTTTATACAGGATATGTTGTTCAAATTTGAATTCATAACGAGCGTTCTGAATAGAGAATCTAAGGAGATTAAGTTTTTAATTTGAAGACAGAGTTAAAACTGGATATTGAGCCACATATTGTGCGACTATGTCACTATTAAAGAAGGGCTCTATTTCAGATCAGCATTCACTGCAGTAAACTTAATTTTGAGACGGGACGGTTTCATAAATGTTGTTTATTTCGGATGTTGATTTATACACTTTTTGTCCCAATAAACCCTCTTCAACTATAACTTGAACACGAAATACTGATATAAATTATCTAGGATTAAATCAAATAAATTGCAATGTTTAGTTTATATTCTACTGCATTTGTTTGTTTTATAATATACTTTAACTGATTTGTTGCAGGTCGTACGTGTATTAACAATTAATATTTCAGTTACATATTAAATACTGTTTAATTTTTTTATATTAACAATTACACTACTATTCGTTTTCTAGGATTAAATCAAATAAATTCACATTGTTTAGTTTAGATTTCGGTAGCATAGAAACTTTTTAATTCGAATGTTAAATATGATGTTTTGGTATTGATAATATATTGACCCGCAGAATTTGACATATTTCTTTATATTAATCATAGTTTTAATATGGGATAGTGTTGATCGAGGCAAAATAATTCACAATGTTTCTTTATATCCAAATTTTATTCCAATATAAAGCCAAACGTTTTCTGAACCAAAAAAAAACAACATTTTTTTAATATGACTGTTTAATTGACCAAATTGTTATACGATTTAGCAATAAACGAACATTATTTACATATATAGTTTTCGAAAATCTAAACCAACCATCATTTTATATTGATAATGTACATCAACACAAAACATAAACATAAAAACTTTGTTTTGTAAAATCAGGTATTGGTATATCAGATTGCAATGTAAATAAAAATAAATCAAATGAACTTGAGATCGCAATTATGTATGTTAATATAATAAGGTAGCACAACACCCTTAAGGGTGTTTAAAGAAACATACATCAAGATGATAACGTTAGCATACATATATATACATAAATAAAACGAATGCTCAACTTCAAACTTTCTGTTCCATAGTAATGAAATGCATTTCTCAAACTATTAGAAAACGTGACCTAGAGTTGTTTTTTTATGAAATTAGTGATGTTATATATGCATTATACATGCATGATGCTGAAGTGAAAGTTGTAGAGCTTTGTAATTTGCCTACAAGCGTTGACTCTCCTCTCATAGCTTATTTGATTATTACAAAGTAAGGAGCGGTTTCCAAGATTAAAATTGACTCAGTAAAATTACAGCAAGTCTCCAGTGTGCAATACGAGGTAACATTTCATCGCTACGTCTCATTCCTTTTAAACGATGTTTCCGCGTATTTGCTTTCCTTCTTAATATGTTCCTTGGAGAATATCGTAAAAACTGCTGTATAATAAAGAAGTTGTACTTGGATTCAATAACTGTAGTAATAACAGTGCGAAAGAGAAATTGAAAATAGAAATCGACCATTTAGACATTTTTTGAAATTTTGGAAACATTTTATTATCAATGGGAGATAATGGCAAACCTAATTGAAATCTCAATAACAAAAAATTGTTCCAGAGCTGTTGTTAGAGGAAATCACACGTACAAAATCACAGTGATTGCAATATAAAACATTATACGGTATATAAGATTCAGTGAAAACTGGTAACTCGAAAGAAAACAAGTCTAAACAAAGCTGAACTTGATGAGTATATTGATGGCATTAAACAATAATAACAATAGTACGCGTTATTAAAATATATATATATGTATGGAGATAATTATTTGTGAATAACCAAGACACAAATGTGCAGACCAGACTACGGCGAGTGCGCCTAGCTACAATGCAAACCATAGATACAATATCAAGGCCTCTGCCAAACCAAATAAATTTGGTGTCGACCATGACTTATATACTATGGAATTACATGCAACACATCTGGACAGGGTGGACACATTTACATTCATGTAGCTAGCGCACTCGCCGTAGTCTGGTCTGTACATTTATGTCTTGGTTATTCACAAATAATTATCTCCATATATATATATATATATCATGCATTGTGAATGAGCATCTGAAAAGATCCCAAAAATCGTAAATTCCGTTGTTGTGAACTTAATTATCTCCCTTTATGAAATTAAATATATATATATATATATATATATATATATATTATAAGCAGATAATGCTGCATATTTTAACTTAATATATAATATATTTAAAAGCAAAACTTTCATACAAATAAGTTTGGTAGTAAATAAATCTCTATTTCATTACAATTTATTTTATTACAATTTGGCTAGTCAAGTTGAACAAAGCACGAATCCAAATATGTATAATACCTCTACATAATTTTCTCAGATTTACCAACCAAACTATAATTATTTTTAATTTATTTGTAATTCATTATTATTATCATTAGCAAATGGTTTATAGCCTTTAACTGAAATATATATCCTATCCTGTTATGGTAGCTGTGACATTTGATGTCTGCGTTTTCTGCTGAACACATGTTTTCTCTGTTAGAGTTGTACTTTACAACTGTGCAAACACGGTATCATAATCACGTAACGAACGGTCGGTAATATCCTGAGTTTCGTTTTATATATGGGATTGTTTGAAGTAAATTAGAAAAGAAAGTTTTTAGGGTGTTGACAATAATGACAAAAAACATTTCAATGTTATGTTTTTGTATGGTTTCATGATGTGATTTAAACTTGATAAACATATACATTATTTATTCTTTTGATATCTCTACAATATTTTTTCTTTGTAAAAACATCTATTTTTTCACACGGCAATGGCGGCGTTAGCACATTAATGCCTCTATCGACTACGTTGCAGAGACAATGGCTTTTGGCCTTTTTGGTCATTAATGTACCAGGCGCTGACGCCGCCGGGACCGTTGGTTCGGATCCCTAAAGTGACCAAAAATATCCGAAATTGTCCACAAAAACACATGTGCCACTTCTATCCATTGAAGCATAAAAATAAGAAAAACTATTATCGTATTATTACATTTTTTTAATATCAAGATTCATCATATAGTTAAAAGTTTAATATGCTTTCGTAGCTGACTATTGTAACTCAAGAGAGGCATGATTAATTTTAATGAAGATATTTAATTATTTTGAAGACGGTTTGATGTATGGAATTTGTTCGTTAATGAAGTTTTGCATATAAATATATCCAACTATTGATAAAATAGGCAGGGAATAATGTTATCTATATTTATATAGCGATAACATGATTAAACTCTAAAGATACATTTATACTACATATATGTCATATATACTGTGGCTGATATACATTTCGAAACTAATATACGTCTGACGTTTGACGTTTGTCATCTGATTTTGATAATAAACTTTATTAGATCTGTTGCAAACAATCAATATCAGTAACTAAAGTCGTATTCAGCAAGCTGCAGCACAACTGTTCTGAAACGTGGTATAGAGACTCGCATTTTAATTAATTGACATAAACCACCGATTCCAAACGTACTATTGCTTGTTATGAGAACGTTGAATATCGAAATAATTTTGTTTTATTTGTCAATAAAATAAAGTACTGCAATCTAAATTGTGACTTTGTCCGAACAGTTGCAAACAAACAATGACGCCATGACCTCATCATGTTTTGTTTTTTTATCATTTGCTTTGATCGGGAGTATATTTCATCAGCTACATCCGTTTAAATCGTAATTTACCGTTCCGTCTACGAATACCCAAGTAATTTGAATCATAAACTTAAGATAGAATTAATGAATAATCAAATAAATTTCGTACGCAAAGATTGTGGTAAATAAGAAAAAATGTATAACATTTTACACCTTGCTCGGTGTGCTGTTCCTATTCAACTGATAATGATTATCATTTTCTACATTTGGGATATCATGACAGTTCAGATAAATCTGTACATTTTCTACACTAGCTTATCATGTTGTCTACATGTCATTTTAAGCAAATACTAATAAATACTAGTTATATTATGCATACCAGATTTAGATATTCCATAGAATATACAAGTAACTGCAGAATTTATAACGGAATTGCATGTGCCGTTAGGATCGGTTATAAACTGAAATGTATACATACTTATATTATGTAATATAATGTTCCTCTCAAAGCAAACGATAACAACACAGAAAGGAAAATAGCAGATTCACTGTCTTCATGAGAGACAATTTAAAAACCACATCCCTGTCGCCCGCTAGCATCGGCGTATATGCGATAACCATTCAATATGCGCCATGAAAACAAAGAACCACATGTAATAACGACACTTAGACATCATATTATGTAAATAATGTTGTGTCTTGCATCTTTAAGTACTACGAGACCTATCACAACCGCCACACGGCATATATAAGATTACTTTGTCGTTATGAGTGTTAACGATTTGCGTATGATTACCAGCCTACCAGGCTTGTATCTTTACACGTAAGTACTACGAGACATATCACAACCGCTACACGGCATATATAAGATTAATCTGTCGTCACGAGTGTTAACGATTTGCCCATGATAACCAGTCTATCAGGATTGTAGCTTTAAGTACTACGAGACCTATCACAACCGCTACACGGCATATATAAGATTAATCTGTCGTCACGAGTGTTAACGATTTGCCCATGATTACCAGCCTACCAGGCTTGTATCTTTAAGTACTACGAGACCTATCACAACCGCTACACGGCATATATAAGATTAATCTGTCGTCACGAGTGTTAACGATTTGCCCATGATTACCAGCCTACCAGGCTTGTATCTTTAAGTACTACGAGACCTATCACAACCGCTACACGGCATATATAAGATTACTCTGTTGTCTTGAGTGTTAACGATTTGCCCATGATAACCAGTCTATCAGGATTGTAGCTTTAAGTACTACGAGACCTATCACAACCGCTACACGGCATATATAAGATTAATCTGTCGTCACGAGTGTTAACGATTTGCCCATGATTACCAGCCTACCAGGCTTGTATCTTTAAGTACTACGAGACCTATCACAACCGCTACACGGCATATATAAGATTAATCTGTCGTCACGAGTGTTAACGATTTGCCTGTGATTACCAGCCTACCAGGCTTGTATCTTTAAGTACTACGAGACCTATCACAACCGCTACACGGCATATATAAGATTACTCTGTTGTCACGAGTGTTAACGATTTGCCTATGATTACCAGCCTACCAGGCTTGTACATGTATCTTTAAGTACTACGAGACCTATCACAACCGCTACACGGCATATATAAGATGACTCTGTCTGCATGAGTGTTAACGATTTGCCTATGATTACCAGCCTACCAGGCTTGTATCTTGAAGTACAACGAGACATATCACAACCGCCACACGGCATATATAAGATTAATCTGTCGTCACGAGTGTTAACGATTTGCCTATGATTACCAGCCTACCAGGCTTGTATCTTTATGTACTACGAGACATATCACAACCGCCACACGGCATATATAAGATTAATCTGTCGTCACGAGTGTTAACGATTTGCCTATGGTTACAAGCCTACCAGGCCTATATCTTGAAGTACTATGAGACCTATCACAACCGCTAAACGGCATATATAAGATTAATCTGTCGTCACGAGTGTTAACGATTTGCCTATGATTACCAGCCTACCAGGCTTGTATCTTGAAGTACAACGAGACATATCACAACCGCCACACGGCATATATAAGATTAATCTGTCGTCACGAGTGTTAACGATTTGCCTATGATTACCAGCCTACCAGGCTTGTATCTTTAAGTACTACGAGACCTATCACAACCGCTACACGGCATATATAAAATTAATCTGTCGTCACGAGTGTTGACGATTTGCCTATGATTACCAGCCTACCAGGCCTTTATTTTGAAGTACTACGAGAACTATAAGAGTACTCTGTCGTCGCTAGTGTTTACGATTTTTGTATGAATACCAGCCTACATGTACCTGTCCAAATGTCAAGATTCTAGATGTCAATAATTTATTTAAAGCATTTTCAATTACCAAAGTTTATATTACATATTTATCAATGCATTTATTTTTAATCGAGCTATTGCGTATCAGAACAGATAACAGTTTTACCGTCGCCTGTAATGTGCCCCATGCCCATGTTCCTACTGTTGACTCAACCTAAAATGGAGAATCTCTAATTTGCGATGCGTAGTATCAACCATTTTAAATAATATATTTATGCAATCATTCAGTTATGTATTGTTTCCATCTACATTAAAGTATTAAAACTCAATATGAATACCGTATCAAACGAACCAATGTTATCAACGCTACCCGTTCATAACCCTGTGTTTTAATGAGCTGTTTTAATGTAAAACATATATGAATATAGATTAGATTGTTTAAAGTAATTCAAATACTAGTTTTTATAACCGTTGCTATTTCGTTTCAAATTGTTTTGTTTTTTTTGTCATATTCTTATTACATAATTCCCATTTGTCTTTGAACTTGAAATTTATCTGTCGCAAATATTATATTGCTTTTGAGATGATGTTAATTTAGCAGAATGTTGGTTAGACTGTAAGTCATGGACTAATTAAATGAAATATAATATTTGACTCTGATTTATACATTTATAAAATGAATGCAGATCATAGGTCTTCAATTTTCCAGTTCACCTTATAACTGGTAAACAGAAAGTAATGACACAAAAAATCTAGATCCTTACTGTTTGACATAATGACAGTAACGATCGAAATTTCTTTTTAAACTAATACACAAAGTACAAAACGTGATTTTGACAAATTAACATTAACAGTTTTTTAACATTAAATTTTAATTATAAAGTAGTAACCAGGAGATATTTTACAATTTTCAACATCATTCTAAGAAATTATGTAGTAAATAACAGTATTTTCTATACAAATTTCAACATTCAAAGAAAGTATAAAAAAAATCCTATATAAACTATAAATCCGATACTATGATCTTAAGTACCAAAGATGCAATAAAATAACATTATGACTTAAGTATCGATCAACTGCAATTCTCGACAAACTTGATATATTATAAAAATTAGTAAAACTAACTAACTAACTTACAAAACTAAAATGGATTTTTTTTCATATTTTAAATTAATTGATATAACATTAATTTCATACTTATCAGGAATTGTGTAATCGTTGTAATATCGACATCTGTGTCAAGTTGTACAACGTACATTTACATCTTCCCGTAACAGTAACTTGCAATTATTATTTCTAAATGACATCAACATGAAACAATGTACTATATAAAAATGAAAGTAAACACAGTCAAATTGCATCGATATAAAGTATTTTAATACGTTAAGCCTAGTTGATATTAATTCTGGATTGTATAAGATACATTATTGCATGGCATTGTCTTATTATTATATGCTGAACGTACATAAGAGACTTGTTTACATGTACATGCTCTTTTAAAGTTACTGTATTAAAATTATTAATTCTATATATAGATGCATTTGAATATTCAATTTAGTCAAAATGGCCTTGACATTTGGTAAGCACTTAATGGATAGATTAAAGCCACTCGACGAGCAGCTATGTATGACGTTCGAACAAAGCATCTACCGTTATAAATGGCGTCATTCTATCAGCAGAGATAGATTTTGGTGGATTTTTATTCACATTTAATGGAGAAATAGTGATTTTAATAGGATGGGTCTTACGTAAAATTAACGTGCATTAGCTCGTGCTCTGAGTTTGCATAACAGAGGTATTGGTAACGTCGATATTTTGTATTAGGTAACGCGCAGATGAAATATTTCCAAGAATGTACAATATATAAACATTCTACCAGTAAGGTAATTAAACTTTATTATTTGTAAAAACCAATAACAGGGCTTATATCACAAAAGGAAAACTAGATATTGCTTCGTCTGCTCTGCCAATCCTCTCAATTTAATAAAGTCTGACGGCTTCAACCTCTGAATATATGGGAAAGTAATCAGTGACTTGCAGAGGACAGGTGTGCCTGGTACTGATTAACCTGCTAGTTAATTCCTGGAACAATGATGAGCTAACCGCCGTTGAATATCTGACATACTGATGTAGAAAGATGCATACAACCTATACACCCAAAACTTTACTATTTCTATATACACTCATTTCTTATTGATGTGAGTCGTTTATTATACAAATTCGGTGAATAAAGCTTTATTAAAACCGTTTAATTACAAATTACGATACTATAACCATACTATCAAATATTGTCCTTTAATGTAGAATATATACTTCTCAAACCATATTTGTAAACAGGAGAGGTGATAATGATTCCATGGGAGCTCAGACCGTAACCAAACGATAAAGAAAAAAAAGAAAACATTTTTATCGAGTTCTGTTCATGAGGGGAACATGGGAATCTGCTTTGGCATGACATTTGGAGGCAATTATAGTTTGAGATTTGGGTTACTGTTGTACATTACATCGAGCTTTACTTTTTATCACATTTTAAAACCGTTTCGATTTGTCCGAATGATGTGTTTTATATTTCACTGAACGTGTCACTTTTAAAATGATATAGTATACGCGTTTCCAAAGAATGTGCTCTTTCGTGTTTCATTGATACATTACCATGATAGCACAACTATGTTCGTGGAATCGTATATGATTTGAAATAAGTTGCAATAACGTTTTATTAATATTTTAAACCAATTATTAGTAATGAGTATTATATATACTTTAAATATCATCATACAATTAAAATAAAAGTTGTAATTTTAAGAATATAATATACATTTACCACAATCCTTGTTGTTTTATTATAAGAATATTGGATGTTTTTCGCTTGATAGTCAATATCCTTTCTTTTATTCTACTAAACCAGAAAGCTTGAACTTGTGGTTTCAGTGTTTGCTAAACTGAAACAATCAATGTTTTACAGTCTTATCATAGTAAAGTTATTTTATCAATCACGAAGTAATAATATACATTAACTAAAACGCAAATACATGCAAGCAAAACAGTTTCACATGCCGGTCATTCTTATCGGACGTATTTGTAATGCAATGTTACGAACACTGTTCATAGAGAAACAAATTTGCAGTACATGCACATACATTGTCTACAATCTATCTTCATAAATCTGTTTTATTTTATCTTCCGTTTCTTCCTTTAATAGAACGGGTCCGGATAGCTCAGTAGGTAGCACGTCTGACTATCAATCAAGGGTCCGTGAAGGGAAACTTACCTGTTACTTGCCGTAATTGATGTGCTTGGGTACTGGTTAACCTACCACGATCCTAGAAAAGTTTGGTTAAGTTAACTGATCGTCTGTTAGACATCGATGGTATTCGTACGATTAAAGTACGATTACTATTAAGACAATCAAACAAATATTCCAATAATGAATGTGTTCCGAATAATGACAATGCCATAAATAACCAACCTAAATCAACTTTGTCTCTGGAAACGTTAACCGTTCAATCCGTTTTACCATGTTTTCAGCAAAGTAAGTTAGCAATTTTTTGTAGAAGGTGATTTTATTTAGGCCCCTTAACACATAATTATGTATATGACGTTTCTTCTTTCCATGATATACACATGTAGAATGTCGTTTTTAATCGTTTCTCATGAACGCATATCCGTGAACGGTCTGTTAGCTTCAGACAAACTTTACTATCAAAGCAGTGTTGCTGAGATACTATGTCAGGATATGATTAATCTAGCTAACTCCACAATAAATGTTGAAACGATTTTAAGATCAACTTTAAAGACATTAGTAGGTACATCTAATTTAAATTAATGAACTCAATATTGTATTGAATTTCTTAATATCGCCATTCCCCTCGTCAGTTTTGATTAAAACAATGCTATAAATAAACCTAGTCTGAGTTAGGTTATCTAAATGTGGCAAATGCACTGATTAGATTGAGATGTTTTTAATGTTAACTACTGACTCTGTAAATAAAGTTTAGAAAGGTAGAATATTCTATGTCAGTTGAATTATATTAAATCTTATTTTTCTACAACTAACCAAGGACATATTTGAAAAATAATTAGTTTGCTATTTTCGAGATTCGAACACACGGCCCGGTTGACGTTAACATATCGGAACTAATATGCTAGGCAATGACTTTATATTTGCCGTTTGCTTGTACCGTGTTCAATTATCAATTTTCCGGCAATGTATATAAAATAAGGCAAATCGTATTAAACTGTCCGACTACATGTATATCTACTACATAACAATTAACACGATGAAAAATAATTGTCGAAAAGTAGTAAGTGAATCCGAGATATTTCCTTCGGTATATAGGTCAAATATGATATTTCCATTTTTCGTTTACATATTATGTGAGTAATTACGCGTTTTTACGTTTGTATGAAAATAACGTTTGTATGAAAATTGTTAACGTAAGATGAAATAATTGTCGTAACGATAAGTTTAGTAACAGCCTCGAACAAAAGAATGTATTATTGCTTTCTAATTGATATGGCTACAGACACTACACTGTGAATCAAAGTAATGAACAAAATATTTGTTTATCTTCTTTTCTCTTCTTACATATAACTTATAGCATTTTATCTTTTTAATGTATACCAAAGATACTAAAAGATCCTTCAGCCTTTGACTTCGGCATGTGACAACGTTATACAAATTGATGAGAGACGGTCAACAGAACCATTGATACCAAGAATATTTCCATTAAACTGTTGTCTCTTACTGTGATAGACAGGTTAATGGCACACATTTTATGTAAGAACGAAAACGGAATAAAATGCACTTTGTGTATAATTTCTAAACAAATCTTCATTATATATAGCATTTTAAAGTTACTATCTGCAACCGACAACCCTAGCTGCAATTTAATGGTTAAAATCGCAAGTGAAATTACTAGAACAAGGATGTTATGTCACGGCTACCGGGACTTATATAATTTGATAATGTCTCCAGATGAAATTATGTAACACACTCAGGAAAAAATAGAATTAATCAGGAATAAACATGTATTGATTATTAGTGGAATAAAATAGAATACATTTCTTCCCGAAACTAGTCTACGAAATTATAACTTCTGATTATTGCCAAATTGCACGTACGCATGTAAAACGTAGCATCTTGCAATAATATAAGTGTCATTTTATACATAACCTTGACATGTTTTAATTCAAATTACAACCACGATGCTATTATACAAAGTATCTTAGAAATATGTGCTTTGTGTCAACAACAAAAGGCGTCACCGCCCTTACCGCAGATGTCAAGGGATATGACGTATTGCTAGGGGAATGATATATTGCTAGTGGGTTTGAGGATTGTGGGTATTGCTTTGGATTTCATTATCCCTATACCAAACTAATGAATCCAAGATATTTATCATTCCTTGACTGTTATTTTGGCTTTAAACGGACCACTTTTTAACTCCAGATATCATCTTTAACAAGTGGTATAAAAATGAAAATATACCAATCTACCATCTTAGAAGTATCTCTATGGTCGTTTCTGGCATATCATATCGGCTTCCTTCTTGGTTTTCAAAACCGTTATACTAGTGGTAGGGATAAAAAGTACATTGGTACCACTCTTATATAATTGTGTATTTTTAATACTTAAAGACTATTGTGGTACTGTGTAATCAAAACAAATAATATTAGAAAGCAAATGGCTAATCAATTTTGAATTTTTGACCAGTTACCAACAAATCCTTAACTTTTCAATATATTTATGAGCGTGTCGGTAGACAGATCAGATTTTCTGTTCAAAGAAATGTCTAATAATTGCGTAATAAGCAATTGTTTTCAAAGATTAAATCTGACATGTTTACCATCGCAGCAAATTTCCTACGTGCAGTAGTTACTACAAAAAGCCTTGTTGGCATGGATTAATTAATGAACACGCCAAACAAACCATACTTTCATAACGTTAACTGCTTTATTTACCAACGATAAGAATACCTGACAAATGGCATTTGCAGTTCAGGTTATCAACCTTAATAAGATACTGGAACTGCGAACCATTATTAAGCGATGCTAATCGAGTGCATTAATAATTTATCCAAGAACCTGATATCTCCCGAATCAGTTATATTAACCCTAAATAAAAAGCAAGGAGATGTATGTCTGTTCCACAATTCATATCAATTAATAGTGAGTAAACTGTGACGTCATTTAAACTTTCAGTTGGACCAACTGAACAATCAACGTGCTCAAATGGCTTTCAAAACATTGCTATTAATGGACCCAATCGGTGGAGTTAATGTAATTTATGATAAAATATAAGGATTAACAGGGGTTTTGATATGTTGAAGGTTCTTGTAAACATGTAACTGTGTAACTCAAGAAAAAAGTCATTCCACAAAGGGACTATAATAGATAAATAAACACTATAACTGTTTTTTAATTCATTTTTTAAATATCATAAAGTTATCAGTAATACATAAAATCCTAATAGAGATGCAACTCGACCGAAAAAAATACGAAATCGATATGTACTTTGGAGTGGTAAATTTGAAACGAAATTCCCATTCTTAAAATAGACAACAAATT
The DNA here is from genome assembly GCA_029582155.1 of Panopea generosa. NCBI lineage: Eukaryota > Metazoa > Mollusca > Bivalvia > Adapedonta > Hiatellidae > Panopea > Panopea generosa. The sequence continues at coordinate 48,342,392 of CM055896.1, forward strand.
ATGATATTTTCATGATAAATTTTCATTTTCCAATTAAATATATTGAATAATAAATATTTTGCAATCAAGTCAAGGTCAATCGATGCCCAAAATACATAGATATCATTGCATCATAATTGATATTATAATTCAAAAGTTCTAATATTGTTCTCAAACGCATACTTTTAAGAAGTGTTCTTGGTTATTAGGTTAAGAAAAAGGTTTTCCATACCTACGGTTTACTGTTTCTATCGGAACTGCGATGACGTAGTATTAATTTAAACCAAACAAAAATACGTCAGATTTTTGTTACTAGCCACTTTTTGGCATCTTTTTCACAGTTTTGAATATTATTTCTAGCATCACGTAAATGAAAGTTTCCATGAACATCATATATGATGATATATTCTTTTTCTTTAATCTTTCTTTCTCTGTTAATGATTTTAGTTTCATTTAGAAAATTAATAATTGGATTATGATTGGTTCAATAATTGCATATATAATGCATGTTGAAGCTATACTGATAATATCTTCAAAACAAATATTTTCATAGGGATATTTTACAATATAAATCAGTTAATGTAACAGAATTATTCCCATGTATGTTAATATCAATTTTGTCAATATCTTGGAAATCATTTCAAATTATGTTTTTATTTCTTAATAATGAAATTAGGCAGGGCTTATGTAAGAACACACGGCATAGGGCTTACTATCTAAACGATCGATCCCTTTGTTTCACAGTTTACAAATATACAAAAACAAAAAAAGTTTTGTCGTCTTCCATGGGATTCAAGCTATTTTTATGGATTTTGTAATAAATCATCATTGCTACCAACTCAAATAATTTCATGTAATGACACTTGTGATTTACATGACTGGCTAGGTTTCCAAAGGGCTTTGAATGCCCTTTGTTTAACATGAATCTACTTACTAAACTTACTTTTATCGCTATGAAACAAGTAAAATCTGACCTATGTTACTCATTGTCAAAGAAATCAAGTTATATACTATTTCATGATCTTATCTATCCAATGTTATTGCTGAACTCGTCGACCGTTCAAAAAGATTTTTTCCGGTTTGTTTTTTTCAATACGTTACACAAAGCCATGTGATTAACCTGCGCGCCATAAATAGACAACTGCATCCAGATTTGTATCCCGGCATGTCTCTGGGAATGACATAAATGTGTCGAGCAACCATTTATCATATATAGTAAACTTTTCTGTTTCCGTTACTTTACAAAACTGAACGAAAGTATTTATTTGAGATATCATCTAGTTAAATATGTTTCATTTTTATGAAAACCAACCATTTCGACCATATCTGGTCCAAATCCATTACTGGGAAGGATTTTGTTTGCCTAGGTTTATATTAATCAATACAATCCATTATACAAAACATAATGCTTGTAAAACACTTGACTGTCTGTACGTGTTTCTTCATTTATTTATATTCATATCTATATTCATCTTAAGTGTTTTTCAATGGAGTTGATTCCGTTATTAGACACACTGTATTTTTCTTTGATTATTTAGTTTATCTCCGATCTTGTATAATGATTCACTCAGTTTTTATCATGCACATCGGCCATTACCATCGATTTATATAGAATAAATACTCAATAACATTAAAACATGACCACTTTATGTACCTACATCTTTGCTACGGTTGGTTTTAAAGAGGATATTAACACATGCAATAAAACGAAGGATTGCCAAGTGAATATTTCGCTGAGGTAGCATATGCACACTCGTACATTTCCATCCATCAATCCATCCATCCATCCGTCCATCCACCAATATATACATACAAAATATATATATATACGTTACATACGTACGTACACACACACACACACACACACACACACACACACACACACACACACACACATATTTTACTCAAATTATTTTGACCAAATGATCGCAGGATACGGATGAGAACAGCGACAGTATTTTCGCCAGCATCATTAACCTAAGTACTGACATTTACGTTCTGAAGCTGCCGAGACAGTGACTGTAATGAGCTTCACAGCACTTTTAAGTACCATTTTAAATACATAACATTGCATATCCAGTTTTATTGGTGAAGGTAGACCTCATAACTAATCGTAGTAGAATAATCGTGTTCCACAAGTGACTGGCAAACTTTCTTGCAAAAGATAATGCTTACTTGAATACACGACATCAACGATGATAGGTACATGTAAGCGGTCAATAGTATGAATAGCAAACACTCTAACCACTGCACTATTGCCCTTAATTGATATGTGTGTTTTGAAGCGTCTGTTTATATTTATAATTATATTTTGTATATATATTATTCCTGGATTACACACCAATAGACATTTTACGTGCGAATTATATTTAATTGGTCTTAAATTGATGGTACCATTTTCTTGTTAGATGTATCTAAATGCACACGTTTAATGCGTATCCGAATTACTGTGAGTTTTCGTCACATCACGAAAGGATTGATAATTACCTTTTATGGTGATCATAGAATAAGATAATTATAGAATAGGATGGTTCACGATAAATGAATTAATGCGATTGCAATTTTAACAGAAAGCTTACATTTGTATTTCCTCATTCCACACATTGACCAATATCTGAAAGTCTTCAAATGCACGAAGAGAGACACTCCGCTATCCTCGCACTATAATATCTTATAATTAGATTCATAATGGACATCTCTAACATAAGACGCTTTGTTAATGGCACAGGATGTCTCATATACGAGGAACATTTGCTTGATTTTTTCATATAAAGAGTGAACCCCTGGGCATCGGATGATTAATAATTGATCCATTAAAGACGAAATCATATATACTTTTGCTGTTTAATTTGTATCCGTAAGTTCTATTAAGACTTATTCAATTTGGAAAAATGCGATATCCAAGGACGCATGTTAAATGACGTCTGTGTTACGTGTGTATCTAATCATATTTCAGAGAAGGGATATTATACATGTTTTGCTTCTACCATTATTTTATCATTACAGCCAAACGGCACCCCTACTAAGCAGCCATTTGTCTGAAGAAGCCACGTTTGCTATTTCCTATATATATGCAAATTTACCGGTATTAAACAACAACCTGTCTTAAGAGGTCACTTTTGCTCCTAGAGACCCAGCTTTTGCTTTTCGAATGGGTCCGTTAAAAGGTAATGTTTGGAATGTCCAATTTGAGCACGTTAATTGGTCAGTTGCGTCAACTCAAAGTTTGAATGACGTTGCAATTGTTATGAATTGAGCGACAGGCATATAATTCCGTGCTTTTTCATTGGTGGTTAATTGTCCTTGTCGGTTGATATCAGGTTCTGGGATATATAAGATATAAAATGCCAACATGAAGTATGTTGGGCAAAGGCAGCAAACGTAGTCTTCTAAAGGTTGGAAAAGAAAGCAATGTTTTTATTTAAGCATCACAACTAAAACCATGCATTGCATGTCGCTATTGATTATTACCCGTTGACATGTTTGCCATGCCCTTTTTCAGAGTGTAGAAACTGATCTAGCTCCCCCAGTGGCCACGGTCATAGGAGTGACAAAACAGCACTCTGTTTTGGACAGTTACTTCAACGGAAGTTGAATTACGTCACAATTTGGAAAACGCATTTAGACTGCAGAATGGACTTAGCTTTCTCCGCTTGGATTCGTCACATTGCAGTAAGATAAGAGAACGCTGTTTGGTCATATGCTTCATCTGAAGTTAAATGGAGTCACAGTTTGGAGAGCGTTAGTGCAATTACGTCGTGAGGGCATGGAATTCCCTGCTTTTACTTTGATGGGCCAAAACTAATTTGAATGGACCAAAACGCATTAGAATGCAAATACTGCGGTACAGGAACCAAATACATTTAAGCTAGTATACCTTTCTTCTGAATCGTCTTCATTTGCTACTTAATGTGTATATTGAATGTTTAACTTACATGTATACGTTTGGTGAATAGCATAATGTTTAAACAAAATCTTGTGTCAAAATATCAGCCACTTAAATAGACTTTGTTTTTGATATTACTAAGACACCATGTTTGAAATCTATTTCTCCGAGAGAAATTTATAAAATTATCATTCTGTACATTATATTCAGGTCTTACTACAAGGTTGAGTTTTGTTCTGTGTTCTATATAAAATAAGGTCTAGGGTTTCCAAAACAAATTCTAATCAGAAGTATTTTCATTTTAAAGCAGGAATGTATCCCAACTTCAAACTGCACAACAACTGGTAGGTCGACCAGCTTAGGTTTTATGCAGTAATCAATGCAGTATCACCCGTATACTTTTAAAAGAAAACGTCCTCAAATTCTCATAAATATATGCACCTGTTGTTTAAATCTTATAAAAATCACTTTTAACACCAGTGATGTCTTATTGCAGTATATGTTTTGCCAGCATTAGCTCAACTCTCCTGCAGCAAGAAATCACAATCAATATAAACCATTTTGAGTATATTTCAAGCCAAATTACAAAGGACGTTTTTCAAGCCCAAAAATTATGTTACCTTGGCAAACATGCGGCGCAACTGTGTAGTGAGACGAATATTCAAGCAGATGTGTTATTCCATTCTAATATTCCCTGAGAGAAATATTTAATTGGTTCGTAAGTAATTTTATATTCAATTTATTCTTGACTAGTAGTAATCTAGATTTTCCTGTGTGTGCTACATTCTTTCATCTGGAGACGTTATCAAATTATATAAAACCCGGTAGACATAACCAAAACACCATTCCGGTGGAAATTCCATTTGGGATAATAATCCAATAAAAAAGTTGTATAATGCTAGTATTGCCGAGTGCATACAGCACGCCTGTACTGATACATGTTTATACCGCTTTTGTTCTTGCGTAAAAACTTTTAGATTATTAGAAAATGTCTATCAAGATATAAGAACCGACTTTTTACTGGAGAATATACTCTGTAGAACGGAGTTCTCCCGATTCGGTCCGTTAAATAGCGATGTTGACAAAGCCACATTTGAGCACGATGATTGGTCAGTTACTTCAATTGAAAGTTTTAATGACGTCAAAGTTAAACTTTTACCGACGCCACAGTTAAGTAGGCGTGCAATAACAATGAACTGTTGGATAGGCATATAATTATCTGCTTTTTCATTGGGATTTATAAACCTGGGGTGCGTTTCTCAAAAAAACTTACGACAAAAATGGTCGTAAAGGTAAACCAACAATTATTTATAATATGTTTAATATTCATCCAAAATGAAGCCAAGTTGGCTCAAATTATGTCGAAAAATATATATTTTCTGAAAATACAATCATTTTCAATGTCGACCAAAATTTGAAAACACAACTGAGAAATTGTCAAATTGACTTACGTCAATTTTTGTCGTAAGTTATTTTGTGAAACACAGCCCTGATCTGGGAGATATAAAGTCTGCGATAGAAAAGACTAGTAAGAATAGCAAATTGTTCTTAATATGCTGAACATCTTTCATTTTCGGGAACATTCTTGATGACCTTTTATTACCTGTTTCCTATTTAACCATGCAACTTAAAAGAAATAATTACTTATTAAACACTTTTGACCTACAAAAACTGTTTTGTAAAATGTTAAAAAAACGTGTGTATCAGTTCGTCCGAACGTTAGTACGACTGATATTGCTATTAATAAGCCGATACTATTATACACCATCAAACCGGCATCATAACGCATTCACGCATCCACGATTATCTGTATCGAGAAAGAGTTTAAACATCCTTGCATATTGCCGAAAAAATTAACGAGTGCCAGATAAAAACTTACGCACGATAAGTGTGTACATTTCAGTCTAAGTACATGTATGTTGTTGTGTTTATTGCCAATGAGCAGTTAGAATTTGATGCATATATAGAGCGTGAAATGTTATTAATTTGGCATTGTCCCGTACAATTTGAGGATTAATATTTGGTAATAGTAAAGATTTACATTTTGTGAACGAAACTTTCATTCATCGCAAGAATACAAGTAAAAATGTATCACTTGGCACTTGTTTACATTTGTTGCAGTAGTATTGATAACTAAAGTCGTATACTGCCATTTGAAATGAGTAAAATTGTTTGAAAGTTTATATCGGATTGTATTTTTAAATCCAAAATACTTGAAAGTTTATCTCGATTTGCAAATATTTAAATCCAAAATACTGGTAAGTTTATCTCGAAGTACAATATTTTTTTAATCCAAATTACTGGAAAGTTTATCTCGAGTTGCAATATTTTAAATCCAAAATACTTGAAAGTTTATCTCGAATTGCAATATTTGAAATCCAAGATACTTTTGCATGATACCATACAAATGTAAAAGTAATATACTTATTTTTTATGTACATGTACAGGAAATCAGTTGCCTGTGAATTCTAAATGTTTAATTTGTCTAATAATTTTTCCTTTGCAAGCTAATTTTATTGCATTGGTATTATTAAGCGTATTTAATTGTTTCATAGAAATAATAGTGTTTGTCAATATGCGTCAGTAATTCCATGTAATGACCTTTTAAATTCATGCTGTACATGTTTTATGGTCATTCGAACTGTTACGTGCGTCAGTTAAAGACGTCATTCTATTACATGGAAATTACAAGAGCTTAAGTTAGACTTATTGATTTTACTTCAATTATGAAACAAGTTATTACAACCTATGTTTATCACGCTCGAAGTCTTCCTGGGTAGAACAAGTAATACATGTAAGCATATGCGGAAAAGTGTTTTATCAAGCACCACATGAACTCACAAATCTCCGATCAAGGGTTTGATGCTTAACCTCTGGACCACGTGTTCCAAAAATCAGCTTTTGATCATATCAAGAAAGAAAGGAGAATGTTATTTGGTAAACCATTGATGGCTGAGAGGTTGTTTTTTAAATTCTTGATGCATGTTTACTGTATCATGTACCAAGATTGTATGGTGTTGTTTGTCTAGCTCGTATCTAACAACATTCTGTAACCTTTGTTTTCTTGCAGACCCATCACCAGTCCTTATACGTACTAGCTTAGAACTTAAAACAATAACAATAACTTTTACCATGATTTGAGGGAAATGTATAATACAAATTATATTCCTCTGAAACAAAATATATGCAACCTGGCATACTTGAAAAATGGCAGCATATAGAATACTACTTTACTTTAAGCATCAGTCTATTTATTGCACCTGTAAAGTGAAGGTATTTCAAACAGTGTTTCTATGTTTAGAACTTTGAAAAGCAAATCTAGGAATTGAATTCACACTAGAACAAACACACTACTTTGTCAGCAAGTACATTAAACCAAAGGCCAACTATGATAATCACTACATTTGCATCCTAGACATATTTGAATATAGTACTTTATTTAAACTAATTTTACAGCCTTTGTAATGAGGACCTATAGTTATATCTCTAGCTGCTGAGGTTGTTTATATTCTTTATAAGATTATTTATTACCTATACTTTTATGTTACAAATACTTTGTTACACTGAAATAATGCTTTAACAATGTTCATTTTGTGATAGTGTTACTCTTGCTGTTGCTGGAGGCTGGTGATATTGAATCTAACCCTGAGCCACAAGCAAATATACCCAACGATATGTTGATATTCCATTGTAATATACAAAGTTTTCGAAACAAAATCAACTTTATCAAATACAATATGTTAGATTTTGATATTTTATGCTTTACTGAAACACATTTAGATGACCTTATAAACGAAAATGTTCTTAACCTGTCAGAGAAATATGACTTCCGATATAGAAAAGATCAAACAAATCACGGTGGAGGCTTACTGGTTTATTTGTCGAAGAGTATACTACGCACAAAACTACATGTTCTTGAAATTTACTGCAAAGAGTCGATATGGATTGTGATCAAGTTGAATAAAGAAAGGTACTGACTGGGTGTTTTTTACAGCCCTAAAACTTTCAACTCTCTATTTTTTGTAAATTTTAACAAGAATATAGAAAATGCCTTGGATGTTTTTAAAAATGTGCTGATATTTGGAGATCTAAATGTAGATCTTTTTAATCCTTCTTTTCATAATTTAGAAAATATTCTGATTACAAATTCATTGGTTAATACCAATAACTACTCCTGCAAGACAAAACGCTCTGTTAGATCTAGTTATAATACCAGATGACATGTTTTAAATAGATTCTGGGATTTTACCAGTACCATCAGAAACTAGTGATCATTGTGCTACATACTTCAGAATACAGTTCCCATACCGTTTACATTCTACATACAAGCGTAACGTTTGGTTATATAACAAAGCAAATTTCGACTTGCTCAATAATAAAACATCAGAAACTGATTGGAGCGTGCTGCTATACGGTTCAATTGATGAGGCTTGTGAAATGTTCTCTGATAAATTTATAAGTTTAGTCAAAATGTGTATTCCATCTAAAATAATAACTGTCCCTACTGATGTTAAGCCGTGGTATGATTCAGAAATTAGAAAATGTTCTAGAGTAAGAGAAAGAATTAAATCGAACGCATTAAAATCAGGAAAGAACAGCGATTGGGCCAAGTATAAACATGCACACAACAAAGTAAAAAATTCTAAAAAAATGCAGGAAGTTGTTCGACATTTTGTTAAATCTACCGACCAAAGTGGTTTTATTCCACCTCTATGTAAAACCTCTGACACAGGTGAAATTGATTTTTTTCTCTGATGAAAAAAAAGCCAATTGTCTGAATTCATACTTTACTTCTATATCCAACATTACAGAAGATTTGCCAAATCTTTCATTACTTTCATTTAACACTGTCAACAAACTTACACATTTCTTAATAACAAAAACAGTGGACGAAGATATTACCTTATCACTTAAAGTCAATAAAGCAAGCGGTCCTGATATTATAAGTCACAAAATGCTTAAAGGTGCTGTAAGAACAATTTTTGAACGTTTTACACTTTTATTTAATCGTTCTATTACCGAAGGCCATTTCCCTAACTCATGGTAAATAGCTCATGTAACTCCTATTTCTAAGAAAAGGGATAAGTCAATCCCATCTAATTATATGCCAGTGTCGTTGTTAAGCTGTGTCGGAAAGATTTCAGAAAGAATAATTTTTAAACATATAATAAATTCCTCTTGAGTAACAATTTATTGTATAAATACCAGTCTGGCTTTTTGCCAAATCATTCAGCTACTTTCAACTCATCGACATTTATCATCATATTTGCCAATCATTTGACAACAATCAGTACTCTTGTATGATCTTTGGCCACATATCAAAAACTTTCGATTGGGTTTGACATACAAGGCTGCTTTTCAAACTAGAAGAAAACGATATAAATGGGCAAGTTCTAAACTGGATCAGAGATTATCCTAAAAATAGAAAACAAAAAGTAGTAATCCAGTCTTCATGTTCGTCATTAAAGTATGTTAAAGCTGGAGTACCACAGGGCTCTGTCTTAGGACCTCTTCTTTTTCTCATACTTGTCAACTACATAACTCAATCATTATTGAGCTTAACCAGACTGTACGCTGACGAAAGCTGTTTGTATTATTCAGCAACCACTATCCAAAATATTGAAGGAATTATTAACCACGATTTAAATATTATATCTAAATGGGCTAAACAGTGGCTAGTTAAGTTAAATCTAGACAAAACTGAAGCAATTCTTTTCTCATTAAAACATTTCGATTGACTTCCAAACTTGATGTTCGACAATACTCCGATTAACTTTGTTGACAGCCATATACATCTTGGCGTCACACTAAGCAAAACTGGTGAATGGAATGACCATATTGATAATATTATAAAATCTGCCTCTAAGGTTATTGGTGTCATGAGGGAAATGAAATTCACTTTAAGTAGAAATGCATTAAATCAACTTTATCTTTCTTATATACGTCCAGTTTTGGAATAATGTTTAATAATATGGGATGGATGTACTGAATATAATTCTGAAATGATTGAATTACTTCAAAATGAAGCCGCAAGAATAGTAACTGCTACCACCCGATCGATCTCCTTACCTAATTTAAACAGAGAGTGTGGATTGGTCTCTCTTGCAGAGAGGAGAAAGCAGAATAAATTAATATTTATGTACAAAGCTATTCATAATATGATCCCGTCATATATATCAGACCTTATCCTTTCTTCTGTAGGAGAAAACGTACCATATTCCTTAAGAAATAATAATGATATAAATACTCCAATTACTCGGACTGAACTAAGCCACGAATCATCTTCCAGAAGTAGTTAATCCACCTTCTTACTATAATGATGGTCACAGATATATATATCTGCTATGCATGCACGACTGCGAACCAAATGTAGCATCTTGAACCTTTACCTTAATCATCAACACGATGACCCTTTTTTTACCTGTTAAAATTTTATAGAAGATGCTGATCATTACCATTTTAGCTGCAATCGTTTTAGGAACCAGAGAATCGTTTTATTTGACTCGACTAGAAATTTTCATCCGTTAAATACAGAGCTTCTTTTATTTGCAAAGACTGCACTTTCCGTTGATGACAAATTGTTGTTTTCACAGCGGTTTACGAATATAATAAAACAACAAGTCGTTTCAAAGAGTCCTAAATGACAGCTCATTGTCACACAAAAAATATATTTTTTGCCGGTTATATTTAAAACAAATGTATTTTAAATAGTTTTTAAATCCAATTTCTTGACTAAACAGACAATTAATCTATCTTATATCTTATCTTTCTGCTAATCTATATTACTATCGCTCATTCTTTCTACTTATACATGTTGTTTCTTTTTATTCTTTTCTTTCCACTTCTAATTTCCTTCTATTTATATAAACAGCTAAATACATTGTGACAACCTTATTGTCGTTTATTACATAGCCATTGTCAATTGAATTATGTTTGTTAAAATATAAGGAAAGGGCCGAATCTAAGTTGAGAGAACTTGTGGCCCAACCCATTTGCTATTTACATGTATATATTGGCAATAAAATATGTTTAAAACAATGATGTACTACTAGTTTGCTGAGTGAGACATAAAACACTCCGCATATAAAGCAAACTTAATGATCTTACTAAGTGTTTGTTTCGGATGTTTTCGTCTCTTCTAAATGTGTCATTTATTGCGTGATTTATCTTAATATTCGCCACAGCAATGTAAATGTCAACAGTAGTATGTGACGTATTATCGAATCAATTTCCTTCATATGCGTATACGATAAGTTCAAACGTCTTTGAATGTTCTGCCTGAAAACGGGTCGGCTGTATCAATTAATACAATATTTGTTGTTGTTGATTTTACAGTCTAACACATCTTCGATGTTTCTTTTAAAGTAAACCTTAATATTAATTCACACAATGATTAGTAATAACTCATGCATACCCGTCATTTTCTCAAATAGTATACTACCTCAGTCTTGCACATCAGTCATATTAGCATATTAGCATATATGTATATATATATACGTAAAAAACTATATACCTCAATCTTGGACATCCTTCATAATCACACAAAAAAGCTGTTAAGGTTACTATAATATCAGCATGTGTTACTGATACTATACTCACGTACAAAGCAAGTATATAACGAAAACAGTTATACTGAGCGTATACAAATAACAACCGAATACCATGCAAATAAAATCTACCAATTCGAAGTTCATATATATATATACGATCGAGTTATATACACATCAGTGTTATTTCGTACACGAACTTATTGTTCTTCTTGAGTAAGTTGTTATAACTTTACAAATCACGCTCGAAGTCTTCTTGTGTAGAACCAGTACTGAGCATATGCGGTAGAAGTGTCTTGTCCGCTCCTGGGTTCAATGCTTTACCGCTGGACCACGCGCTCCGCATAAGTTATTTAAGACCGATGAAATGGTGAGTATGTTTATATTTACAATTACTATGGCATATGTGTAATACAATAACAACACCTGTATTACACAAATCAACATGCTTTATGCAAAAGAATAAAATTAACTTGCAAATTATGCATTTACCCATTATAGAGATAATGTTTTAGCAATAAGAAATAATAAATGACAAATAACAATTACAGTTCAAAAGGTTTACGTAAAAATGCTTAAGATCTAATTAAATGGAGTTCAGGAATATTTTGACACCTTAAATAAAATAACGAAAAGTTAATGACGTGGACATGACAATTATTTTGATATAGGGATTAAGACTGGGACATTACAAATTCAGTGCAAATGAGAAAGTTTATGTGCTTTACTTGGCATACAAAACTATATGTATTTACAATCAACCGCGTAAAATCCATGACACCAGTTATTAAAATAAATGGTATTTTACTGATAGCAGCTCATCGGCAAACATAAGCCTCGTTTTGGTATTATAGATAATAGTTAATGCAAGCTTCATAGAAATCATTTCATTATTTCCATACTTATTCAATAACATTCACTGTAAAGTTGTATTTATATCACCATTTCCATCAACTTTATGAAAATAATAATAAAAGTCATGAAAACCATTCAGTGATCTTCAAAATAAAACAAACATAATAATAAGGCAGCGAAAATTATGTATCTATTAAAAGAAACAATTTGAAATACATGTATCAACAACAACGCAATGTTCGAATATTCATAGATCAATAAAATGTGATTTATGGGTTGTATTCTAATCTCCAAACCATGTATAAGTTCATGCAGGAGTTGAATGAATTGCGTAACTATGTCATCTTTAAAAAAGGATAAAATCAAGTAAATATAAGAAACCTATATAAAGGTCATGTACATGCCGAAAGTGATTTAAATTTTTAAAAAAATTTCATACCGAATGTTTGTAAAGAGCAAAGACATTCATGTTAATGAAAGTTGCTTTAATATATTTAACAATAAGATCTAATGAACTTAATACGTATACACATTAATATCCTTGGCATGTGTACTTCGGTGGCGTGATAGAAAAACTAAATGGATCAAGGACATAAAGTAGAAAATTAGACACTTCAAGTGAAGAAGTTCATGAATGAATTATTCAGTATAGTCACACAGTGTAATCAGAGGCATATTCAATAATATCTATCGACACTCAATCACTATCTAGGACAACGGCTATAGAGATATCGCGTCATTCCAAATAACATTAATGGGAATATTTCAGCAGGCCGATCTCGTAAACCAGGTTATTATAGCTCTGGTGTCGGCAGAGAAGGTAGTTTTTTTGTTTGCAAAATGGACAAATGAATATGGTTTTACGGCGTACCAATACATTAAAGGTTATTCGACGCCAACAGGAAGACCGATTCCAGGTTCACTCTACAAGTACAAAAACAACAAAATAACATACAGATTAAAAAAAAAAATACATCACAACAAATGAATATGCAGAATGAACCTAGAACCTTGATACCTGCATAACTGCAGAGTTTCAGCAAATTATATCGTATTACTCAATTTGTCGCTTCTTACGACATGCATAGGCCACAGTGATTCTATTCTTGCCATCACTCATGGCTCCCTGGTACCACACAGGGGTTGATAATTTAACCACAATAGTGAACATGACAACAAATTATTAAATGAACATGACACCCATTCGGAGGATTCCTACTCCTCTGCAGAGATTGACAGTGTTTCTATTCTAAGCTGGAACCACACGGGCTGCAAAGTGGACAAGCACGGAACGAAACAGAAAATAATTTTATTTCGTTAAACTAAAAGATATTACAATTTCTCAATTTTTCCGTGGTCGAAAGGTTTAAGGCGCCGTCATGTGATCTTTCACCTCTCACCGCTAAGGTCGTAGGTTCGAGCCCCGCTCGACAATGTTCACAAAGCCCCAATGCCGGCCCTGTAAAATACTTTTTTTTAATTCTTATTTTTCAACAAAGCTTGGTGTGTTTCAAATATACTTTATTCTTTTAAAATATGTATATTTTATCTTTATATTGTAAGTTTTCCTTTCTACAGAAACACTCCAAAGAGGGTTAGATTAAGGAAATTGTTTAATATCCCCCATTTTTGTCCTACTTTTTATCATTAAAAAAGTATTTTGATGAAGAAGAAAGCATTCTGATCATAGTTTAGTACACTCTGAATAATATGTGTAAAATTTATCTTATGGTAATAATGCCATCACTGTTAAAAACGTGATATGTTTACTTGAATGAAAGGTTTAAAACGTAGAAAAATAAATCAGCTGAACATGTACATCAACATTTTCGATAATATTGTCTGTAGCGAAAAGAGTAAAATTAAAAAATAAAAACTATATTTTTTAAAAGAAATAAAGTATAATTAAAATAAAAATCTTAACATTTTGCATAAAAATCGGGTTTAATTTTATTGAATTTGCAGTGCCATTTTAGGAGATTCGTGATCATAACTGGTTAAGAAAATAAATATAGTTAATTGCAAACATAGAAATACGTTAATCCGTCAACGGTTTTTAACAATTTAACATAAAATCAGCCTGGAAATGCTACTACATTCAACCTTTACCAAAAATATTTTTAAAAGTATGTTATAAACTTCGTCCTTGCACTAGAACTCTTAAAGACAAAAAGGGAAATTCAAAGTAATAGGACGTGTATAGTACAAAAATGTATTTCATGCATTCAAAACATTTATCAGTTGTATTAGTTCAAAATCGAACAGAATCACAATAAAAAATAACTTGCTGACGACCACTGTCACCTGTCATCTAGATCCCGGCATCGGATCTCTACAATAAAGTACAAATATTTTATCAACCTCTCAATATGTACACTTTCTATTCACAACCTCGACATTGGATGTATTTTGTCTTCGAATACCAGCCATGAAAGGAATTCGTTTCCCTGACTTAGGTAGCTCTCGTGCTGAAATTGGTTACAAAGTATAGGCCGAGAAAAGAGAAATAATCATAGGTGGGCCGATATATTTATCGTGATGCTTTAATTTAATTTTTCTTCCTCCTAAAAAAATAATGTACGTTACGTTGTTGCACAAGTATACAAAACTAATAGAGACAAATTGCTTCCCTTTATTAAATTAATACAGTAGCTAACTCTCTGAATTACATATCAGGTCATGCAAGTGGTATATATTTCCAGTTGAATAAAAGTATTTTTCTTGATATTAAATTAATCCATTACAAGTAATATGACACAAATGAAAGTATTTAATTAATTATAAAACATTAACATGTACAAAGCATAATGAAATGTATGTTACATATTCACACAAATTTAATATATAAGATAATACAATATAAATCAAAAAGACAAAAGTGTTTAAGTTTGTTCCTTTTAAACTTATGTAAATTCAATGAATTCTATTGCATTCATGGTACATCTGCACTGTTGGACAAATACATTCGACCTTAATATGGGTCATTAAGTTCATTTGTCAGTACGTGTTAACAATTATGAGTGATACCTCCGAAATATAAAAAAGACATCATTTACAAACAACAATAACATTTAACATTATATCATGTTGTTTTACGGCAACGCAACTGCCACCTATATTAATCAGGTCGCAAGATTTAATACAATTAAAACATGTTATCATTTTCCTTATGTACTAGTATGTGTTTTAATGACGTTTATCGTCATTTTAAGGCATTCAATTTAAAGGATATATCGTATCAAGTTTTATTGGCCGTGACAAACTTCAGAATAATATGACCAACACAACGGTCATTCTGCGATTAACAGACACATTTTCTCATAGAAGGTCGATCTAGGTTTTAATTCGTGAACTCTGTGTTGTTTAGGAAACGGTCATTAAGCTTTACAGAAGATCAAGTGACCACATGGCGGACCCCTATTTGTGTGTAGAACTTGATTAGGCAATCATAATCAATCTAGAGTTTTGCAAATCGGTAACTATTGTACTGGTTAGAAACCCTTCATGATTCATCCTAGTATGTAAATTAAATGTTTCACTAACAGTATATTAAACAGTCGTGGATCTTCGTATTTATTATTTAAGATGCTTATATTGTTATAAATACTAACCCATTACAAAACAAAGTGTTAACAGTAATACAGATTATATTTCAGCGATATATATATCATTTGAATAGTGTGTTAGATTTACATGTAATATGAAGATAGAATGTTGCTGGGTGCATATGACGCCTCTGTGAGGAGTATTGCTGCGATTTTAATGGGATGGCAATCAACAATGGGAAGAAGAAAAAGTGTAAGTAGTCAATATTCCGTCTCATTTTATATACTACTTCTATAACGGATTGAGCTGCAGGGGTAACATATTTGGCAATGGACACCTGAAGCAAAACATCATTCAGCTGTAAACCTTATTGGATTAGATGCGGTTGGCCGCTACTGTAAAGCTAAGCTATCAAATACTTTTCTAAAGATTCTGTTTATACATCTTAAATTACAATCCCCTGACGGTTAAAAGGTTTCACCTCCGTACGTGATTTATTTTATTTAATTGAATCTTAGAGGGGTAATAAAAAATTTCTCAAACAACCACTGTGACTAGAACTTTACAAACTTAACACAAAATTTGCTATATGTGGCATCGATTAATTGGATATATTAGCAATAATTGGTACCGTAACTGTGACGTCACTCAGCGTACCATGATGTCATTAATGGTATGCTGTCAATTATGTAGAGGCGTTGGCGATATGGCAAAAAAAAACGTCGTAACTGAGGAGGGGTAAATAATACAATATTTTTCAAAATAAGATAAAACTTAGACAGACATAAAAGATGAATGAGTAAATCCGAATGCAGCTCATACTCTAGAAAAACGTGTAGCTTCTAAATTGGATAAAAGTATTCAGTAGCATCAAAACGACGGACGAAGTCGATAAAAGAACAGACATGCCAACGACCTCTATACCAAATGAAATAATTCAGGCTGTTGAAAATAGATGCAAACGAGACAAATCAGTGTCCATGATATTGCCAATAGACCTGTATTAACACAGGAAAATCAAAGTGGCATACATACATGTATATATTCAGCAAGCATTCTTAAATAGATGTTTACATCAAATTATAATACTTGTTATCATTTGTATAAAAAAACACAATTGCCATAACTTGTTTTTAGGATCACTTGATATCCAAGTATATCTATATGAAAACAGTATTCTCCAAGTATTATTTCCTTGACCTTCATTCAAATAAAAACATTGGATTGTGTTCTACCTTTCTGTTTAAGATTTATTAAAGTAGGATTAAGATTAAGTAAATAAAATATATGAGCTTCATTTTGTTTCATATATAACCATGGACTTGCGAAGTAGAAAAGGCACTGTAGGTCAGAATACTGGGGTACACTTATTGCATATTTGCATAATGTATAGCGCAGAATACATACTGTGGTACACAGTATTGCATAATTGCATAATGTCAATGTGAATTATCAAAACTATAGTCACGTGTCACTTTATCAAAATTGCCATATGGACGTTTAAGAAATCAAAATACATTTTTTTATTAAAGAATAACAATTTTGTAAGTTATAGCTCTTTTTTACAGAAATATCAGTGAGATAAAAGCCTGGCAAAATTTGCTGATATAATTTAAAGAGACATGGGGCATACAGAGTCATATAACAAAAAAAAACTACAATCAATTAAAACTATTTCTTTATCATTATTATTTTATTCTGTTGTTTTAACATGCATATTTTATTTTTAATTCGTTATTTGTCTGTAAATCATGCATCACCAAAGAGAGCACAAAAAAGTCGAGTGCAAACAAGCAAAACAACATAACATTATATTTTTTTAAAACCTAAAAACATTTAGTACTTAGTCCCTATAGAGATTTCGGAATAATAAGATAGATTAATGAGATATTTCGCAATATAACCTTTACAGATATTGACGTCTTACATTCTAATTAAAACAGGGATTTCATTTAATGGTAGTCAACATTTCCAAGAATAATTTCCATCGAGTTCATAGTAATAGTAATTAAAATAAAGAGAAAACGACTTTATTCCAGTTTGCTGCGATTTCAAAGTGTGCTTTTAATAACGTCTGCTCAAATGTCTTCATTCGTCTCTCAAAATCATTTGCTTCCTAAAATATTTTTTTTTTTTTTAGAATATCTTTTGCAATGAAATAAGAACTGAAAAAGAGACCTCGCCTTTCTCTCTATATATATAACAAAGAGAGATAATTGAAATCATGACAACGGTATTTCCAATTTTTGGAATACTTTAGATAGGCGTTCACAATGTATGATATATATATGGGGTTAATTATTTGTGACCAACCAGACATATATCTACATTCTCTACCAGACTACAGCTAGCCCGACTAGCTTCAGTTCAAATTAAATGCACAATTCTAAAGAATAAACCCCCTCAATTAAAATGGTTTCAGCTGTATTATATACACGCCTGCTACATGTACACGCACGTATGGTACAGCGCCTGTGCTGTACGTGTAATTTTTGTTATAGAACTAGTTTGTCCTAAAACAACACGTGAAAGATTAATGTAAGAATCGTGCGACATAGTTTTTTAATAATCAACATTGTTGTTTTTTTTATAAAAATTCATTGTTTATTTTAAAATCGTTTTTCTGCTGCTCAAATGTGATTTTAAAACACATCTCTGGTTAGCTTTCGAATCGGTAGTCCTTATTGTGTAAATCCCGAATTGAGCCGTTATGCAGACACGTGTAGCAACAGGTTAGAATGTGATTGGTACAGAGATCGTTAAAATTATGAAAATCTATGAAAATAAGAACGAAATACGTGATATGTCATTGTGTCTGTAACAAAGCTATCGAAACTAAGTGTGATTGGTTTCCATTTTTCTGAACAATGTTCGAATACCGCAATTGATCTGTCAGAAACAAACTAATAGTCTAACAAAAAGTGAAATATCCTTTTTGAAAATCTTGTGTATGGGCTTTTTAGTTTGAATGCACAATTGAATATAAATAAAGTTTATTTTACGAGATATCTTATTCAAACAAATCAACCTTTTATTAGTCACTCACACATGTATACATTATTTGCATCAAATCAACAAATAATATAGCCACACGAAAAACTAAAAATGTATATGACTAGTAAAGTTCTCTATTAATTAAGCTACAAGAATATGAATAAAATTGATGTACATTTCGGAATGTTGTTTTACTATCATACTGAGTGATATAACAAATTAAATTATGAACTAAAGTTTATGAGCCTATACTCTGAAACTCATACTTTAGTCCATCGCAATTATTTTTAGTTTAGAAAAGGTTCAATAAATTTGCATTTTTCACTTTTAAAGAAATACTGCTCCATGCAATATCAGAAATAAAAAAAAAACATGTTACTTGTACCGTACAGATTTTTGGTATTACCCTCTCATAAACATACCCGTCTTCGACATTTGGCGAACAAATGTAGATTTAATAAGCATTGCAAAAGCAATATTTAAAATTGTTTACGTCTAGTATTCAATTAAACTAATACACATGGAAATGGTAATAATAAACTTAAATTTACTTGTAACTGTTTAGGGTTTTTAAAAATAAAATCATATCGGCAGAGTGTCAATTGTTTTTCAATTTTGCAATAAAAACATAGTGTTTTTTGTAATATTTGAATATAGTGTATCGGTAAAATTTCCTTAAATTCTCACAACATACTCTCTGATACTTATTCTAATGACAATCAATATGAAAAATATATGTTACCGAGTAATTTGAGAAAAAAGCTCCCATAGTATGCCATCATTAAATAAATTGCAGTTGCAAAATTAACGCTTTTATATTAAATGAGCATATTTGTATAAATATTAAGATTTCTATTATATTTTATGTTTAGGTTAGATTGCTATCAACAATTATTTATACCAGTTTGCATATTTCATATATTGAACATAATATAAGAGACCAATTTCAGGGGTATCCGTAATGAGCGTGTCATCCGAAATAGGGTCAGTTGTGGTATAATACTATGTAGTGACACTGGCTGATCTCGACAAAGTTGCTTCCCTTTGTGCTCGGAACTGGAGTGCATGGAAAACTATAGCAATCGTCCTTAATCGATAATTATGGTTACACAACGTACCTTTCTGATTTTACTGCACTCAATTTCTTCATCATTAAAAAAGATAAAATAATTGCTAGTCGTTTTCATACAAACAATTACTTTAAATTCGCTTTTGATTTAGATTATACAAACGTTTGGTTTTCAGTGCATTGATATTAACATTTCATCTAGTATTACTGAGAGATGAATTATTTGCAGACACAGTGCTGTCATCAGCAAAAATATCAGTTTCAGTTATTCCGGTGAAATAAAGTCAAATAAGCAATAAAGTCATACATGAAATAAACAAATCTTTGTGACCCAATGCTATAGCCTAACCATTAGACGTAATTCCAGAGACTTGAACATGTTGTTTTCTTTCACTGTGATAAGATGAAAACCATTTTATTTCTGAACCATCTAATGTAAAATCAAATCAAAACAGGATGATAATTCAAAACAGAACAAAGAATCAAGGACAACTGCACCAACTTGTTCTTGTTATCAGTAGCTGCTTTCGAATCATCTAACATTTTTGCAAGAGTTGTCTGAGAAACATTGTTTGTTTTAAACCTAAGAATGTCTAGAATAAATTGTCGTATCTTATGTCATATTTGGACCTTTTTTTGTGTATATACCATTTTTTAAAAATAGATTTAGATACAGTATGTATTGGTAGTAATACTTGTATTGAATACGTTTGTAAAACAGGGGCTATAATAGCAGATAACAAATATTTCGTTGCTGTTTAAAAAAATTAAATCCACAAACGCGGCCTTGACAAAAACGTTAATCATCCTATGGCAGTTTAATAAATGTATATTATGTATGATATTGCACGTGGGAGACCAATGTAACAAATCTACTACTGCATCAAAAACAAATACATTTGTGTAATAAAGATGCCATTTGATGTAGTTTTATACAATATCTTTATCAAATAAAACATTATTTGACCTTTCATTAGCAAATAAACTCGTAAATATTAAAGATGGAAAACAGAAATATCGCATACTTTATGGGACAGTAGTATAATTATACCAACACTTATATTAGCAATACTAATACCAATTCATCATTCAGACATGCTGTTTCCGAACTTCGACTTTTTGACGTAAAATGTTATGTTATTTACCGATTTGAACGCACGTAATAGTTAATGATATCACTTTATCAGTGTGATTTCAGGTGTTACTGCCATCGGCTGACTTCATAAGAGACTGACGAATACCAATGCATGTATTTTTTTTTTAATTGTATATCGGAAACCTGGTTCTTTCATCTTTCTTATACATTTGTATTATTGATCTAAAAAATAAATTGCGAAATAAATGAACCCTCAGTGTTATTTATGTAATAAAATGAGTCTCATATTCGTGATAATGTATTATTCATTATATAAAGCACGTTTGCATCTTGGAAGCTTCAGTTTCAAATATACATGACATTGTGAAAATGTTGTCAATCAGGAATTTGATCAACCCAAATCATTGTGTAAATATCAACAGTTACATTGCCTCACAACTAAATAAATAAAACACGATGTCTGGAAGGAGCACGGTACCTTTTTCTATACATTTTAAAACCTTCCAATAAATTATATATCTATTGTAACATTTAAAAGGCAAATATGAAATAATAATAATTCAGTATGTGTGTGCAGAGCAGAAACATTGTTTCTATTTTGTTGAATAGCTGACCACTTCTAAATGGTTGATACACTTTATATTTTACCTATACATGGCAATACCAGGATATGATAAAGTAACCCAAATGTTTCATTTTCTTCCTAATTGATCGTTGTGATCATTACCATTCTTAAAAAGATCAATTTGTATTTGTTAAGAATCTCTACTAATACTTACAAAAACTAGCACAACTTAACCAGTTCTATAAACATGTAAACTTTGTTTAACTTTCAAGTGGCATGCAGTGATAGTCATTAGTATTTTCATATGTCAGCATGTATACATTCATAAAGGATTATTATCTGCTTCAAGGCACAAACAAGAGTAAAATCGATCCCAGCATTGTCATGTGACCTATTAAATTGTGAGAAAATATTGCCTTGGACAATGTTAGACTAGTGTATAGTTGTTTTTTAATTAACCTGAATCCGTTATTGAAATCCTTATCGAAAATGGGCCTTGTTTTCATGTTAAGTTGATGATGACACAAACTATAAATTGCTTTCCCTTGTTTCGATGCCATATTCTAACAGTATAGCATTAAATCAATATTGTTCATTCATAAGGACACATGCATAAGGTTTAACCAAAGAAAGTTTAGTGTCAAAAGCAACACTATTCCTGTAATATACCAGAGTCGTACACTTAACAATTGCACTCAGTCACGCTATGATGTATGGTTCTGTTCTAGTTTTCAAATACAATGGTAAAACATTTGCAGTGAGTGCAATAAATCAGAATAAAGTGGAACGTTAGGAAATGCATTCACTCTGGAGAATTCATTATCAAATTTATTTCGAAAATCTCAATTAGAATTAAGTTAAACTTAATAATTGATGACTGTATGTGGATATCTAGCCAGAAATACTGACTTTAATGTTAGGTGGATGTATCTATCAATACAATACCAAAAGCCCAATGGTAAGTTGCAAAGATATATTTTGTTTCATGTTATCATCAGAGATAAAATCCATTATCTGCTATCTTACGTAAGTCTATGCACAAAATCCGAATGCCTATATTCTATGCTGAACATATACACACTTATTCGCAAGATTATCCTTTTTGAAGTGCAATATTACTCTAGACGTGTACTGTATGCAGCACAACCAGGCTCGAGTAGATAAAGAATATATAAAACATATTTATACCGTTGATTTTGTGTATACGGTAAGTGTACATGAAATAAGAATTTGTTATTTTTGTTGTTGTTGTTGTTGTTGCTGCTGCTGCTGCTGCTGCTGCTGTTGTTGTTGTTGTTGTTGTTGTTGTTGTTGTTGTTGTTTTGAAATAAGCATCGCTTTCAACAATATTCAGTCATATCAGTCAGTCTACTTGAGACATTCTTCTAAGCCCGGTTACAATGGAGTTTGATACCCCGTCACGTCACATTTTACTGACATGTGACCGACACGACCTAGAACTTTCCTCTAAATGCTGAGTGACTAGAGAGAAAGCTTCTTGGAAAAAGTTTCAATTTTAATCCGGTATAAATTAGACGTGGATCAAACCAATGACCGCCGGATGTGAGGCGGGCGATTTACTACAAGACTCCCGATGCGATCTTGAAATAATAGAAATGGATAAGAAACATATGCTGCTATATACAGACGCACACAACGATTCTGCATAATTCAGAGGAACAATGATTGTACCAATAGCACAACACGGCAAGTTAACGGACACAAATTTAATCATCCAGTCTATTCACTACAGTTGCTATACGTCTCACTACACAGTTGCACCCCATTTTTACTAACTAAAGGTGACCTGATTTTTGCGCTTTAAAAAGATCCTATATACTTTGATTTGAAATGTTTTCAAACTGATTCATAGTGGTTGTGATTTCTTGCTGCAGATGAGAAGAACAAGAGCTGGCATATCACATACTGCAATACGATATCACTAGCGTAAAAATGTGACTTTTATGGGATTTTAACATGTATTCATTAGTATATGAGGACTTACTTTTTTTAGAACTTTTTAGGGTGAAACTGCAAAGAAATAAGCTATTCAACCTACCTGTCACTGTGCATTTTAATGTGGGGAAACGATCCTGCTTTTAAAAGAAATTACTTATAAAATAAAAATTCTATTTGGAATATTTTATCGTGGAAATCTCATATAGAATAAAGCACACAATTCAAATGTGTAGTGAGATCTGAATAAACCTGTTTTGATTAGATTAATGTGTGTTCAGATAATATTAAAAATGAAAGATATACATGGCATTCACCGAACATGTCTTTTGCTTTTTTGTTATTACTTAACCAGCATTATACTACTTATTGAATTGGTCGTAAAATAAAGCTTTTGCAAGAAATATACACACATTTTTGCATATAGTATGCAAATAAAACTAAATATTAACCACGGATGCATGTCTATTAAGTAAATGTCATTGAAAAGTAGGTTTAAGCTTTAATTTACCTGGGAAAAAATATTTCGGAACAGCGATAAATGTGTGCAATTTTTAAATGAAACATTATTGTTTTTTAAATAATTCGGAATACATGTAGTAGTAGCATATTGATAACAACTGCTTACATTTTTACATAATATTCTCTGATACACCTTCTAGTTACAAGTTAATTAAGAACTACATTTTACCGCGTATTTTGAAAAATATTTGAAAAGATGTAATATTGTACGTTAGGACAGAAATTTCATCGAGCTGTACACCATGCTAAATTAATGACCTGTCAATAGCGAAAGAGAACGATTGGTTCGTGATATTTGGATGTTAAAATCGACCGAGTGTTAAAAAAGATATGTTTTACAACTGTTACAGCTGTGTGCAATAAACTCTGCATGCAAAGCTCTTGTGACTGCATAAACACAAAGCAGCATAATTATTATTTCTGCAACTGTTATAGTTTGTTTACAAAATTACATTATCAGCTATTCATTATTTTGTAAATTAGTTTCTCTCGTATTTGTAATGCAATGTCACAAACACATCTTCTGTGTCACGTGTTGTTGCAACATACGAAGAGGTATCGTCTGCATGTCAGCAAATTGTCACGTTCATTCCCTTCAATAAACTTGTTTCCATAGACATATGGGTTTAGGCTTATGGTTAACACATGCATGGTTACTAAGTATGGTGAAAGATCCCAGATTGATATACAGAAATCCGCGTTTACCGTTGTTCTTCCACAAGTAATTGACATTTTTTCTCATATAAATATTTTATATATAAGCTCGAACTCACAACCTCAGCGATGGGGAAGTTAATGATTTTAAGAAATCGACTTTACTATCTTTGCTAAGCTTGCTGTTCCTTTCTTCGAAAAGTACTTTAAGTAGAGCTATGGTTATTTGGAATTATCTCTTGTGGTGATGAACCAAATGTCTTGCGGTCTTCACTCCGTGCCGTATTGTAATAATTGTATACTTACGTTTGTGTTTAGTTTTTTCATTCAAATTTTTGATGAGGGAGAGCACCTGAATACCAATTACATATATTATTGGGTTTACACATAAAATATGACTTATCCGTTGGCGAAGATTTATAATGTATAAGTTCCTGCTTAATCTCCCCAGATGACCACTACGAGACCGGTGAAGCTTCCTCTTCATGTGCCATCCTTATTACAGTTATTTTCACCATTTCTGTGTGGTGTTGTGGTTAGTAACTGAACCCGGTTTCTTCTGTTGAACATATTTTATAATTTAATTTTTAATATGTGTACACATATTTTTAAGCTGAATTAGAGTCGTTTGTAGTAATTTCGCTTGAATGCATGTATGCATTGTATTCATTGTGGTAGTTCTATTTCATGTTGTTGCTGTAGTTATGTGGTAGTTCTATTTCATGTTGTTGTTATAGCTATGTGGTAGTTCTATTTCAGGTTGTTGCTGTAGCTATGTTGTAGTTATATTTCATGTTGTTGTTGTAACTACATGGTAGTTCTATTTCATGTTGTTGTTGTAGCTATGTGGTAGATCTATTTCATGTTGTTGCTGTAGCTATGTGGTAGTTATATTTCATGTTGTTGCTGTAGCTATGTGGTAGTTCTATTTCATGTTGTTGTTGTAGCTATGTGGTAGTTCTATTTCATGTTGTTGTTGTAGCTATGTGGTAGTTCTATTTCATGTTGTTGCTGTAGCTATTTGGTAGTTTTATTTCATGTTGTTGCTGTTGCTATGTGGTAGTTCTATTTCAGGTTGTTGCTGTAGCTATGTTGTAGTTACATTTCATGTTGTTGCTGTAGCTATGTGGTAGTTCTATTTCATGTTGTTGCTGTAGCTATGTTGTAGTTCTAATTCAGGTTGTTGCTGTAGCTATGTGGTAGTTCTATTTCATATTGTTGCTGTAGCTATGTGGTAGTTCTATTTCATGTTGTTGTGGTGTAGCTATGTGGTAGTTCTATTTCATGTTGTTGGTGTAACTATGTGGTTGTTCTTTTTCAGGTTGTTGCTGTAACTATGAGGTAGTTATATTTCATGTTGTTGTTGTTACTATGTGGTAGTTCTATTTCATGTTGTTGGTTTAGCTATGTGGTAATTCTATTTCATTTTGTTGCTGTAGCTATGTGGTAGTTCCATTTCATGTTGTTGCTGTAGCTATGTGGTAGTTCTATTTCATGTTGTTGGTGTAGCTATGTGGTAGTTCCATTTCATGTGTTGCTGTAGCTATGTGGTAGTCTATTTGTCATGTTGCTGTAGCTATGTGATAGTTCTTTTTCATGTTGTTGTTGTAGCTATATGGTTGTTCTATTTCATGTTGTTGTAGCTATGTGGTAGTTCTTTTTCATGATGTAGCTATGTGATAGTTCCATTTCATGTTGTTCCTGTAGCTATGTGGTAATTCTATTTCAGGTTGTTGCTGTAGCTATGTGGCAGTTCTATTTCATGTTGTTGTAACCATGTGTCAGTTCTATTTCATGTTGTTGTAACCATGTGGCAGTTCTTTTAGTTGTTGTAGCTATGTGGTAGTTTTTTTTCATGTTGCTGTAGCTATGTGATAGTTCTTTTCCATGTCGTTGTTGTAGCTATGTGATAGTCCTTTTTTATGTTGTTGTAGCTATGTGGTAGTTCCATTTCATGTTGTTGTAGCTATGTGGTAGGTCTTTTTCATGTTGTTGCTGAAGCTATGTGATAGTTCTTTTTCATGTTGTTGTAGCTATGTGGTAGTTCTATTTCATGTTGTTGTTGCAGCTATGTGGTAGTTCTATTTCATGTTGTTGTAGCTATGTGGTAGTTCTATTTCATGTTGTTGCTGTAGCTTTGTGGTAGTTCTATTTCAGATTGTTGCTGTAGCTATGTGGTAGTTATATTTCATGTTGTTGCTCTAGCTATGTGGTAGTTATATATCATGTTGTTGTTGCTATGTGGTTATTTTTTCATGTTGTTGCTATAGCTATGTGGTAGTTCTATTTCATGTTGTTGTTGTAGCTATGTGGTTGTTCTTTTTCAGGTTGTTGCTATAGCTATGTGGCAGTTCTATTTCATATTGTTGTAGCCATGTGGTTGATAAAATATAATGTTTTTGGTAACCTAGTGACTTCTCCGAAACAAATATCATGTCACTTCAGATTGTTGTACCACTAATGTTGCAGTTGTATTTGTCAGCATCTAAACTTCGTATTCAGATACCAAAATATGTTCTCAGGGTTTACTCCGTGACTCCATTACAATGGGAAATGGTTATTTCAAACATCTGTACATCGTTTCTCATTATTGAGACAAACAAGCCAGTCTCACTGCCTCATTACCGGTACAAGCTTATATGGATCCCATTATTACGTTTTTTGTTCGCATTTTATTTTAATACAAAATGTTGCATTATGTCGATGGATAAAATAATACAAGTTTTAGGCCTTATTGTTATGTTCAGCTATTTAACGACGGTCAGTTCATCTGATCGTGCCTGTGACCCTTAATGCAGTCAACCGGTACTTGGCACATCTTATGAGAGGTTGAAGACTTATGGCCGTAGAACAATATTTGTGAACAAGCATCACATAGACGGAGCCGGGCAAAGTTTGGAAGCCTGGATTGACAGTCAGACGTGCTACCGACCGAGTTGAACATGCCCTGCTTAACTTCAATAGGATCTAACTGACCCAATGCAATTTAATGTTTGAGTGACATAAATATAGGACGTACGTCAGTGATTCTTCAAAAAAAGATGTACGGCTAATTTACCACAAAGCCGGATTTTGTTTGCCCGGCAGGGGTTAAATATGCGTTAACCCTCTTGTTATATGTTATGAATGGCAGACATCGATTAGTCTGGTGCTATTTCATTACTGATTTTCCTAGTTTTGTATATATATACAAAAGTCTTTATTCAGCTTTAAATCTTGTATTGAAGTGTACAGCTGTCGTTTAGAATTATGCTTACCTATATGTAATGTAAACACCTTGTCTTTGGTAAATGCATCCATAATACCATTTCAGTATGTAAATAGTTTTTTTAAAGTGTAATGCATTAAGATTCATAAGTAAGAAAACAGATGACAACCACGACACGTCAAATGACACTTCCACATAGAAGTACATAGTTAGGTCTTTGTCAATTCATTCATAAAATCATTCCAAAATACTATGTAAAAGTTACTTTTTTAAGTTTAATACTTAAAGGTTATCTAAAATAGAAAATACACGTAGCATTAATAAAACACATACACCAAACATAAATAAACGTAATTGTAACAAAATAGTTAGGTTGTTGTGGCCTAATTTAGTAGTGTCAGCTAGTACGTGTCCATTGTAATGATTTAGGCTATATTTAGAGCAGGAAGCGCGGAACTGTTAAAACGTATCGATAGCTCGAAAGGAGTAACGTTTTTAAGATATTTTTACATTTTCATTCTTTGATTAAAGAATAAATCATTTTGAAGTTTAGTTCATCACATTCCATTAAGTATGAAGAAAGTAAGAATAATTAAACGGGTTTATTTGTCATAAAACTAATTTAAGTTTACATTTGTCTACTAGCGTAAAATCCGCTTCGTACGATATCGTATGATACATGAAAGTTTGTTGTTTCATAATTTGCACGAAATTCACTAAGGTATGTGAACTGTTTTGCTATATATACTGATTGGGTTATGGGGAAACTGTCCAGTATAGTAATATAATCTTTGGAGTTGGCATGACGAGAAGGATTGAGCATGTTACTATTCCACTACATAACGGTAGCTGGGTAAGTGAATTTCATATTGTGTTGTATTTAAATGTCTTATAGATATATTTTGACACAATGAGATCTAAGTTAAGTGGTAGTTATTGTTCATATCCATTCCAACGATAATGTCTATAATTTAATTTCACATTTGCGATATTTAGAGGCGTTTTGTTAGAATATAGGCCGAGGAATCTGAGAACGTATTTTGAGCTGTTGATATCGTGTTTACGATGAAGTATTGAAATTCACCATGTTAGAATTGATTGATATGTGTAATTAAAATTGGTTGATGCTTATTCTGACATTCACTCAGTGAATAAATACAGAATTGGTCTGTAATTATTTATATTATAAATGAGAAGTTATGTAGAGATTTAATTGCTATTAGGGAGAATGACGGAAGGTCATATATGAGATGTTGTTTAAACTACCATGAAACTGCAGATAGTAAGGATTGAATGCACTGTTATAATATGTCGATAAATCTACCATGAAACTGTTCGATGGTAAAAATTTAATGCACTGTTATCATATATTGATAAAAATACCATGAAATTGATAGATGGTAAGTAATAGACGCTACGTCATTACGTATTGAGTAACTAGTAAATATGAGTTTATATTTTATATTGTAGCCGTTTTTAGACGTAAGCGAGACATGTGTCCGCTACGTTAATGACGTGTAGATGTGACAGGAAGTCAGCTGGTGGTAGTACCGTCATAAGGAGAGCACCCCACATACTCGACATATGGACGACATGACGATCCTGGCGTCGGAGTTCGGTCGACAGTCGGTACGAGGCGACGTAAAGCCAGAAACTCAGTATATAGTTCTAGGGAAGGTAACACAATTTATATAACCATCGCCAAGAGGGACGATTGATGCTAATTCTACGATAATCCGGACGCGGTAGAAGTATCTTAAATACCGTATAAGTGCTTTTTTAAAAACATTTTTAATATTCATATGATATAAGCAGTTTGGATTGCGATATAGATTACGGAACGTGTAGGAGCTAGAACTGTATAAAAAATTGTTTATACCACCATAGGAACTTTTTAAATCAGCTGGGTATTTTTGTAGAGTAATTATCTTTAAATTGTATATACTGTATAATTGTATATTCGTAATTAATTCATGCAATATTAAAATTGTAAATTTTACTTTGTGTATGCTTGTATTTTACCCTCGTGAGTTGTCGGCCCTTGGTCATTTTGCTACAGTAATCAACAAACAAAATGATTATAATTGATGATATGAAAAAAATACATACAGACGAAAACATTGGTACCGTACTTGGAAAAGTCAGTAGTAATAATCGCTACTAGGGATTTTAAACGTAGATTAAATATGACTTCTGTAGGACGAATCTGGGAATAAACTCGTGACCTTTGCCGTTAGCTGTCAACACCACATCCAACAAACAACTGCTCGCGTAAAATTGTATTAATAATAATGTTTACATAACAATGTGAATGTCTTTGGGAGTTTTTTCAATACAGTCAAACCTGTTTAAAGCAGCCTGTCCAGGTAATGAGCAAACGTGACCTTTCAAGACAGTTTGTTGCTTAATACTTAATACTTAACTCTGAAGGCATAGAAATAGGAAATAGCTAAATTAATGTGGTTGCTTAAGGCAAGTGACTGCTTAATAGAGGTGGCTACGTACACAGGTTTGAATGGATGTAGTTTTCAATGTGATAGTAAGCTTTTTTTCAATTGCGTCATAGTTCTTCTCGGTACCCTTCGCGGGATGAAAACAACATTAACAGCATTCTACGTGTGACTAATTGAACATATATGATCCATTATCGCTATACCACTAGCTTGCTGTCTAGACTCGACAACACTATCTGGTATTGTATTGAATTATTTACAAACGAACATTTCCAAGAGAAATAGAGTTTTTGCGTACTGCAACATTTGAAAGAGTATGCTTTATATAGATTTGAGAGTAATTTACAATCGTTTCGTTTTATAATATGACCACGGGAGAGATCGGCTGTTAGACATGTTTAACTTTTCTAGCTTCTGTTTCACTAACATTTAAAACTTACTAAGTTTTGACTGTTTTTTTTTTTAAATATTATGTAATTAATATCAATAAACAATTATGTAGTTTTACTGGAACTAATCTAAATCATGATCATCTGGTTGCTTTTCTTAGATTTAAGATGTTGTTGATGAAATAGGAGCCACACCTAGATGACATTTTACTGAACGTTCCAAGGTGATGATGTCTGTATCAACGTTCTCTATGTGCTTGCATTGTGTTTCGTATATACAGAATTATTTAATGTATCGAATGTGTTTGCAGTATTGGCAAGGCTGTTATCTTTGGATGCTAGGTTTCTAGCCGAAAGTATGTTTTTCTATGTCTCGTAATTGCTACCGGTTTTTAAAAGATAAAAAAATATGTATGTTTATTCATGGACCAATCAATATTATAAAAAGGAAATGAACACTTATTCACGAAGAAAGCAGTTATTTTACAGTGATCGTAGATATGTTTGTGTTTCCGTCCTGTCATATATTCACTCATACATTTAATTAAAGTGCATAAGAATGAATACAGTATATTATGCATGTACCACTCATATTAGAATTATAGGAGACGCAATGAAAAATCAATTTTATCTACAAAATGTTCTTCCTTTGACGTATAACAATGATTATTAACTTTATAAAATATACACACGTAAATACGATCAGACATTATCATTCGTACAAGGTAACATAGAATGGTCTTAAAATGAATTAAAAGGGAATAAAAATACTATGTTTGTAAACTAACATCTAGGTGCAATTTAGTTAATAAGCGCATAAAACTATTCATTTTAAAAGATATATATGATACCACCTGATTAACACGCATTTTATACAATTAAGTATAACAAATATACTATACTTTAACAATTATACTATTTTTGAATAAAACTTCGACTGTACGGATGCAATTATTTTAAGAAACCAGATACATCGACTCAAAGTTCAATGAATTCGGAAAACACATTGAGATAACAATAAATACTGTAATTAAAATAATAAATCCAATGCATTATCATTCTTATATCATTTATTTGTTAAGATGATTTTATTTCAAATCACACTTCAACCAAATGTAATCATGCCATATTATATCTGCAGTGAACTTTAATGTTCTACATGTGCTACATCTAATTTAACAAATGTGTCACCTCTTCGTTTTTTAATGTTTCGTATTTGCTCCAATCATTCTATATTTATTGATTGTACAGCTTCTTAATTAATGGCTGTTAACGTTGGATGCTACGTCTTCTGTTGCTCTCAATTTTTCTAATGCTGCATGTAAATGCAATTATGTTGTTCTATATGATTGGTTATATTCAAATTGGAAACGAACAGCTAAAATATTGAAATTTATTTATTGTTACAATGTGATTTACATTTTGAACATATGAATATATAAAATTACGCATTAACATTGGCGTTTATATAAAAAAAAATATGAAGAGTACTATCGGCATAGGTATGACAATGTATTTATTGATGTGTAGCAATCCTTGATTTTAGAAAATCATATTTAGGTTACTAAAGGTACTGTAAAGACACGCCAAGTCAAACAACATAAACGTTAGCTTTGACTTAGTGCAAATACATTATTAATCATGTATAGCTGTTGGAAATGTTAAAATAAATCATAAAACGATCTGATCGCAACATTTTAATATATTCACCTTAATACCAAAACATTTTACGTGTGTTTGAAGTGGTTTAAACATTTAATTTTTTAACTTTCATAACTTAAAAGTTTCCTGTTTTAAATATAAGCAATCATACTAATAAGTCATTTATATGACATATTTTCTTAATGCTTAACTAAACTAGAGGTCTGAAACTATAAGCTATAAAATTGTTTTATTGCAATATATGGAATTTAAGTCATATTCTCTTAATTTGTACATTGAACATTTAACATTTTACTATATGTACTAAATATACACACAGAAAGGTGCTCTCTTATTTCCTGATAACTTAATGCAAGACAATTACATTTCGTTAATTGCAATCAGATTTATAAAATACCATTGTCATTGATCAAAGAATGCGTGAAAACCGAATCCTATGGCGACGTCTCTCAACGTTACCCTGTCCAGATATTGTTCAAACTTTGTAATGGCCTATCATTTAACATTTATTATGTAACGTTTAGCTCAAGCTTGGTGGTAAATGCGCAAAAACGTAGCGTTACATCATCTACTTACTTTAAGCATAGTTTACTGTTGAATGTTAAATCATATAGCAAGAAAGATGAAAAATCAAATTGTTTCGATATGTGCATACGATACTGACCTAAAATGATTGGCTCCACTATGAGAACTTAAGCTATATTGTTTATCAATACGTTTAAATAAGTGTCTGCGATACATGTTTGGACATTGTTTAATAAAAAAATATTATCACTCCCATGTAAGAAGGCTGAACAATAAGTCTTGAAAGATGGAGATGACGTGTAGCACAAATAAACGAAGTTAATCATTATTAAAATACGTTACGTCGGTAACGTCAAATAAATAGTCAGACATCAGAATATCGTATATAATTATGCTATTGCTTCGCTATCAGTGACGAAGCTATTTTTCAGTTCAGCAGGCTCAGGCCTTAAGATGATCCGGAAAATTAAAAATGACTCGTTAAATGACCATTTTATCGATATCACGCTCAGCTTATCTAGGACTTCTAGAAGAGGACCTCCCGATCAAGGGGTAACCTCTCCTTGGAACCCCTTACGAGGCCTACACCTAATCCCCTGACTTCAATTATATCTTGTACAAACAAACATCTGTAAATTTAAGAATAAAGTATTCTTACTTTTAAATCGTTATTTCTTTTCATTTAAATTCGACAAATTCGTAATTATCTAGACGTATACACATTCTTCCCAAAGGCAAATTTCTTAATTAATGAAAACGATACAATGTTTAGGTTTTCACACTTGTGTTGATTTGCACATACAGTTAACAGAACTCATCGGAGGATTGTCTCTTTATCACGATATGAACACCGGGTTTCCAGAATGAATGAAAATAAAAACCTAATCTTCTTCCATTGTTGCTATATTTGTATCTCATGTGTGCAATTAAAAGTAACAAAAAGTCTTTCCATACAAACAGTACAGTCGTAAACTAACTGATTTACTGGATATTCTCCAGTAAAATGTTATAAAATCGTTTGGATTGACCAAAATCATGTGAACAGGGACTATTAGATGCATCCCTCGAGAAGAGGGAAATATATGAGCGAGACGTTGTTCATTTGTTTCAGTGAATGATAAATAACTAGGAAGAGTATATTATAATACTGGAATGAGACATGGATGACTCTTTGTCTTCATAAATAACACACACGTTCATTTAAGCGTATAACACAATTATACTTCCGGATAAGGATCTTTATGAAGTTCAAGATTTAGATTATCTGACAATTGCATTAGTGCAATTCATATGTCACAAACAATTCATATACTTGTAGCGTGTCATTCTGACAAGTAACATGAGCCCGTCGCATTGATTATAAATAAGATATACAGGTTTACAAACCAAATTATTTCTGAGACATATTAACAAACAATAATGAAAAATAAAATATATTTATGTACTTAAAACGAAAACTCTACAGCGTATGATCTGCAGTGATAAATGATCCTTTACAGGTAAACACCGCAACTAAGAAGAGAAATGAGCAAGCTTACAAGGAGGGGTGTTCACTATCATTTTAGGCGATCTAAAATAAATTTGAGTATTTGTGTACTGAATGTTTCTTAGTAAGAGGGGCGATTGTCTATCTTCTAGTGGGCGTAGAGGACGATAACTTAAGTAGAAAACGAATCGTTTAATCTTACAGACTTCCTGGAAAGATTTGTGCATGTGTTGCAATAACATGACAATTATTTAACAACATTACGTCTGAAAACTGTGTATTATTGTAAACAACTGTAGAATTGTGTTTCAGGAGTATCGTTTATTGTGTTGTTTACAACAATAATAGCTTCAGACAAATTCAAACGAAGTAATGAATAATTACATTTGTTACATTTGATTTGAAATGAATTTTTTCTTCAAAATCGCACAGCGTTTAGCGTTTAAAAAATAAAGCAATAAAAGTATATTATCACATTTCGTGCATTCAGCTTAATGATGTCGATATACAGTTTTCGTTTTAAATCTAATCAGGAAAATGGCAAACAAATGATTAATTTTTGAAGCACGGAATATGGTATTTCTAATGGCTGTTAACAAATAGATGATGCTATATTTCGGTAGTATCTTCTGATGATGAGATGATGTGATGTTAATACTATGCTATGATGATAGAATGATTAATGATGTGATGATAAATGATGTGGTAATAAATACTCTGATTGTGTGATGTTAAATGGTGTGATAATGAAATGATATGATGATAAATATTGGGATGATGAGATGATATGATGATAAATGTTGGGCTGATGAGATGATATGATGATAAATGTTGGGCTGATGAGATGATATGATGATAAATGTTGGGTTGATGAGATGATATGATGATAAATGTTAGGTTGATGAGATGATATGATGAGCAATAATGTGACGATAAGAAGAGTTGACAATAAATGCTGTGATGATAAAAACTGTGATGATGAGATGATAAATTTTGTGATGATGATAAGATGATAAATGCTGTAATGAAGAGATTAGGTGATGATAAATTATGTGACGATAAATGATTTGATGATAAATGCTGTGATCTGTGAGGATTAGATAATAAGTGGTGTTAAGATGTGACGCCAGAATAGCGAGCGAGGTTGTTGCACACGTATACTAGGTTTAAATTTATTGTGAATAACCGGCAGAATTACACAAGGTGAATGTTATTTTTTTTGATTGCGGTAAATTTAGTCAGTTTTAAAGAGAATGATCTTGTTGGTAACGGAATTATGCTACTGGTGATAACATTCCGGGACTAAACACGAATCACATATTCGCCTTAGTCTATCCCAGAACCGGATATCTCCCTAATCAGGAATATCAACCCCAAATGAAAAAGCCGGGAATTCTATAACTGTTCCGCAATGCATAACATTTAAACACCTGTGACGTCATTCAAATATTCAGTTGAAGCAACCGGCCAGTCAACATGTTAATATGTAGCTGTTTCAGTTTTGCTTTTTAACGGACCCTATTGGGAGAGCTGATTCCATTCTTCAGAATTTATTCACGTAGTAAACTTTTTTTGAAACATGTATGCAACGTTGTGTTTGTGTTCTTATCCTGATTTTACAAAGGTAAATATTTGCTGGAGAAGAAAATAAATAAATCACCTTGTCGAAACTTCTGAAGGGAATAATTAACCGCCACCTGTGTATTTCCGGTATATTCGTCAAAATATTTTAGTATATGTACTAGTACCGTTACTGCATTGAACAGGCAGATCGACATGTAGTTGCAGAGTAATATAAAAACGTAGCCAATACTTTGAATTATAATTGAACGAACTGCGTCCATTCTTATCTTTGATAGAGATTTATTGACGTTCCATTGCCATATCAACTGTTGTGTCAAAACTTAACTCCGCATCTTCATTTATTTAGGAACCAGTTTCTTAACGTTTTGCAATAATTTCAAGAGAGATCTTCGGAACATATTGAATTACAAATAACCTGGGGCGAACACAAATATTCTAATTTAAAAAATATCAGATTGATATGCCCGAAGGGAATTGTTCGTGATATTTTTTATTTGAATAAAGATGTCACTGAAAACACGTTCTCATTAGCATGTTTGTCTAAATATGAGAACATTGTCGCTCGTCATTTGTTAAGGCTTGCATACACCATCACCTGTCGAACACTTTCTTGTAATATGATATATTTTGAGAGGGCATCGAGAAAGATTAGCTTGTGAATTGAGTCATTCTTCGTAAAACAAAGAGTTTACTTACTTATTTACTTCGTACCAAATCGATCATATTAAGCTTCATGGGAAAACTCTATTAACTGGTTCACTCCACTTTCTGTATAGTTACAACGCATGTAGACCGGCTACTGTATGCAAATGCTGTTTTTATATAGCACGAAGGCATTGAATTTCATTATTTGTTGACTCACACGAAATTCGAATAAATAAAAATAAATAATAACTAAACTGGCATTTACTGAAATAAAAATGAGTTCAAATTGTTCCAAGTTACCTAGAGCAATGTCAGCATAATCTCAAAATGTCCGTAAAGATAGGAAATATGCATTTCAAATGCACGGACATAATGATTAATGTACAGCCGCCATGGTTCGGCTGTTCTTTAGAAAAGGATACATGATGCTAAAATGTAAATATTATTTAACAATATGTGTTATTTCATATTGTATTTGAATAGGTTTGGTATAACATAACAATCATCTTTTCATTTTTATTCACTGCGATTAAAATTTTTTGCTGATAACGTACATGTTTCAATAGTATTGTAATTGTTATTTTCTTGTTTCTGCAACAAAACCACCGAATATGTCACATTCGATCTGGTATAGTGACATGAAACAGTCTGTTCACCACTACAGAAGTTTGAAATATTTACATTGTATAAAGTTGATAGTTTGATAATTTCATTGTATAATTTTAAATATTAGATTTATCTTATTTTGTTTGAAATTAACGAATCGTGAGCACAATAAACCTGTATTTATTTGGAAGAAAGGGGATTCTAGTTAAATTTCTAGGAATTCTACTACGTGCATAGTACATGTATAACGAATCGAATTGAATCAAAATGAAATCATAGTCTAACCTGGACGCGTAGCCCACGTTAGTAATACCTTTTCAATATATTATATTGGCATATTTAGATAGAAATCCTTTTGGCAATACGGGTTCTGTGAGTATATATAGGCAAGATATATTGCGAACACATATTTTTTTCAGCCAATTATAAAAGGTTGGAAAATCAACATATATTATAGCAGTATATTATGTTGTTATAGACCAAAGCGGTGGTGACGTTCATTTGAGTTTCTGTGTCTAATTGCCAAGTCCATAAACTTGCATATTGAACTGAAGATCATATTCTTATTTGTTATATATTACCTTTTTTTGTCCCATTGCCAAATGATTTGATCATTTTACACTAATATCAAAATAAAGGACAGCATACAAATTTATGGAAAAAGGTGTACATGTATACAAATCATTAATAAATATTGTTATACTCGTTGACAACTAAACACAGTGGTGTGCAGAAACCGCCATGGGGACAAAACATCATCTAATCGTTATAGTTGCTAGGTGGGTTGCTAAAAAGTATTTACTTTTCTCGTAACATGGAGCGCGTGGTCCAGTGATGGAGCATCTGACCCGGGATCGGGGTACCGTGGCTTCATTCCTTCGTTACGGCTATGTGTTTGTCCTTGACATCTTGTTCGCCTATGATTACTACTTGTACCACTCAGAAAGACTTCGAGCGTGATTTCTCTAAGTTGTTAGTTCTTAGGGTTTGTTCTTCATGATCGATGTAAAAATTAACAAGACATATAAAACCGATTTTTTGCTAATAATCGCTTTTATCGCATGTGATAATTAAATTTTATCAATAGCCACCAAATGTGTTATGTGGCTGACGTAAATTGTTATGACGTACAATAAAAAGGTGTTGCTATCATTCGTGATTCCTTTGGGTAATTGCGCTAATTCTTTTTTAATGAAAATGTCACTGAAACAACTCTATCTAACCTTTATAATTTGGCAAATCAAGAAAAATCAAAATGAATGATATTCTAGAATATATTTAGTCATACAATTACCTATGAATTATATTTCATATTTTCTCTCGAGAAATATCAAGATTCATGAAAACACCTGTTTATGACATATGTAGTAAAAATACTGGAATATGATAAATTGAATAGAATCTATTTCTGAAGAAGAACACACACAAAACTTCTATATAACAACATGTGAAATGTTCACAAGGTATTTGTGATAATATCTAAACTTTGAATATAATGAAGTTGATGGAATGCGTTTCGTTTCAAATCAAACGTATTTTAAATAATATTTTGCTTGCTTTGAGTAAAATGAATATACCTTTAAACAATATACAACTTGAAACGGCCAGTAGAAGTTCACGCTACTGGGGACTTTACTCTTGGATCAAATACGACCAAGTACAAATGTAGGACTAACACAAACAAACTGAGAATATACGAATTCATCATGAGTATTAATGTAGGATAGAAATATCTCACCCGAGGGGTCAAAATTACATGCAGAGACGAGGCTATGCTGAGTTCCCTGCGTGTAATTTTGACCCAGAGGGTGAGATTTTTCTATCCAACATGGATGAACTTATGATGGTTTATTTTTCTCCCATTCGCCTAAGTCAAATGATAGATCCACGATAATGGTCATATTTTTAAAAAGATGTACTTTCTAAATGCGTGTTTAATGCCTTTAATTACACACATATATGGGGCAAACATGTA
This sequence comes from Panopea generosa, assembly GCA_029582155.1. Taxonomy (NCBI): domain Eukaryota; kingdom Metazoa; phylum Mollusca; class Bivalvia; order Adapedonta; family Hiatellidae; genus Panopea; species Panopea generosa. The sequence goes on from CM055896.1 coordinate 48,381,594, forward strand.
TCTTATATGAGCATAAATGGGAGAACATTGTTCCTGTCTGTGAAAGTGTAATGATTGGGTTCAGCAAGTCAATAGCAAATGGAATATCTCAGAAGTTGCAACATGGTCGCCATCTTCAACTATGAGTAGCAATAAGTACCACTGACGAATTGTTGGGAAACAACTCCAAAACGACTGACATAAACAAATTAAACTGAGAGGAACATTGTTTTTGTCTTTGAAAATGTATTTATTGATTGTAAAAATAGTTTAGGAATTCACAACAGGTGTTACCTACTTGGAACCGCCAGTAGTAATAATCGCTACTAACGACTTAAAAACCTTGTTCAGATTCTACTCCCATACGACTTTTGGAAACAAACTGAGAAGTTCATTGTTTCCGTCTATGAAAATGCATTTCTTGGTCAATAGTAAAATGCATTTCTTGCAGACTCGATGCAACTATTAGGACAAGATTATGAGTGTTTCGCCATGTCTCGTTCTTGATATTGTAATACATACTCAACTCGTTGAATAATTGTATAGTTACACACAGAATCATATAATGTGTCTGTATTCTATTTAGTTATACCGATAAAATGTTAATAGTGTCTAGCCGTTTGCAATTACAATAGCTTATTTCGGTACGTTCTGTGAAAGAGGGGATACTTTTCGATTATTTATATAAAGCCAGCGAGTTTTATAGGTATTAGTTATTATAAATAGCCGGTCAGAAAGCGTAATAAAGAAAATCCAATTTAATCTTATGAGCTATAACCGAAGCATTGGTGTGTAAACCAGAATTTGTAACTGAAATACAACATATGTATTAAAATATTAAAACAAGTATAATGCCAAAAAGCATTACCAAATTCAAACTGTGAGAATAGCTGATATTAAACAGAATATTATACCAGTGAAAAAAATACAATCAAGATATTCCAAGGAATAATTAAATGCAAGTCTAGCGACTTGTTCATTTTAAACAAATGTCCAACTTTATTATTTAAACCAAAATATAGACAAATTATTTTGAATATTGAATACAAATATTACCTTCAATTTTATCTCCATTGTAATGTACACTACATCAACCATTTGTCGTTTAGTTTAGTTTATTTGATCTATTTTTGCTCAATTGAGGAGTAAGTTCTATGCTCTTGGCATTGCTCTATGTTCTGAATACGCGTAGATCCAGAGATAGGTTTTGTTTTTTAGACTACATAGCTTCGAGTCTAGGACACAACCCGCGATATCTGGCATGAGCTGTCAACATCACACCCAACAAACAGCTGCCCCCAATAAATGTGTTGTATCATAATAATAATAATAATAATGTTTTCATAAAAATATAAATATGTTGTTTTTCCATGAGACAAATAGCTATATATTTCAATTGCGTCGCAGTTCTTTGCGATAACCTTCGCGGAAGGAAAACAACAAAAACAACAGTATACGTGTGACTAATTGTAAATGTATACGTTATCGTTATACCACTTATGACATTATAAACTTATTGCCTACACTCAACAATACAATCTGGTATCATATTGAATTATTCCACTCTAACATTCTCAAGGGAAATATGGTTTGTGCATATTGCAACATTTGAAAGAGGATTCTTTATATAGCCTGAAGAGTTATTTACAAAAGTCTCGTTTTAAGATTTAATAACAGGACAGATCGACTACATCTGTTATTCAGGTTAAAATTTCCCGGCTTTTATTTCATAAACCGTTTACTTAAGTGCTTAAAAACATTTAAAAACGTTTAGTCTTTTTTTTATTTATTATATAATCAAAATCAATAAAACTATATGCAGTTTTACTAGCACCAATCTAATCTCATGATCACCTTTGATTGCAATAGTAAATCAAATTATCATAGAAACATAAAATCTGGTATTGAATATCATTGTTATATAATGTGCTTGATTGATGCTTTTAATTCAAATCACTGATAAACCAAATGTAATCATGCCATATTATATTTGCAGCGAACTTTCATATTCTACATGTGATGTTAGTAATTCAAATGCCCAATCTGATTAAACAAATGTGTCATCTCTTATTATTTATTTATTGATTATACTGCTTCTAAATAAATGGCTGTGATCGTTGGAGGCTATGTTTTCTGTTGATTTCATTTGTTGAATAAAAGTTATGACCGTGATTTATAACTTTGAAATTGGAAACAAACAGCTAATCTATTGTATATTAAAGCTTGATTATAGTTGCAATGTCATTAATGTTAAAACATATGAATATATATATATATAATAACCATTGACGTTTACTTTAAAATATGAATAGTACTAAAAGCATTGATGTGCAGATGTATTGATTGATGCACAGAAACATAGCGTTAAGTCCTTTACTTCACTTTAATCAAAATGTATTTTTTTTTATGCATGTATAGCAAAAGGGTTGGGCGACAAGTTCTCCAACATTAAAACCGGCCTTTTCCAACAACAAAATATTGACATAAAACAATACAGATGACAAAAAAACATAACCATATAGGAAGAAAGAAGAAAAATGAAATAGATTACATTGTTTAAATATACGCATCTGATACTGACCTTAAATAAGGGAATATTATGTAAGGTAAATACTAAAACTTGATCAGATATATTGTTTATTAACACGCATATTGTCTTTAATACAAGTTTAAACTTTTTTAATATAAAAGTATTTTATTTTCATCGTCGGAAATATTATCACTCCCATGTATCAAGGTTTTATAATTTATATGATGGAGATGACGTGTAGCATAAAAAAATACAAAGTGGATCATATAAAAAAAAGCGTTACATCCAAGACGTCAAATATACAATCTCACATCTGTATAAAAACATATAAATAATTATGATATTACTTTATAACAGAGCTTACTACCAGTGACGAAGTAAATATTAGGTACAGCAGGCCCAGGCCTTACGATCGTCCGGGTCGTTTAATGATTTTTTTTATCTATTTTACTTTCAGCTAATCTGGGACTTCAGGAAGGGGATATCCTATTAAGGGGCACACTCTCATTGGAACCCAATTCCAGGTCTACAACTAAGCTAAGCCCCCGACTACAAAGATACTTTATAGAATGGAAACATCTGACTGCAAATAAAAGAAAAAAAAACTAATTCTTGAAAGTCATTATTTTTTTTTCATTTAAATTCGTCAAAATTGTAATTATCTAGACTTACACAATTTCTTCCCAAAGGCAAATTTCTTAATAAATGAAAACAGTGTATTGTTTCAGTGTTCACAGACGTGTTGATTTGCATATACAGTTAACAGAACTCATCGGAGGATTGTCTCATTATCGCAAGATGAGCACCGGATTACAAGAATGAAAATAAAAATCTAATAGTCTACCATTGTTGTTATATTTGTATCTCATTTGTGTAATCTAAAGTAACAAAGAGTCTTTCAATACAAACAATACAGTCGTAAACTAACTGATTTACGAGATATTCTCCAGTAAAATTTTTATAAAATCGTTTGGATTGACCAATACCATGTGAATAGGGACTAACAAATGCATCTTTCGGGAAGAGGGAAATATATGAGCGAGACGTTGGTGTTCATTTGCTTCATAAATGATAAATAACTAGGAAGTATATAATTATACTGGAATACAACGTGGATGAATCGTTGTCTTCATAAATAACATACACATATCCATTACCAATATTATCCCTCAGGGTTATGTGAGTGTATTTTCTGATTAGGATATTATGCAACACACGATATAGATTATCTGACAATTGTATAACTGCCCTTTTAATGTCACATACAATTGATAAAGCGTATCACAACAGTACATATAATTTAAAAGGTAACATGAGCAAATGCATATCAAACTGTCTGATTAATTTTAAATATAACATAAACAGCTTAGCAACCCGAATGTTTTTGAGACACATAAAAAAAATGATATAAAATAATAGAAGTAAACAAATTTCTTATCCGATTATTTAAAGGTATACGGTCTGAGTTACTATCAATTTGATTAATATTATTGTTTTGGTGAAACAACAAAGTGGAAAATATTTTTTATAAATTCTCAAAATGAAACTTATATATATGATTTTATCATTTGATAAAAGGACCTCTTGAAATGTGAAAGTGACGACTGCAACCAGAAACAGAAGCTAGCAAGCTCGGTTTTATATTACAACGACGGGTAGTGTTCATGAAACATATCCAATGACAATTGTCAGGCTGAGCAATATGAACACGAGTACTTATTGTATTGAATGTTGCTCAGAAATTTATCACAATTCAATCGTTGGAAAGTTCGGCAATTGCATAGCAAGAAGTAACACAGAGGGATTCGTCTGGTGTCTTAGGTGCATAGAGGACGATATATAACTTAAGTGAAGATAGAATCGTTATATCGTGCAGAGTGTCTGGCGAGATTTGTGCATTTGTTGCAATAACATGAAACTTATTTTACAGCATGACGTCTGAGGTTGTGTATTGTTGTAAACAACCATAGTGTTGTGTTTGAGGATGTATGGTTAATGGGTTGTTTACAACAAAGTTAACTTAAAATAATTTCGAACGGACAAAGACAATTATCAAATTTGTAAAAGTCGGTATTAGATACGATCGTATATTACTTTTTTCAAAACTTTATTATATAAAAAGATGTTCAACGTTTAACCAATAACGTAATTAAAGTGAATTATCCCAGGTCATGCGCCCAAATTTTTTAATCAATGGTGTGACTGTTATTATGTTCACAGGCATCTTCTCGTTTTAAATCTTAAACAGGGAAATGGCAGACAATATATTACCTTTGATGCACGGAAAAAAGGTTATTTCTACAAACAATGTGATGATCAGGCAGGTATATTTCAATTTAAAATATAAGTATCATTTGATGATGTGATAAAGTGATGACGAAATAAAAAGCAAGTTTGGTGCACATGTAATCTATGGCTATGTTCATAAATGGAAATAAACTCACTGAGGCGATGAATTTTATTGTCACCCTTTTTGATTGCGATATATTCAGTCAGATGTATAGAGTATGATCTTGTTGAATATTAGATTAAATTACATCTGTGTGCAACATTTAAAGTAAAATTTGTAAAGATTTAACATAGCCTGATTGCGAGATTCTATATATTTACACGTGCGACTCTGTTCGGCGCGGAATGTGGATTTTGCACGTGCCAAATTTCAAGAAAATTGTTTTGATACTTTTTGAGAAAATACGTAAAATGTCACGTGGCGGGTTTTCTGTATTTGACTGCCCAGTCCGTAAACTCACATATGGACATCAAAAACATCAAGACCATATTTTATTTGTTATATATTAAGATTTGTAGTGCCTTTATCAAACTACGTTCACAATAGCCGCCGCAGGTGTTAATGTGGCTGTCGTAAATTGTTATCACGTACTTTAGCAAGATGTTGCTATAATCATGACCACAAGCCATTGCGCGTTAATTAGGATGCCACTTATTATATAAATAACTGTATCGCCTTAATCATTTTGCAAACCAAGGAAAAACCAAATGTCTGATATTCTAGAACAAATAATGTCATAACATTGCCTATGAAGTATATTTCATGTATCTCTCGGTGAATATCACATTTCACGAAATCACCTGCTTATGATATATGTTGTGAAATATACATGTACTAGACTATGATAAAATGAATAAACTTTATTTCTTCCGAGAAACTTGATACAAAACAAAAACTTCTAAAGAACACCGGGTATAAACGTTGTTAGGTTCATGTGATAATAGCCAGACTTTAACTTTACTGTATGTGCTGGAATGCATTTCTTCTCAAATCAAACATAAACAAATAATCTTCTGCTTTCAATAAACAAACAAGTTAAAATCAATTCGTTTCGATTCATGAAAGAAGCCAAAGTGGTGTATAGTTTAACGTACGATTTTGCAATTGTATTGATATGCATACAAAAACGCTATCGCACTATCTGAAACATTTGTATATTAATGAAAAAAACATAATGTCATCAATTTATGTTCATGTTTTTTTTATTTACAGCTCCAATGACGCAAACAAAATAAATGTATATCATTACATAAAAGTTTAATAACCTTTTAGTTAATATCTTTCTGTCTATGCATAGTAGTAACAAAGGTGCAAGGTTACTCGCTAACAACACAGTCGTATATATCTACTGGATTTCTGTACTTTTACCACTTGAGCAGGTACTTTCAAATGGAGACCTCTAGAAAATGAAATATTGAAATGAACGAAAACTATAATGTTACGGTTGCCGTTTTACCAATGGTAAGTATTATACTGTTAGCTAACAATACTGTTGATTATTAAGTAAAATTAAATACAGTCAAACATGTCTAAGTGGTCATCTCGGGTGACTAGCCACTTGTCCTGAGTAGCCACATTTGCTACTTCCCATTTTCCCATTTCTATGCTTTCGGAGTTAATTAATCTTTATCAAGCAACCTGTCTTAAAATGCCACTTTTGCGTCTTCCCTTGAATGGATTCTTAAGACAGATAAGACTTATTGTGTGACAATGATATTTAAAATATACCATGCGAGAGGGTTTTCCGAGTGGTCATGGGTGCCGTCCCAATATCACTTACCTCTCACTGCTAAGGTGGTATGTTCGAATTCCGCTCGCTAAAAATAGTTAATGTGGGAATGTTTGCGAAAGGACTATGGTTCTACTGAGATTAATAAGGTGGTTTTCCTCCACAAATTAAACTGAATATACCATATAAAACCTGAAATATGTTGAAAATGGCAATTACCCCCATTCAAAAATAAATAATGAGAAAAATCTGTAAACAATGCATGATCTTGATTTCCCGCTGATATATAACATATTCACGCTCTTAATGTTCCTATTCATTATTGGTGTCGTCACATGCATTAACAAACATGTATTTTAAACAACATTCAATTCCTATGAATACATATATTTCCATAGTTTAAAAATTTATGCAGAAAAAAAGATTAAGAAGTTTATGTTAATCTGCTTCCATTAGTTTTTGCATGGCCTCGCCGCGATGAAATGTATTGTGTGAACGGATGAATACCGAATATTAAATTGAACTCTATTTTAATTAACACAATATGTATAGATAATAATAAACCAACACTTGGCAACTGATGCAATGATACAATATAGCAACGTAATGTTTAGTATGCTCTCAACTCAAAAAGACACCTTACCGTGGTGTTCTCATTGGTGTATGTTACATTACATATCCAATGCAATTAAAAATATATTTAATATGCTGAATTATCAACCAGGTATCTATCGCCACCATATAATTTGGATTGTGACTTTTAAGATTAAACAAGTTAAAATGCTATAAATTCACTTTTGTTATGTTTTGACCTTTTATTAAAATCAAATTATTTTGATATGTTAAAAGATCATTTATTTGCCAATATTAGTCGATGACATATAAGCGCAATAATAAAGGTTATTTTTGGAGTTGAGTGAATATTAATTGAGCCTGCCAGACAGAACGTTAAAGTTTAAAATCCGAAAATAATTTTGACTGTATTTCATATTGAGAACTACAGAATTAAAAACCACAAATAATTAATTCTTAGACTAGCTTAATAAGTTTTATTCTGATAACATACGCATTACACGGTCATACTTTGTTTAAATAAAATTAATATTAAGGATTAACTTTTAAATGGTTTACATTATTATGTAGTTTCGATAATTATTATGTTTTATGTAGTTCACCTTCACCTTATAAGATATAATTAAACTTGCTTGGTCATTAAATGAATGTCCATATGTGTCGTTACACGACGCTAACGAGCACTTATATAAATACGTCGATCTCCAACTTATAATGAAGATGCCGTCATTAATCCCAAACGAGACTACGTACGTACATAATAGTACATCGAATGTAGCCAAGACTAAATATTGTTGAGTTTGATGAACTCACCGATCTGTACTAACAAGTTGAAACGATAGACATCTCTGGAACAAGAATGACATTTGATGAAACAGATGTTGAGTTAACATATTGGTTGGTTACTTGAGATTTTACTGAATAATTTGGAATCTCTTGCATTGGTGTCTTTTTTCATTCCCATGCAAGTTCCCTCTTTACCATGTATAAAGGTTGCATTTTTATGTCTCTTCCTTTGTCGCGCTTCTATATCTCTTGAGTGTAACTTATATTTTTAATAGGAATAACTGCAAACGCATGTCAGCGTTGAAATGAATTTCGAAGTTTGGTGTATTTCTTTTTGCTACTGACTTTGACATCATTTGGTAAATTTGAGATGAGCTCAGGGTTTCGAAACCAAATATATACTATATCGTGTATTATTGAACTTGTAAATATTCAATAATATATTAGTGGAATTAAGATTGTAAATCACAGTTATATGACGTTTATTCAATTATCATATTAAAGCTTAATATTGGGTTTAAACATGGGGTTTACAGTTAAGAAAGAACATAGTATTCTGCTTTCTTGAGTACACCAGCTTTAAAAGACTTTAACATAACCGAAATGTGTTCTATATATTTAGATTGTATGTATATAAATTACTCAAAGTTTGCTTACATGTAAAACCAATGCATTGATTGCATTAGTTCATGTTTGAATTTGCTTTATAAATGTAAAATGTATAAAGCAAATATGTTGTTTGGTAGGACAAATTACGAAATCTAATGTAAGATATCACGTTGAGATTGAATACAAACAGTTCAATTTGTGGCTCCTATGTTGTTCAATGCTAATTTCATATCTGAAAGACGATTACTGATAAAATCTTGCAGACTTTCAGACGATGTTTGTGCATTAGATGCAATTACATTATTCTGTTCTGACAAACGTGATCGTACTACATGTAATACATTTCAAATACAACATAAATTCATACAGTTCTTGGTAACAGTGAATTTATATATAGATTTAAATAGAACCATAAACATTGTGTGCCATTAATAATTATTATTGTGTATTTTAAAATATATCATAACATAACGATAATCTATTTCACGGCCGTGTTAAAAGGGAAACATAATTATTTAAATGCCCCATTATTCCGAAAACTATACGTTTAAACAACACAATACTTACTTAAAGTTATGTATATAAACCTATATGATATTACCGGGTCTCATCATGTATGAAAGTTAACATTTTATTGTTATGTTTAAGCGCAGTTTCCTATCAATCTGAATAGGAAAATAGTAAACTAATGGGTACATTTAAATGAAGCACGGGGTATTTGCATTTTCAAAATTATTAAAAAAAAACAATAGTTTGGCCATGTTAACTTTACTTCAGCTATATATTTTGTACCTCGATTGTGAAGTTAACTCAGAGCTTATATAAACAGCTCTCGGAGCTTATATATATGTAAACAACTCTCGGAGCTTATATAAACAACTCTCGGAGCTTATATAAACAACTCTCGAGTCCGCTTCCTTGATATGAGTAGAACTGAGTGTCGTATTTTGGAGGCATCGGGTCAATCCGGGGATTGACCCCGCAACACTCTAACCACTACACTACCACCCGGTGCCGCGTATTAAACTATTTCCTTTGATGATTCAACGATGGAATATGAGTGAGTATGTATATATCCGTAAAACATGAACATGTGTGAGCTTAATGTTATGACATTTCTTGTTCAGTTTATTTTTATTTTATTCACGTAGTTGTTGTTATTCTTATAGTGAGTGTGTCCCTTGAATGTTATATCTCTTGTATAATACTTTTACCATGGCAAATTTCCCTAGTTTTAGTATTCGCGTTTCGAAGTTTCATATGAGAGATGTTCTATAAATTATAGTAACAACTTCCAAAAAACCGAAGGACGTCAAAGAAAAAGTTCCGCAGCTGAGATCCGTATGTCTGAGTATTCTTATTTAGTTTGGAGATATAAACCAGCTAGCATGGAACTTATTTCGGTACTTTGTAATTTTGTTATTGTATATTATTCTTTTAGTTTTCATTTATCTTATAAGCCAAGCGGTGGTTAAATTTTGATAAATGAATTCGTAGACATAATTATTCCTGCATACTGCATATTCTCCATGGCGTAATGGATATACCGACTTGGCTATTCAAATTTGTATTTAGAATTTAAATGTCATGATGTTTGATTTTTTTTTCACAATATGAACAATAAATGGCGATTGAACGTTTTATAAATATATTACTCAGAGATTGAACTTTTTCTTAAAAATATACATCTGGGTCATCTTAGAAAATTAAGTTTTTTAAGTACATTTTATTCAAACTGGAGTTTGAACTTTCTTTGAAATACATAATATATATATGTAACTTGGATATAGACTTTTTAAATAAATAATTCAACTTGAACATTTATTCTTTAAAATATATATAATTCAATCTAAGGACAGACCTATATATTTTTATATAAACACATATATATAATGCTGGATATGTTCTATATTAACAATAATGTAAACTTGGGTATTGATTTGAATAAGTTGACTTAATTTGAGAAATTATTCCAGTATCTTTGGTGAAATATCGGGAGAATTTTCTTTCTAACTTTCCTTGAAACATATATAAAATATATATTATCTTGGATACTGAACTAGGATATAAAATTTAGAGTTAAACAGTCCAAACAAAGAAAAAAAATATTGTGTTGTCGTTTGCATTGTGTTGTACCTATACAACAAACAACTGTTTGTAAATAATAACCCCTAAATCACTTTCCATCAGTTAATACAAGTTTATAATGTTCCATGCTACATCTGACATGAACTTTATTATTTCATTTATACTAAAACCGTTGTTTGCCTAAGAACTTACTGTGATGTTGCATATACATGCATGTACTAAGAGAATTAATGTTCGTGATTAAGATGTACATGTTACATATTTCAATATTTATATTAAAAAATCATATTTATTGTAAGCACTTGCTTTGATTGGTTAAAAAAAGGAATTTACATTTTTTTAAAAAAACACGTGGTGGATGGAAGTAATTGATGGAAGAAACCTAATTGTATATTTATATTTGTACATTTATATTTATATTTACCAAAATCATCCTGACAAACATATTAAAGATTAAGGTATCATGACTATAACGTACTGTGGGATTACAGAAGGATGTCCAAACGTACTGTGGGGTTAAAGAAGGATGTCTATAACGTACTGTGGGATAAAAGTAGGATGTCTATGGGATTAAAGTAGGATGTCTATAACGTACTGTAGGCTTAAAGTAGAATGTCTATGTGATTAAAGTAGGATGTCTATAACGTACTGTGGGATTAAAGTAGGATGTCTATAACGTTCTGTGGGATTAAAGTAGGATGTCTATTGGATTAAAGTAGGATGTCTATAACGTACTGTGGGATTAAAGTAGGATGTCTATGGGATTAAAGTAGGATGTCTATGGGATTAAAGTAGGATGTCTATAACGTACTGTGGGATTAAAGTAGGATGTCTATAACGATGATGTCTATAACGTACTGCGGGATTAAAGTAGGATGTCTATAACGATGATGTTTATAACGTACTGAGGGATTAAAGTATGATGTCTATAACGTAATGTTTGATTAAAGTATGATTTTTTGATATAAAGACCTAGAATACTAGAATAATATATAGAAATCTAAAATCAGAGCTCGTATAATACTTTATCAATTGAACGAGTTTGCGAAATATCATTGTTCGAGGTTCTCAAACTCATGTTAGAAAGTGAGATATCAGGAAACGCAGAAATTGTACATTTGTACATATTGAAATATTCCGACATGTTTGATTATATTCCGGCATTGTACGTACGAGAGATGAGTTATACGGAAAACACCGAGTGATGAATCGGTAGAGATATAACATGTACTCTAGGTTGATATTAAAAATATTTTATATTTTATGGGTTTATTACATTTTTACACCGTAAACTATGTGATCAATTATTATTTAGATGTCATGTTATGTGTTTTTTCACTCGTGGCCAGATTATTGATGCTAATATTGTTTTTAACGAATGACTGCTTATATATGGCATAAAAGTTTTATTGAGAGAGGAAGACTCGGAATATATCTGGGTAGAGTCGCCGTTTTCACATAATGTTTTTGGACAAAGATTAGTACATTTTAGATATAGTCTACAATTCATCACACATCTATATATATTTTTAAACTATAATTAATTATGATCAATTTACTATGACATTAGCTTTTACGGTCGATGGATTCGTATGTCTCCCGTGTACTTAACACTTTATCTATTTGACTTTACATTTTTAAATTAGGCATTTAATGATGTAAAACAGAGGATGTTTTTGAAGTTTTAAAATATATTTAGTTTTCTTACATATATAAAAGCTAGTGTAATGATACCTAATCTAAAACCTGATTTATCTGCAAAAGACATATGTGCTGTGTTTTCTTTATAATACTATCTTATTAAAGGGATTCATTTAAACACAGAATAGCAAGATCGCTTTTATAGAAACTGAAACTGTTCATGACGGTAAATTGAATATTAAACACCTATCGCTTTGTCTGTAATGGACTTTAACAATAATAATATTCTTTCTATTTTTTAGCATTACTCTTTGGTGAAATACGAACAAAGGAAGTTATTCAACTTAACTACATGTGGGGGCATATTGTCAAAGAGACGTATTTCCAAAACAATTCTTCTAATGCATTCTCAAATGTAGTTAAGGTGTTTAATTACTGCTTGTGCTTTATCAACGTATTACGTTACAACTGCATCTTGAATCTCGGAAAACTATAATAGGTGTATAAGTTATAATCACATTAAGTAGACACATACAGATGAAACCCAATCTTAAAATCCCAAAGAGGATTGCAACTTAAGTACTGCAGCAATTTAAAGATAATTATTCGTTAGTTTAGCTGAGCAATTCTTTGGAGAAGAACCTATATTAGGAAACTAAATAACGTATTACATGTAGCTCCGCATTGTCTATGACTTGTATTAACACCATTTATAAATGTCATAAATGTATCTGCGATATAGTTGTCATGGGGACGTATAGGTTAGTGAACATTCTTACAGGAAATTTTTGATACATGTAATATATTATCTTAATTCTTACCACTTTACGACATTCAATAAAATAATACACAAATGATTTGCTGCTTAAAGGACCTTGATAGGGCATCGTCATTTTGTGAATTATACATCTTGGTATTTATCGACAATAAGAACAAGGGATCATTTAAATATTTAACAAGTTCTTAACTATATATACTTGAATTATTAACGGTTACGCCGAGAAGCTCTGTATGTTCATATCACTTGTTCAGGACATAAATTAATCAAAAACTCGGAATCTGTTCTTTTTTATGCCGGGCCCGATTAGCTCAGTCGGTTACGCGTCTGGCTATCAATCTAGGGTCGTGAGTTTGAATCCCCGCTCGACAACAGTTTCCGTGATGATTGATTTACGGCATTGTGTCTCACTATCAATCGTCTCTCACCGCTGATTCAAGTGGGAAAGTTATTAGTTTCTTACGGAGATGGGATGTGCCTGAGTACTGGTTAACTGTTCAGGATCCCAGGAAACAGTGGTTAGTTTAACTGGTCGTCTATAAGCCCCCGATGGCATAAAATGACGCTAAATGTTCAATCAATCAATCAATATATCACTAGTTTTACTCCAGATTGATATTTAACTCGTTACGTAATGCGTCAAACGTAGGATTATCACCATTGTTGTTTGTTATTTCTGTGTCTATATCATAATTTATAAACGATATTTTTTTTAAAAGAAAATACGTTCCATCTATTAATTATTTTCATTTTTTTTTTCTGTTTGAACCATAACACAAAAACGAAAATAGAGCGAAGATCTACATTACGTTAGGAAAAAAATATAATTTCAGTTGGAAAACATGTTTCGTGTACTGTTTCAGTGTTGTGGTATTGGTACCGAATTATCAAACTTTTCTTGTCTAATCTTACGGTAATGTGTTTACATTCCACGTTATTTAACACAACGTCCTAAGTATACGGCAGTATGTTTTTAATTACAGCCAAAACATTATCAATATTCGCAATAAAATATGTTGTTTTGTCGTGGATCTTTTTAGGTTGGTTGAATGGGAGAAAACTGTGTAGATTTTAGTATTGGAACATATTTTTACATTACGGTAACATAATAGCAAATTATAATTTGGTAATTGAAAATATAACAAGTTAAGAAATTATCTGATACATTTTATAAAATTTTCAAATAATGACAAATACATTTATTTATCCATATAACTTTCTGTCAGCATCGTCCTTCAAACCAGCAGATAACGTTAATAAATCGAATATAGTGTATGCTTTTAATTTTAAATTTCTAGCTCTTCTACAATGACGATACGCGTTATTTTAATCAAAGTTAATGAATTATTCGAGTAATATTTACTATAACCCTTTACTTCATATAGACGCCTTTGGACACCTCTAATATTGAAAGCATTAATTCACCACGTATCAGCAATGGGTGAATCATGTTTATATTAACTGGCAGAGTGGAAAACAGCGCAGGAAGTGTTCAGATTGCTCGTTACGAGTAATCTGAACTCTTCCTTCACTGTTTTTAATGGCCTTCTGTGATTGGTGCGGGAAAACGCGTATCTATGGAGTAAAGAGATAACAAAGATTGGATTTTGTAGAAAATCGTTTTGACGATTAACATGGGATGAGCTGGTACTTAAAACTTATTTTTGTTAATTATATTGTGTTTTTTACTCTATCGGGTGAGACAATTAAATCGAGTTATTCAATCACAAGGCTTTAAATTTAATCAAGGGTTTTAATGAGAGACTTTCTTGCGATATTTAAAAATGTAGCTAACACATTAAATTACTTTATTTATTGCGATAAATTAATAAGCTTACACTCTCAGCATAAAATTTCTCTCTATTGTATTATTAACAATCAGTGGTGTAGCTGTGCTTATTCCACAACGCACGGACTTGCACTTGTTTCATTTGCTTTTTCTTGCATCATTTTATTTCCTGATAATGCACCCAGAACGCAGGAAATGCATCCTAAACATAAAAAATACTGTGAGGGACATGGCCAGCATCATCCCCCCCCCCCCACACACACACACACACAACCCATACACACACACACACATACACACACACACACACACACCGAGGTTTCCACGTCATAATAGAGTCAGCTCCGTCCCTTATATTTAGTTCAAACATATTTTATTTCAAATATACATTTGAAATTTTAAACATATTTTATTTCATATATACATTTGAAATTTAAAAACATATTTTATTTCATATATACATTAAATTTTGAAATTTTAAACATGTTTTGTTTCATATATACATGTGAAATGTGGTCAAATCACAAGTTCTGACAACATTAAATTTCGCCTTCCCCTGCAATCTTATACAGTATATGTGCAATTGCTAGCAAGTTTACACAATGTTAAATTTTGATATTTATAATAATTAGAGACAGATAAATGGAGAGAAAGAGAGAGAATGCAGATAACCATTTATTTTAATGTATATTCATATTGAACAAATATGAAGTCATTGACAAGTATTCTTGAACACAGTAATGACATCTATACATATTAGTGAGCTTTCAGTGATTCTATGGTACAAATCTCAATGATTACTTCAACACCTCAACCGTCAAATATTCTTGTACGGCAGTAATGGCATCTATACATATGAGTGAACTTTCAGTGAGTCTATGGCACATATCTCAATGATTACTTCTACACCGCCACCGTCAAATATTCTTGTACGGCATTAATGGCATCTATACAGATAAGTGAACTTTCAGTGAGTCTATGGCACATATCTCAATGATTACTTCTACATCTCCACTGACAAGTATTCTTGTACAGCAGTAATGGCACCTGTACATATGAGGGAAATTTCATTTAGTCAATGGTACATATCTCAATGATTACTTCAACACCTCCACCGTCAAATATTTACGTACGGCAGTAATTGAATCTATACGAACGAATGAGCTTTCATTGTGTCTATGGCACATATCTCAATAGTTACTTATACACTCCAACCGAAAAATATTCGTGTACGGCAGTAATGGCATCTATATATATGAGTGAACTTTCAGTAAGCCAATGGCACATATCTCAATGATTACTTCTACACCTCCACCGACAAGTATTCTTTTACGGCAGTAATGGCATCTATACAGATAGGTGAACTTTCAGTGAGTCTATGGCACATATCTCAATGATTACTTCTACATCTCCACTGACAAGTATTCTTTTACGGCAGTAATGGCATCTATACATATGAGTGAACTTTCAGTGAGTCTAAGGCACATATCTCAATGATTATTTCTACACCTCCACCGACAAGAATTCTTGTACTGCAGTAATGGCATCTAAACATATGAGTGAACTTTCAGTGAGTCTATGGCACATATCTCAATGATTATTTTTAAATATCCACTGACAGTATTTCGCTCTTCCTTTAAATGTCACGAAAGACACAAATTTACAATGGTTCCAATTTAGAATTCATCACAGAATTCTTGGAACAAACTCATTGCTTAAAAAAATGAGATTAAAGAATCCGATGTATGTTCCTTTTGTCAAAGAGAAACCGAAACTATTAAACATATATTTATTGTCTGCATAGTAACGCAACAATTTTTTCAAATTTTAAAAAATTATCTGAATGAAAAGTGCTATACAATAAATACAGACTGGTCATCTTCAGACATAATCTTTGGCAGTATGAAATTCGAAACTGTTTTGAATAGGCTGCTATATACTGCTAAACACTTCATATACTGTCAAAATATGAAAAACAATATTCCTATTTTTGAACCATTCAAACACTATATTAAAATGTTGTATGAAACAGAACGATGTATTGCCAAAAATAACATTGAGGTGGAAAAAATTGATTTGTTATGGAACCTATACATTCCCCTTTTATCTTAAAAATAAAGACTATTAATTTTACATTTTTCATATTTATGTATTATAAAAATTGCCCCTCAGGATGGCCTCTTTGCTTATTTTGTGGAGATATTACTTTAGTGAAAATCTCCTGCTGTCTCGATTTTTGATATTGTTGTTTGTTTTTTTTTCTTTTTCTACTTATATATTGTTTTATAATGATCCAACTTCTGTTTTATTTTTCATTATAAGAATAGGAAAGTGTTTATATAACAATTTTACATCTGGTATCTTTAATATTTTTTTTTTAATGTCTTCTCTTGGATTTCAATAAACACCATCAATTAACACACAAAAAATTTGTTTATAAACCATTCCAATTAGAGATACCTCTAATAAATATAAACACACAAAAACCACCCCAATATTATAAAATTCATGTAATTATTGCCACTATATTTTTCTGTAAAAAGGGATACACCAAAATGCATATTTAATATTTAGTAAGGTCCTACACCATAATTTTCTTATACTATCATATGCTGTGTCAAATTATATTTTATTTCTGTTTGATTTTTGTTTTAGCTCGAGCTACAGTCTATAATTTGTTGGGACTGGTGTGTCCCTTTAAGATTAATGTATATGTTTGTATTCGGTGAAAGGAAAAAGAAAGTATACATACCTATAAACGTCGACAGGTCAAGGAACAATAAATGTATTGCATATAAATTTGGATATTTATATTTCATCATACTGTTGAATCAAAAAACAAACATTTAATTCATTTCAAAGCAAAACAAAAAGAAAAATTCAGTTTTCATCACATGAATAAACTCAGTCAATAATGAAATAATTTTAAAAACCGAAATGTATGCTTTCTTTTTCCTTTCAGTGTATATATATATGAATGTATGTTACAACTTGACTGATATATATATTTGTACGATTTGTTGAGGGATGGCCCACCCCGATCCTCACAGACCTATTACGGGGTGATTAAATGAATCACTTTTCAGTGATTGAAATTAAAAAATAAATAAAAATAAATAATAATCATTCTTGTACAGCAGTAATGGCATCTATACATATGAGTGAACTTTCAGTAAGCCAATGGCACATATCTCAATAATTACTTCTACACCTCCACCGACAAGTATTCTTTTACGGCAGTAATCGCATCTGTACATATGAGTGAGCTTTCAGTAAGTCTATGGCACACATCTCAATGATTACTTTTAGAACTCCACTTACAAGTATTCTTGTACCGCAGTAATGGCATCTACTTTCAGTGAGTATATGGCAATGGTTGCCGCACACACAGATTGATAAGGATATTAAAACAATAAAGTGCATCATTATTTAAAGTTAAAACAACATTGATGTATGAACTCCCTGACCTAGTTTAGCTGTCGATGTAATCTTAGAATACCATTTACTCCTGCTGCTAGTATTAGATAAAGGTTTACCTTGCATACACGATTTAGAAAACTCTTTATCTAAACGACAATATGACATATTGATACTTTACATTCATAAATAAAAAGACCTGGATATTAAAAAAGCGTAGGAATGGCAAATACAGGACAAAAAATAAAACAGATGAAATTCAACAATATTTGTTGCTTTTCTTAACACAACCATTGCCACCCCCAATCTTCTCTATCTTAACCATTACATAAACTATAGCACCTAATCCATAACCTAAAGTATAGCACCTAAACCCTGTTATAACTTCACATAACTTTGGGATGAAATAGGGAGTGTGTATGTATTATAACGTTCGAATGTTAATTGTTTAACTATTACAGATGTGTATATAGTGATGTCGCATCGAGTAACGTCGAGAAATAAATTGAATTTAGAAGATACTCATACGTGTACTGGTAAAATGTCTGAAGCACAAATAAGACTTTTATTGATGGTGACATCTATTACTTGTTATTAGATGATAAAAGTCTATAGAACGAAATTAGCTCTTCCGAATGGGTGTTTTTGAAGAAACTCGCACCGATTTCTTCAAGGTACATGGGATTCTTTAAAACTAGGTACAATTGTTTCATTTCGTGGACATAAAATGTATAGGCGAGGCCTCTTAGTTATTGTGGTATTTAGAAAAGATCACACTTTTTTAAGTACTGAATACTGATTGTATTTGTTATTCGATAGTACCATTTTGCAATGCCTTACATGCGAACCATGGTATAATAGAATAGATTTAACCGTAAATGAATACTTAAATAATGATGCAAAACTCATTGTTTTATAAATATAGCATCGCCAATGTGTGTTTTCATCAATGTTGTAAGGGGATAATAATGTATGTCTTGTCAGACATCAATGTTCCAGAACTTAACCGTTAAAGTAATGGTTTCACAGCCTGTTAAAGCTAGAAAAATAAAATGAACAAAATTTATCTTATTTAAAATGTTATTTTGAAAAGCTAAAATATCTTCATACACTGTTAATGAACTTAATGAATTTCTGATATGATAATTTAAGACTGGTTGTTACTGAAACGCATTCATATTACTGTTACAAATATAATGCATCGCTTTGCAAGGCTATTTAGGTAAATATTCACAAATGCTATTTAACAAGACATTCAAATAATGCGTGTATGTCAGTTTTAATTGATTTTATTTAGTAAATCCATGATTAAAAGAATAGTATTTTATATGTTTCAATTAAAGAAGATCTGTTACAGTTATTGCGTTTTTTATTTTTGTTTTAAAGTGTCGCCCTGGAAAAGAGCGCGGTGAAAGTAAAGAATTGCAATGGTTGGTTTACTACCTACTGTTCGAAGGTATTGCCATTTCAGTCACTTCTTCTGTAACATGTTATTGTCATTATCATTTTTAATATTAACTAAGTACATACTGCAGTGTTGACCTTTAATCCTACAGAACATAACGTTCTTAGTATTGTGTTACATAGTGGAGCGTACATGAGTGCTAATGTATTATTGACTTAATTAACCGAGTTGGACATCATATACTATACGCTGCTTTGCCGAGCATTACATTATATTCCCAAACGAGTTTAATAATTCAATAACAAATGAGCACTAATGTAAGATTCGTTTTAACACAAAACTCTGAGTTTACAGTAACCATTTATTTCAAAGATCTTCGACCTTCTCTGTGACAACAAGAAACAAGTCGGCCATATTTGTTCCCTTCAGTCATCGTATGACGTCTCAAAATAGCGTCATTTAAAGACGTTTCTGCGGGTTGTTACTGCGCATCGCTACGCGCATAATTCCTTTCTGTTACTTTCAGTTTCGGGGTATAATGTCGCCGTTTGGTTAATTGAAAGTCGAGTCGCATTAGGATATTTACAAAGCGAAGTATTTTCATTTCGAGATGTCAGAAATGTAAATTTTGTCAAGGAAGCGATCGAAAAGCACGGAAGAGAATATTGTTTTTCGTTCTAAACCACCAGAAGTGCTTGTACATAACGAAGTCGAATGAACAACTACGAAAATATAATCAATACTCGTAGTGGTAACATTTCGGATAACTCATTTTTCGGATATGGATCATTTGTGAATTTGTTCCAAAGCGCTGAATATATAATGAATTTACCTAAAACAATATTATTCATACCGGGATGGAGACAAGGCAGAATAAATCTTGAATTTTGACATTTAGCTGACCTGATGCATGTAAAAGTTTGGTATTGAAGGACACTATGGAAGACACTTATATGGGTCAACATTATACATAAACTGTATATGTGGAAGTATAAGAACAGTGGAAACAAACAAGACACATTGGGTAAACAGGAAAATTCCAATATCATTTGACATCAATACAAAGCAATTGAGTATAAGGTTAGTTGATGCTTTGTCATAACTCACTGATCAATATTAATGTATCACATAAAATGATAACTTACTTTATGATTTCTAGAGATGAACAACTATAAAAAGTGATTCATTGGTTGAATATTAACATCATTTTCATGCCATCGAGGGCTAACAGACAATCACCTAACCACTGTTTCCTGGAATTAACCAGTATTTAAGCACACCCCATCTCCGCAAGTAACTGATAGCTTTCCCACTTGAATCAGCGGTGAGAGACGATTGATAAAGAGACATAATGCTGTATATCTATCATTCTGGATACTGTTGCCAGGCGGGGATTCGAACAGTATTCTTACATTGAGTAAATTTTAAAAATAAATTTATACACCGTCATGTTCTGTGTTTCCTGTTAAACAAAAAATTGTTACATGAATTATGAAAATAAGAAACTATTCAACACATTTCAGGAATGCTAAACAGAGGCTCAGGTTACAGATGGATTGAGATGTCGGTGCTTTAAATACCTGTAGTGGTTTCATTAACTATGAAAAGACAATCAATATCGTGACATAGACAACGTGTACAGAAACACTAAATGAAAGAGTGACAATCATCAAAAGGGGCCAATGGTAATTATTAATGTAATTTAACCGTTTCAGCTTATTTCTACTATGGATTACAACAAAATAATCATGAGCACAACCGATGATCTGAGGGGGATCAAACCTGTGACTACTTGTTTGGCACACCCAATATCCGTGCAAATAACTGACAACTTTCCCACTTGAATCAGTGATTACAGATGAATGAACATGAGACACAATGTTGGAATTTGCATATATTTAAATCATCACAGAGACTGGCCAAGTAGGGATTTGAGCTTGCAACCCCTTGACTGCTTGTTACATAACAGTTTCATTCAGTAAAAAAATGTCCACATACATGTATGCAAGTTTATAACCATAAGATTTTGTTCAATGGTTTGAACATAGATATCATAACAGGAATTGCTGCTCAGTTATAGCCCTTGAGTTGTCAAACTATACCCATATATTGTGCTGTTTTATTAAAATACATTGTTTTTTTAGCTAGACCGATGAGCTCAGTCAGTAGAGCACGATACTTCTAGCTCAGGGTTGAGAGTTTGATACCTGAGACTGGCAAACTTACAGTGCTAACTGTCATTCAGATGGGACTTTAAACTGAGAACTTTTATGATGGTGCTATACACCAAGCAAAAGAATCAGGTGAAACATATGATTAGGTTTCTATGATATTTGTTTCCTGCACTATCCCCCACAAACGTAAAAAGTCTAAACTGTTCACTCTTCTGGGTGCATCACCCAAATGGGAAACTGGTGATGATGTAAATTAAGCATACATACAAACAAACATTGTCATTTATTTCTTTATCTC
This sequence comes from Panopea generosa, assembly GCA_029582155.1. Taxonomy (NCBI): domain Eukaryota; kingdom Metazoa; phylum Mollusca; class Bivalvia; order Adapedonta; family Hiatellidae; genus Panopea; species Panopea generosa. The sequence continues at coordinate 48,403,680 of CM055896.1, forward strand.
CTATAAGCTTCCTTTAATTTTCAGTGATGAAGTCAGTCAAGTAGTATACCAGGACCAGGCCAATTTATTACAATATGTGTTGCCAGAAGAATGGATTGTGACAGTAAATCAGATACTGGGACCATGTTAACAAAAAGTATTCGAAAAACATATGTTTTTCCAGAAGACAAGGAAATGCACATATTATGAAAAATTAAGAACAATCACTACCAGTTCACCAGGCAGTGTTCTAAAATTTTAATGACAATTCAAAGATTAAAGTTGGAAATAGCCCAGTACAGGAATAAAAATTTCAAGTTAATGTAATAATAATGGATGACAGTGCGACTACTATAGCCAAGATAAATACCAGAAAAATGACTTGAATGGACTCGTAGATAAAACTCTGAAGATATTATGTTGAGTAGCAGGTCACTGGTGATCCAACCTTGATTGACAGTACATGGTTTTACCACTAGGCCTCTAACATTTCAAACTTTTACAACTATTGAGTTTCATCAATTACCCAGTATATATGAAATGTATAAAAGCAATTTAACAGTAATTACATTATAAATTACAAATATTATAATTGCTATTTAGTGCATCATTTAGAAATATGAAAGTTACTGCAATGAAACTTCATTTATAAAAATTACAACAGATAATTTTCACAATTTTGACAATTTTAGGCCATTTTATGAAAGGGGGAGGTAACATTTAGCACTGTAACTTTGTAACAAGCATGGTGACCTGTATTTTTTATTTTATTTTCTGATATAGTTTGTAATAATGCCTCTTTGTAGAAAGAATGAAACAATTCTCCGCATTAGAACTTTTTTTATTATTGAATTCGTGTCAAAATGCATCATTTACGGCCATTTTATGAAAAGGGAGGTAACATTTAGCTCTGTAACTTAGTAACAAGAATGGGGACATCTATTTTTTGTTTTATTTTCTGATATAGTTTGGTTTAGTGCCTCTTTGTAGCAATGAATGAAACAATTCTCCGCGTTACAACTTTTTTATTATTGAATTAGTGTAAAAATGCAGCGTTTGCGGCCATTTTATGAAAAAGGGAGGTAACATTTAGCAAAGAGAATGTAACTTAGTAACAAGTAAGGTTACATATGTTTTTAGTTTTATTTCTGATATAGTTTGTTAAAGTGCCTCTTTGTAGAAAGAATGAAACAATTCTCTGCATTATAACTTTTTTTTATTATTGAATTAGTGTCAAAATGCATCGTTTACGGCCATTTTATGAAAAGGGAGGTAACATTAAGCACTGTAACTTAGTAACAAGCATGGGGACATATATTTTGTATTTTATTTTCTGATAAAGTTTGTTATGGTGCCTCTTTGTAGAAAGAATGAAACAATTCTCCGCGTTAGAACTTTTTTTATTTTTAAATTATTGTAAAAATACCTTGTTAACGGCCAATTCTATAATCGTAGAAATTTATGAAAATCACTGTATGAAATGTGAATACTCAAAAGAGCATCATGACTTTTTCTGTTTTAGATACTTTATCTTTTGTTACATGAGTGACAACAATATTTTGTTGAAATATATCACTTTGTTAGTAAATTAAACAAGATTTATAACTTACACCAGTTTGCTGTTTTTTTCTTTAAAAAATGTAAAACGGTGTAGTTTAAAAATAGTCAAAGCAAAAAAAACAAGCATAGGGACCTATATTTTTTTTTTAGTGTTTTAAACTTGTCTTACTTCAAAGTACATGTGTGCAAAACTTAAAAAAAATCTCCGCGCTACAACTTACTCGAAGAAACGTCTTTAACTATGTCAAATCGACGTAATTTATAAATTCAAAAATACAAAGTCCAAAAGTACTTTGGTAATTTAAGTACGAGAACCGAGATGTAAATTCCATGCCATTAATACTTGAAATGTATTGCAACTCGGAGAGACGACAGTTTTTTTCTCAATATTTTATTATTTCAGAAGATATCGCACATGCAGTTAATCGATTGTTTTTGCTTTCCTTTTATTTTGATTGTTTCTGCTTTGTACTGGAACATGTCTAATTTCTACAAGTCGGTACACGTGTTGCTGGTTTCGTTCACAAAATAGATGTTTTGTGCTGATAGTTGCAATCATGTTTATTTACCGACGTGCAAATTATACAGGAAGTGGAACCACTAGGTTACATCCGTTTGTGGCTGACGCAGTAAACAGCAAGTAGAATAACATCACTACACCTACACGTGGATGGTTATGTATACAAGTCTTTCTACACGTATTTCAGTTATTCTGTGAAATGCATAATTTTGTCAAAGAAACTATATCCCATATTCATTGATATACGGTATATACAAATATGCATAAATAAAAGCTTATAGTGTGTGTATGGTATTAAAGCTTTGCTGTGTTATACATTTCATGTCTGATGAAGCAGCCAGTATAAAAGTCTAAGGATTTCGATCTGATACAAGTTACATTTGCCGACATCGGAAAATATAGAGACTATCATATATATCTAGTTCATGTTGATGAATTTGAATACTGGTCGATATCTCTTAGACAGTTAGTTTGTTTATCATGATGACTTTATGTTGTAATGCTATATAGATGTAACCTGATGACGTCATATTGCTATAATGCTGTGACCTGCTGACGTCATTCAAAATATCTTACCGAGTCAGTTAGAAATTAGTATTGGCTGAATATATAAATACTCTTTACAGCACATATATGAGTTTGTTTTTAAGAATATTACTTTGCAGACCAGTATCATGGCCTATGGTGGACACATGGTATGTAATCAACAAGTCGTAAGTCTTGTAGTACAAAGTCATGTAACCATCGATAATTAGTGAAACGTTTTCAACACCATTAAAATAGTATATGACTTTTTTTAAAGTGTATTTTGCGTTTGTATTATGTTAGTTGAAATTGTATAAAAAGGAAATTGAATTGTTCTTACCTCGTATTAATTTTTGCCTGAACGGATTGCAATGGTCGTTGACCGGGATGTCCCCATATGTTTCACCTATTTGCATCATCTATCTCGATACATTTACGTTTCTCTATTTTCATAAATTAGGTGTTTCAGCCAATACAAGACCAATCTTTTGAAATGCGGAACAAAATCCTGATTTCTCATTTTATTTTTTATTTTCGAATTTTTAAAACTGCATAGAAATTAAACAAATGAGGAAAAGGGAACGCAATACCATTAAGAGAAAAACAGTAACCTGTAACGTAACCACAATTTATGTGTCGTAATTCATTAAATGTAATTAGAAGTTGACTAATTGGCTAAGTGAAAATTTCGAATAATTGACAATATGTTTAACGGTGTAAAATCAATGCAACTGGGTATAATTTAAAAGAAATATTAAAGAAAAGAAAACCTTAATTGCTCTTTGCCTCATTAGTTGAATGATATTTGGTTCATAAATATTACGAATGTTGATTCGTAGAACATGTGATGAATTCTGTTACTAAATGATCACGCTTCTACTGTGAGGTCTTTGTAGTATTTCTTATAGTTGTAACTGCATACAGGATCTGGACAGATCATTACATGTGCCAATGGCACACTTATTATTTCCAGGAGTGACCTGTGCATTGAACGGAAAGATTTGAATTATATTATAATTACATTATTGATGGGAAAATGGTGAGAGGCCAAGTCGTCAAAGGTGCCGTCTCATGATCTCTCACCGCTGAGGCCGTAGGTTCAATATCCGCTATTCCAAAAATAAATATGCAACAACTAGCGGAAGGACAATGGTTTTACTTACATTCATTCTGAGGTCTTCTTCCACCAGTAAAGCATGATATGCCATATAAAACATATAATGTGTTGAAAATGAGTTAAACCACGTTCAAAAAACAGATTGATTGAATGAGGTTTTAAAGGTTTAAGTCATTTTTGCCATCGAGGGCACACAAACGGTCAGATAACATAACCAATAGTACTCTAGCACACCCATCGTTGCAATTTTTCATTTGAATCAGGGATGAGACACGTATGATTACAAGACGTAAGGTCGTATATCAATATATATCACTGAGTCTATGTCCGGGCAATGATTTGAACCCTGAATTGTTAACAAAACCATGCTACTCTACTGAGAAAAAACGTAATATATAAAAGATATCAGTGTTTAACCAAAACATTTTATTGAAATATAATGATATATGTTATTGAAATTTTTTTGCATGATTTAATTCAATAATACTTTGGCGACATTCCACTCAATTTCACATAGTATACATCTGCATTAATAACCTACTAACGAATCTAATTGCCTATATTAAGCTCTACCCGACTGATAAAGTCTTATAAAACAATGATATATACTCGACTCTACTGACACTTCACGATTTTCCACAGTTGACAATAAAAGGTTAACATAGAAATTCATAATTTTATGTATCCTTGTGCATCAGAAACGTTATTTTTCGGTAATGATAATGTGAAAAGAACCTTTTCAAAATATGTAATCCATTTTGGAAAGATGTGTATACAAGTCTGGAAGTATTAATAACTGCCTTAGTACCAATGGCATGGAAAGAAGTTTTAAACCAGCCTTTATGATTTAACAATAACATTTAGATCAGAAAATCAGTAGTAGTTTATAAAAGATGGTGTCAAAGGTGTAACATTTGTTAGTGACTTGATTGATGAACATGGTAATCGGTATGACAAAGGTGTAACATTTGTTAGTGACTTCATTGATGAACATGGTAATCTTCTTACATTTAGGTTATTTGGTAATTACCTTTTAAGTGTACAGAAGATACTATAATACAATGATTTCACGTTAAAATGAACCACAGAATTAAAGCTACAAATTCTCATTTGACAAAAATGAAGATAAAAATTAATGATACATGCACCTTCCGGAAAGCGCATGTAGAAAATATTACACACTTATTCTGGGAATGCAGGTACTATGTTGAAAAATTCTGGAATAGTTTTTTAATAACATGCAATGACAAGAATATAATATTTCAACATCAATGGAGTATGAAAGATATCATCTTTGGACAGTAAAACATGACAATATATTAAATAAATTATTTTTGCATGCAAAAACAAATATTTATAAGTGCAAGTTAGATGATAAGGTTACCATTCTTCATCAATTTTAAGCCACAAATAAAATATGTTGCCAAACTGAAAAAATAAATGCAAAGAAAACTGGTACAATTAAAAAGTTTGAAACGTCATGGTTTGTGTATAATTCTTGACTTTGACTATTACTTGTTTTGTATATTTTTTTCTCATATGAAGTGTTAAATAACAACAACCTTAGATAATATACAATGGATACATTAAAACTATAAAACGTAGCTGTCATATATGTTTGTTCCCTACTGTTCCAACTGGGAAATGAAAACCACATCTCCAAAGAAATTCCCTGTTTTTTTGTTTTTTTTGTATTGAACTTTTCCTTTTATTATGCTATTCAATTTATAATTTTCATTATAATTATAGTTTGACATTTGAGAGAAAAAAATTCCAATGGAATAAAAAAAGAGTTTTCTATAGGTTTTGTAGTTAAACTGTTATAAATATGTATACAATCACATACAGTAGACTTTATTCTTTCAAACTATTTTTCCATACAATTATTATTATTATGAAAAATGCAAATATTTAGTTTTGAAAAAAAAAACATTAGAAAAAAAACAACCAGTTACAGCAGTTTCAGATGATGTTGATGTCTATAAATAAGTATATGTTACATAAATTCTTTAACTCAAAATAGATAATACTGCAAAGTCGTTCTTTGAGATAACATAATATACAAGTATGTAACATACAACATATATGTCTATGATGGATACTTCAATGAAGTTATCTTATTTAGATTCTTCAACACACTGAGGGCGGGTTTTTGTTTCACGACCACTTTCTTTGAATTACTGTCTTAACTGATTTTAGAATGGTGGTTTGTCTATACTGTAACCAGTGGGGCTTAAATGAATTGCAATTCTACAGAATTCGGCGCAAAAACACAGTTACATAGAATATATTTCTGTAAACTTATGTTTCCTTGAGGTACTAGTACGAATGACCAAGTTTGTGTTGGTGAGGCGTTAGCTCTCTGTTCTGGTTTTTGTCTGTGAATTTAAAGAGCAAAATGTCCTTGCTAGTAAAAAAAAATAACGTTAGAACAAACTGAAACACATTGGTTTGTAAGTTATTGTATATTTTACCGATATTTGATATTAATAACAAAATATATAAAAAACAAAAAAATCAGAGTTAATAAATTTACTAATTTAAAAGAACCTGGAAAGTTTGCCTCTTTATTTAAAAATATGAAATGTTATATCAGAAATTGTTTATATACTACACCATTATTTATATTTTTTACATCTGATTTTGTTAAACTGTTACAATGAAATAAAAGATTAATCGCACATAGTGAACGAACCAAGCTACCTTGATTGGGTCCGTTAGACAGCAATCTTGGGAACGCCACATTTGAGCACGTTGATTGATCAGTTGCTTCAACTGAATGTTTGAATTACGTCACAGTTACGTAAGCGTTCGGTTGTTATTGATTGTTGAACAGACAGCTTTGCCATTGGTAGTTATTAGCCCTGATTCGGGAGACATCAGATTCTGGGATAGACTAACGTTCTCGACGTTAGTCTGGTCCTGCTATATTTTCTGTACGCGATGCCCCTTTGACACTAAGATAATTCATACGATCTGTTTATTTTTAAGATTTTATATTTCCTTTAACGATTTCCTTATACTTGTAGAATGCTTATTTCAAATTGTAACCCCGTTTTTTATGAAAACGACGGTACATGTGATACGAATGATACATAATAAGAAACTTTAAATTCGTTTTTGTCTATTGCCAATTATGCCAGTGGTAATAATGTCTTATCCAACGTACTTGCGCTATAAACTTTGATTTTTCCATTATGCATCGATTGTATTGATTGGTTAAATAAATCTAATTAATATGTATAATGAAAAAATGAGAGCACACATGTGGTCAGGGAATATACATCACACCGACATAGCCGGACACGTGATCGATTTTGACTTTGATTTTATTTAAATCTACCAAGATTGTGGAACATTACATCCTGGACTTCTAATGCTCGAAGTCTTCATGTGTAGATCCAGTATATAAAGTGATTTGCTTAAGGACAACACTCATAGATGTGTTGGAAGATCGAACACTCGACCCTACGATCCTCGGTCCAATGCTCTATCACTGGACAATGCGCTTCATGCCGCTCTTCAGCTGTCTCTTTACATTTTAGAAAAAAAGAATCATAAGTTGAAGGTTAATTGAAACACTGGTAAACTAGTGGAAAAAAACTTACACTATGAATGTGTGCTACAGCGCCCTGTGGCTTATGAAAACGGTGTTTAATTGTAAAATAAAACACAATAAGAAGAATACTAACATCAGGTAATTAATTAAAATTATACATGTCAATTGAAAGTTTAAATAGTAGATTGACACGCGCTACAAAATATAAGTCAAGGTTATTCAATAGACAAATAAAATGTAAAACAGTGTTAAAAATAAAGCATAATTTTTATGTTATATATTGAACCATAACATTATTATAATTAAATATGTTTCTTTATACAATTCTGCCTCAGAATCTAAATATCACTTTTGAGTTCAGCTGCATTAGTTTTACATACACTTTTGCATTTGGCTTATCCTATTTTATTTTATTTCTCCGACATTGTACTATTAGTCCATTGTTATGTATGAAAGAAAAACATATACACATATACCTTATTGCACCAATGGGGCGATATATAGATGAGTGTTTTTCCATAAAATAAGGAAACATATGTCAAGGCTCTAACATTCCCAAACTGATCAATGTAATATATTAAAAAGGTTGACACTTTGTTCCATTTCTTAGTTAATATATTTGACCAAATTATAATTTTGTAAAACCAGTATGTTACATGTATATAATGATGAAAAATATTTAATATCGATTACATGGACAAAGATAGCTTGTATATATTTTAGATTTTATAATTTGATATAAACGTATATAAAAGTATTGTAATAAATGTTTACCAAGACTACTACTTGTCCGTATAGTGCATCTCTCTGAAGTAGTGTTTAACCTCTTTAGACTACAGCACAAAACTGGTGATACAGTTTATCTATAGGCCGTCTGTGTTTTTATATTCTTGTAGTGTAGAATTACCTTTAAATTTAAATTTAATCCCAAGATGTGTTTTTTTAAATTTTCAAAGCAATGGTTAAAGAGTCTGGGTAACGTTTAACAACATTTTCTCTTTATTTTTGAAGTCACGAAAGAAGAAATAACGAGGTCGGTGCACCAGGACAAGATGCTAAATTTCCATAATGGCGGAATGATTGCTGGTCTTTCTTATGTGGTGACCCCCGCTATCAATCCCACTGTATATAGCATGTAAGTATGTATCGTACCACTCATCTCTATTATATATGACCTTTATGCTTGAAAATACTGTGAAACAAATAACAGGAAATTGAAATTTAAAGTAAATGCTGTACTTCATCTCTTTTATTTGATTACTACTGATGCGAATAATCTCAACGCAAGTACTCTTCGAAAGATGAATTGTTTTGTAATTAAACTCCAGTTTTAAGGAGATGATTTTACACCATTAATTCTGTAGGTGATACTGTGCTGAATAGCATCCGTCATGTTCTCTATTCAAAACAGTTTAAGTTAGCGTTAAATATACATGTACCAACTTTAAATGACCTAAAATGTTAATAGTTATTGTGATTATTCTATATTGTATTAATTAAGTCTATGTTTTTTCATATTTACTTATATATTGACGTATTTTGAATTGTGATACTTTTATTTAAACTTATTTATTTTTCATCGATTATGAAACAAGTTCGTACAACTTCACTCGACGTCTTCCTGGATAGAACTTATACTAAGCATATGTGGATACTGTGTCTTACTCTTGGGTACGACAAATAGCTGTAGCGGAGGATAAAACCTACTACATTGTACCTTGAGCGCGTTGTCCAATGGTAGTATTCCATTTGGAATTAGTTTCCAGTTTGAAATCATAATTTCCCATGGGGAAATTCCAATTGAAATTAATATAAATAATTGGAATTTTCCAATTTGACGCATTTATTTGAAATATACAAAAACTCATCAAATTCAACTTTGAAAAACATGATTGTGCTTATGTATTTAAAATGTATTTGATACCTTAATTAATGTGTGCGTTGGTCCATGCACCCATACCTAGTAATAGTAGTAGTAGTAGTAGTAGTTGCTGCAGAAGTTGTAGTTGCACTGGTAGTAGTTCATAGTTATTGTTATCTTTTTTTTTTCAAACATGATTTTTGTGATAATGAGCCTGCGTCTAAGGCCAAAATATCAGAAGTAATGGTAGTAGTAGTAGTAGTAGTAGTAGTAGTAGTAGTAGTAGTAGTAGTAGCAGTAAAAGTAGTAGTAGTAGTAGAAGTAGTAGTAGTAGTAGTAGTGGTAATAGAAGTAGTACTAGTAGTAGTGACGGTTATAGATTCCTATATAGATATGATAGCCTTCTTTTTTGTAACTTGTAAATAAAAATTCACTTTTTCCTAAGATTTCCAGAAATTCACTTTTTTCCAAAGATTTCCAGAAACTCTATTTTGCATTCACGTGTCCAGGTTAAAATGTTCGCAAAGTACTAAGGTCAAGTGAATGGAAGTAGTAATGAGCACATTTTAAGAATTTCATCTGGAATGGGTTTCCAAATGTAAATCATAAATTCCCATGAGGATATTCCAAGTGGAATTCAAAAGGAAAATTGAAAATCAATAATTTAAAAAAGCCAAAAGATAATATATTTATATGTTAAAGTTAACCCATCTAAGTGCTTGGATACGTGAAAGGTGTGTCATAAGTATGCTTTGTTTTCTTTATGCTCATTTTGGTAGCAATCTATGCATTCAGGGGGCATTCTAGACTGTATTATTTACTACCATAACAACAGCTGTACGTTTTGCAATGTCAACATGTACTTTGACTTAGCGTTGTTACTATTTCCGATTTCTTGGAATCATGGAGCACATCCTGTGTTGTTCGAAATAGAATAGCCTCAATTCGGCGCTGGGATGTGCTAGTGTATGGTACATATTTCATAACACCTCATGAATAAATTTAACATCACAGCGTATTTTGAATTCCTTCTTTGGCGAGTTGTGTGTTCCAGGCATCATTATGTCAGATATATACACGAATTTTTAGTTTTTCATCAGGGTTTTCTTCCGGCTTCGCGAAATTAAACTGGCCTAATGTTTTTCATAACTCGATGAAAATTAAAAATTGGACTTTTAATCTCTTAATATATAAGCTTCTTTCCGGTCCAAATATACTTAATAGTATACTAGTATGAAGGTTAGCCCGCATGCCATGATTTAAATAACCAAGTTCTATTGATTGAGAGAAATCGGCCAGCATAAATGGTGACTGATTAGAATATAATTATAGCGTTTGTCATAAATATAAAACTAATATAAAATAAAGTTTCACTTCTTCTCGATGTATGTATTGCGCTTATTATTGTCATTATTATTATTATTTTTATATATTGTGTTCATTTTGCTTTTATATGCTGTGTCTTTTCTAAGCCACGTCTGATATTGGTTATATGTTGTCTTATTTGTGTATTGAACATCATTACTCAAGTTGAAATGACCATTCAAGAATCACATGGTATTGATTTAACATGGCATACGTAGTTGTTTGTTAAGTTTTATACTAGGTGTGTATGTGGGACCTTTGTTTAACTTTCAACAATGAAAATATGTTGTGGTGTTGATATGGCTCAAGTATTTGGTAGGAAAACTGACAAATTATTGTCTTCAGTCCTTAATGTTAGCCGCTCCATCCATGAACTGCTCCCACGTTTTGGTTATTCACTAATTGCCAACGCTATCGCGTTGTTAATAGTCTAACACATGACAAATAAGTGTTTATATTATGGTTCGTTCAGTTACACGCCAATTTCGTTGTTAATATGAGTAGATTGTATGATGTGCTTATTGTTTATCGGGTCCTCCATGACCGAGTGGTCTAGGGCACCGTATCAAGATCACTAATTCTCACCGTTAAGATCGTAGTTTCGAGTTGTGCCCGCTTCAAAGAGTTTAGGTTAAAATGTATGCCAGTAACTTTCGGAAAATCGGTGGTTCTAATAAGATTCATTCTGAGGTCTTCCTCCACCAATAAAACTGGACATGCCATTTGTAACCAAATAAAAGGTATATCATATCAAATGGCGATAATCCATTTTCCAAAACAAATATTGTTTATATTATGGAAATAACAAAAAGTACAATTAAATCACACACTGTATACTCGTAATAAATACAATTTACAAAATAGAACATGAACAAGTGTACATGTGAACCGCAAATATGGTATGTTGAAACTGAACAAAATAAACGAAACGGTAACAACGCCAGACATGCGTTTGCCGTCGCGTGACATTTGACTTCAAAGGTACCGGGCCGATTATGATAATGATTTTTCGGCCGGGGCCGATAACTGAAAATTAGCACGTGAAGAAAATAAACTGCTTAAAACATGCTCATTTGTGTTACTTTGTATAGTAACATGTGTATAAAGCATGTATTAACATATATATATAAGTGTTATATATAAAAAACAGATGGCTGAACAAGACATGGAAATGTGTTCATTTCATTTATAGTTATAAAAAACACGAACAACGCAACTTTTAACAAAGTCAGGTGGTTATAGTTTAACGCTGTTTAACAATGAAACCAAATATAGCATAAATGATCTCTTGATTAAAAGTCGCGTCTGTCATTGTCATATAAAATTTAACATATCAGAAAGTTACCTAAAACATACACAGAAATCAGGTGTAGTTCTAAATGAGAATGAGAGATGAGTCATGTTGGTATCCCAGTTTAATTTTAACTTCAATTCACCATATTATAACGGTCATGTGCAGTGTGTTTGTTAATTCCGACTATAAAATCTGAAATATATATTGCATACTTGCAATACTTAACATGTTTTTGTTAATTTTAAATAAAAAACCCTCCGATCGATGTCTGTGTTTCTGTGTATATGTTATGATATATACGCGAATATATGACATGACGTTATTTTTAATGCAAACAACAAATCTCGTGTGTTTTACATTCTGTCTGATGTGCATCATTTCCACTCTGATATAATAAGTGGCCTTCTAAAAGTCCGACAATAATATTCCATTGTATAGATGATACATTATGCTAATCTAACAATAATCCGTTGTTGTTGATGGTAGCAATCATTATATAAACATTGACCTGACGATAAGTTGCAGTACATTGTCTAGTAACGAATAGTATTATATAGAGGTGTCACTATTTGTCCTGTTGAGAGCGAGATTTTAATGTCAAAAACAAATTAAGAATATCTATAAACTCTCGGAATACACATGCTGGCTTCTGGTTCGCCATGTTTTCTTCTAAAGTTTTATTTGTAATATTTACAATTTTAAAAAAAAAATAAAAAAATCTATATCAGAGGTGTCAAAAGGCGTATATATGAAGTAAAAGGTTAACATGTTACTTAATTTCTCCTTAATCAATGTCAGGGAAATTATTTGCAATGTTTACTGAAGTCAGAAAATATCTTGATATTATGTATGCTTTTCTGAGATTTAAGTTTTTTTAACTATTTATGTATATACTTAAATAGGTTCTCGTATATGCATCATATAGATTTATAACTTTTATGTATATACTTAAATAGGTTCTCGTATATGCATCATATAGATAAATAACTTTTTATGTATATACTTAAATAGGTTCTCGTATATGCATAATATAGATATATAACTTTTTATGTATATACTTAAATAGGTTCTCGTATACGCATCATATAGATATATAACTTTATGTATATACTTAAATAGGTTCTCGTATATGCATAATATAGATATATAACCTTTTATGTATATACTTAAATAGGTTCTCGTATATGCATCATATAGATATATAACTTTTTATGTAAGTTTTTAGTGAAACTTTGTCAAATGTGTCTTTGCCTTTAAGAATAAAATGTAATATAGGTTGGGTGCTTACATTAATCAAACGTAAATAAAATAGTAAACTACTTGGATAAAAATATAAATATATTCTATAGCCCTCATAAATATGCAATGTTATAATGAGAAATATCGCATGCATAATGTTAGTTAGCTTCAGCCTTTTTTCTATCAATAGTTGATATTTAGGTAGAAAGACACAAAACAGTCCAAATTCATATCTATCTTTATATATAATTATCTTGTCAAAACTTACAATATATCAGAAATGCGCAGACAATATTTATTATAAAGCATTATTCACTAGTGTCATTGACTGTTTCCAACCGAGTTCAACTTGGCTTTTACGCTGAAAAGGTATTTACTTTTGTCAGAAAACACGTTTATAACTTCGCTAAAGATATACTTAACAACGTCTATTCATTTCGATTCCATTTATCAGCTGTTGTAATTTCAGCAATTCCGAACGCAGCAATTTTGTTAATCATTTCTCTCTTAAAGGATAGTTTTCATGTCGGGCAAATCTAATACATTTTATTCAAAAGTACGCGGCGGTGAAATTCTCATACCAAAATATGGTGCATACTGTTTGAGATGAGAAATGCGTAAATTGGAATATTAAAATAAAATACAAAATTCTATTTCTTTCTTGTAACCAGACGATATGTTGCGCTGGTAACTTAATTTAGTATGATTAATGTGTGTACAACGTTTCTAAAACTGCCAGTGAAATATTATACAAAATTGTACAATTAAGTGATACTGGGGACTCAATGATGACATATTCCTTCTGAAGCCTTTAACAGATACAGACGTAAGTTGATTGTCCTCAACTCCGTCTTGTAGTACCCATTACATTATACCCTTACTGCTCTCACTTCTGCAAAATCATCGAGTAAATATGCGTATTCCATTTATTGTTATCTTTATACAGGTATATACCATTACGTTTTTTACACCATGCACATGTACATGTTGTCGGATTTGTAATAGAACAGTCTGGAATATATCGTTTTATTTACACCCTCCAGTTTTATGTTGGAAAAACCGGAAATGAGTTAGGTTGGAATTGCCCATCAACCAGGCATAATATATTTTGTTAGTGACTTGTCCAATGTGTTTTATTTACACCGTCCAGTCTTAGGATATAAGAACTGTGGATGAGTGAGGTTGAGGTTGTCTATTAACCTGGTATAATATATTTTGTTTCTTCTATTTACTTACTTCAGTTACTGTGTCGGTTCAATGTCGGTTCTTCGTTGATAAGCCAGCTGTTTCGAGGAAAGTTTGAATGACGTCATAGTTCAGTAAGCATTCAAGTGCTATAATTGGGGGACAGGCATAGAATTCCCTGCTTTTATCATTTGGGGTTATTAGATCGCATTTCGGAAGATATCATCTTCTATATATAGACTACGAAAGATATGAAGTAGGTTTATTAATACCTAAACGACAAATACAGACACTCAAGTAGTTTATATACTTCTAAAACCGTACGCTTCACATTAACGATTCAGAAGATTATATTGATTTATACTTAGCTAAAATAGAACCAGTTTCTGTTAATGGGTTTTGACTCAAAGTGGTTACAGGCTTGTCGGCCACACCGAATAGTGCTAAAACAGATTGTTTAATGGTTAATTAAGAAAATTCCTAAATAACACATTATGTCTTCGGGGTTTTTTTTGTAATGTAGTGGAAGTAGTTAAATTCAATTAACTTTAAAATTAGTTAAGTGCAGAGGTTTGTAAAGTTTAACCTATTCAGATAAATCAAGTGCATTAAAGCTACTGATTTCGAACTTTAACTACACGGGATAATATGCTTAATTGACAATCCAAACATGATTTTAAATAAACATTTATACGGTCGGCAATCATGTGAGTTTCATTAGTGTGCACATTTCGCAAGTAAAGAATAAATATCAGATAAGCGTTTGTAGTTTCAATATGTTCAACTTGTGTACAGAATCCGCGCATTATTTTAAACCGTTCTATTATTTTTTATTTTTGAAGATCCCAACGGAAGTCATATACATAATAAAATAACTGTCGTGTAGTTTGTTGATGTAAGGCAATACACATGTTTTTGTTTGCTCGGCAATGACAGTTTCAATAAGCCTGAACTTTCGCGACAAGAGCTATAATGTTACACTTACAAAGATATATGAAAAGACGGATTGAAAAATAAGACTACCGCAGCGGTGGTCTAGGGAATAAAGCATCCGACTCGCCTGACCGGGATACCAAAGACTTGAAAAATGGCTCTAGAAGTTTCCTCTCTTGGTGATTAGCATTTAGAGGAAAAGTCCATGTCTTTTCGACCCGGTGTCAGTATAATGTGACTAGATTGGGGTATCATACCATGTTTCTGAGGCGTGCTACGCCAGGGTTGCAGCACAAAGAATACTTTCTAAAGCAGACAACGTTCGATATAGCTAAAGAATTGTTGAAACGCTTAACTCCATACAAACACACAAACTAAATAAGATTTAATTTGTAACAGAAGATATTTGAAACAGGTGCTAATATAAGAAATTATTTAACATTTTTTTCATCATTTATACAGATGTATGGAACCTAAACAGGTAATATACGAACAAAGTTAATATAGTGAATAATTGTGTGAACAATGACGTAATGACCTACAGTGACCTAAACGTAATGTGTGTGAAAGTGTGACAAAAAATTAAATCTGTATAAATCAAAATATAGTTATGGATACTATACGTTATGTTATCTCGGTGAAGTATTTCGTGATTTTTCAATACATTACCATCAACATTTGCTGAGAAACTGATTACATTCAAAATGTAACCAGACCAACGGATGGAATGACACGCGGACATCATCAAACTTAAAGCCTTGATTATCATCGTAAACCGTTCGAAAATCCACTAGCTAGTAAACACTTTCATTAATAAAATCAGTACTTCAGGCGTTTTCAGATTGCCGTTGCAGAATTCATTTAAACATGTGCTCATTTAAATGACACAAAAAACTTTCTTACATATATCGTCACATGTAATATTAAAATGTATATGTATGTGTGAAGGTCTTGTTTTTTTCCCCTTGTAAAAATATGTTAAGTCGTTATTTAAGTTCTAGCGTTATTCCTATTCAAATACAAACCACTCTAACTGTATGTTTTTGTAATACAAGTTGTGCCAATGCAAACTAAACACAACATGATCAAAATTATATGAACTGAGATAGAATAACACAATTTATTGCAATACAAAATACAAAACATTGATGCAAAGAAATATTATTCAAAGGAATCTAAATATTATGTCAAAGTAGTAAATATAAAGTAACACAATGTACAATGTCATAAAAAATAATACAACACAAGTTCTGTGCAATGTTATGGAAACAATAAAATATAAGACGATGCGAATTCAACACGGAAATAATTAACACTAAACGAAGAGACCAAAAATAAAACTGATAAAGACAAAGCGCAAATTTTCTCAAAACAAAAAGCAATTGCTTTCAATTTTAATTAATACAAATCTTTCAACGCCTATTTTTGTTGTACTGTTTGTAATCTTTATTTCAACTTTATTCTTTATTAACCAACATCAAACGATTTTACAGTCGATCCTGCAAAATTTGCAAATTCAATTTAATCTCAACGAGTTTTCCAACTGTAATGACAAGATAATGTCATTTTGAAATGGGAGTGAATGGAAAAAAGGCAAAATGATAAATGATATTCTCGAGTTTTCAGAACAAAACGGAATCAATAGACACACGCTATATTTCCGGCAACAGATAACTTGTCAACATTGGTGTTGTATCATATGGACGTCTAATAATAATGGTTGAGCGACGCTAGGGATGGTCTAAGATATAAAAGAAATACCAATTTGTTATTTATCTGAGACATTAAAAACTCTTGTAAAATAAAAAAACGCAACGGAGAACTGATTAGCCTCATGCCACAAAATAATGCATAAACCAGTTCAGCTTTAAAACCCCGAGAACAGTTTTATCAAACAGTAGACAACAGTTTATCAAACAATTGTTAATTGATGTTAAGACAGAATAAACATATTTAGAGTTTCGGATAGATAGCGTCCTAATTGATGAGTCCCCAAGATATATTTCTGATCAGAGTATACTTAAAGATGCATTATCTTTAACTTTCTGTTCAATAAATGATGGAAATTGTATTGAATCACAAAGAGGAAGATCACATTTAAAGATAATGGTTGATTCTGTTCTTGTAGTTTAGCTTAATTATGAGAAAGATGTCAATACACAGGTCGGCATTTTCTGTTTTAATCGTCGATCTTTTAGCGTTACCTGATACCTGTTACATGTAATGAGTGACTTTATCGCGGAGACAAAATACAATATTGAGTTATTGAAAAGAGAACCCATAATAAATGATGTTTGATACAAATCAGCAGTTTTATTGCTATAATCTAAAATATATCGGCGGTATAGGCGAGGCCTCTTAAAGCGTTTCAGTACAAGTTTAATTATATCCTTCAGCGTTCCTAATCAATGTTATTTTGCTGTTTTAACAATGATTGTGATACGGCATCTGAACTCTGGGGTAATTGTGATAAACAGTCGTGTACGAATAGGCGTAAATGAAGCAAATAATATGGAAATATGATAATAAAACACAAATGGAGCTGAAATTACAGAAATTACAATAAAACAACATAAAAATATGTGTCCTACAAAAAGCCACTATGGACCACTAAGGAGGAACAACTTTGGGGTTCAGAGGGGACACTTAGGACAACTTAGGGGTTAAGAGGGGACACTAAGGACAACTTAGGAGTTCAGAGGGGACACTAATAATTATTACGAAGTTCAAAGGGGTCAGTGAATAAAACTAAGGGTTTTCATAGTCAGATTAAGACTGTCAGCTAGCTACAAAGGATACATTTTGATTGATTTAAATCCTGACACGGCATTTATATAAGTATTGTTTCTAATTGAATTACAATGATCATAGGTTGTTTTCATTGAATAGGAAAACCAGTTACCTTATTCCCCCCCCCCCCCCCAGCCCCCCCCCCCCCCCCCCCCCACCACCAAATAAACACACGAACTGGCTCCGGGCATCTCCAGTTACCATTTGTATTCAATTGTTATTCCGTGATAGCGAATTTTAAATATTGGATATAATTATCACATCTTGGTTAAGGTGATAAAATGGAGTGCACATTATGGGCAACATCCGACGTTAGAGAATTACAGGCAGTGTATCAGGATAAAAAGTGTTCAGACAAAGGTGAATCATCACTCTCTCGATGAATTACTTGATGTTACCTTAGTAACAATGTATATCCAATTCGTTGATAATCTTTTATTTATCAGCCGTTCGCATAATGTATTTCTTAATAAACGTTTTGCCACTAAAGCTGAAAATTTTGCTAACTTACCGAAAATAAAAAAATGTATGTTTGTATAACGGCCCCAGCTCTGCCGATTAGGTCCGTTCAATAGCAGAACATTTGAGCACGTTGATTGGGTAGTTGCTTCAAGGAAAGCGTGAATAACGTCATTGTTTATTAAGCGTTTAATTGCTTTGCATTGTGGGAAAGGCATAGAAATCCCTGATTTTTTCATTGGGGTTAATATAACTGATTCAAGAGATATCAGTTTCCGGGATAGACTAAAATATATAGCCAACATAAGCACAGTGGATGTACCTATATTGCCATTTATGTTTTTGACTGAGGTGGTACTCGCTCTCAGGTTTTCGAACGAGTTATACGGTATTCGACCGAAAGGTGCTGTCTTCGACTGACGTATTTCATCAGGGACGTCACCTGTTTTTATGTATAAAGGTGATTTGTCATATAATTTTCAATTAAATATGCATATCAGCAAATAGTAGATAGTTCTATATGTAATTATACGATGATTAATTGCATACAGATAGGTTAAATACAGTATTTCGTATATGAATAACCATGAAAAGGTATTAAATATATGTTATTACTATTATGTGGTGTACATGATGTATAATAAGCGAACTTTGTTTATTTCCGTTTACACTTATGCGTGTAATTGATGTTTGCATTCTACCTTAGAATTAATAGTTAAAATTTAGTGATATTTTTTTTTTCGCATGTTGATAAGGTTTTTGTTCTAATTCATCTGTGTTCGGGAGAAATTACCGGTCTAGTTGTTGTTTTTTTTTAAATGGTATTTAACGATTCTGTATAAATATTGAAATTAGATATATCTAATGATTTTCATGACTTACAGGTACATTACAGGATCATTTGATAAAATGTTACCAGTAACACTGTTATATATGTGCGTACTACAGTTTAAAATGCAAAAACACATATTGAAATATTTGAGTATACCTGCCAACAACATACAAAACATACGCTTCAACACAGAACTCTAAAGTTGAGTGCTAAAATGGAAAAGCGTGTTTATACGAAACAGTTTTATCATTGATACTACTTGATGTAAACAAAAGATGAAAACTATAGAAAAAATGTACAGTGAACATAAGAACAGCTACTTCTTATGACAGAAATGACGATGTCGATATTATTCAGAAGATATAAGTTCTGGTGATAAACGCTCTCTGTCATTATCTAAAACTTCATCTCGCTAATTCTCAGATAAGTCTAAAACTGACGAGTCTTTCATCAAGAAAAGTAGTATCAAATGCAATTTATAAATTCATTTATGTTTTGGATGGATGCAGTAAAGAGAATTTACACTTTGTTTTTAATTTTACAGTTAAAACATGAAATAGTATGTCCTTGTTTTCAAGTTATAAAAAATAAATGTACAACGGCTACAGCGTCGGGCCCGCCAGTATAGATATGAGATCGAACGTTGATTATAGTGAACATTTGAGGCACATTATTGCAAAATATATCAAATAATTTACGAGATAAGAAGCTGTCAAGAAAGTGTGTACAATTTTCTGACCTTGAACTTTTCATTGTACCTTGACATTTGAGATATTTGAGAAGGCTTAAGAAAGTTCGAAAATGATATCAACGAAAAACTATATGCATTTTTCGACTTCTTTTCGTAATTTCAAATTTTACACTGAGAAGTTTTGTGAAACAGGCCCCTGAATCTTACACACTACACTTCGTCTCATTATAGTGAACGTTTGTACGATGTTATTTGAAATACCTCTATATATGAGAAAGTTATAGAACAGACAAGATTAGATGGTCTGATGCACGGACATACCCCAATACTATATGATTGTGATTGAAGAACGCAAAAGTCACAATGCATTGTTTGAAGATATATCTGCATGGTAAGTAGATATGGCAGTTAAAATAATACGAAATATTATGTGAAATCGTCTTAAATTGATCGATCATTAAAGTTTTCATCAATATTATTCATTAACAAAATGTAAATACAATTCCTGAATGAGTATCGAATACCGTATCAATCAATAACGAAAACCGTATTGGCCATTTTCCACTAACGTCGAATACCGTATCACAGGAAATTTACTTTCGATTATATTAAACATTTAATTTCTAATTTTTATTCCATTTTCTTGATGAAAACGAAGTTTTTGCAAGTCCACTAGTATTTGTCGTTAAACATATAATGACAACCGACTCACACCATAAAACCAGTCCTTACATAATTCATATACATTCTGTCTTTGTAAATTAAACTTTTGTTACTAATATCGTGTAAATTCATATTTTTTTCATGAGAATTAATACCTTAAAAGTCAGTAAACCTGATCAAATCCGTCTGTCGAAGACAGTTTCTCCCGGTCGAATACCATATAACTCGGCCGAACCTGAGAGCGAGTACCGTCTGGGTCGAAAATATTTATGACAATATTGATATATCCGCTGTGAAGAAACAGTCACCAAAAAAGCTTAAACACACTCAATGAACAGAATGGTAAAATTAAAATACATAGAGAAGTAGTAACAACAGCGGTCGGCGCCTTGAAACAATCGACAGGAAAATGCGCCATTGTGGAATGTTAACCTGGTAAAAAGTGAACACACATCAGTTGTGATGATATTTTAGTATAGCCGTGATGTCAGTAACAACATACTTGTACCATTAAAATTATAATTTGCAAATATGTTTGAGGTTTTAATTACAATCTAAGAGTTTTATCTCAAATGTATGGTCAGAAACATGAACTTATTTGTATTTTAATTTTATATATCAATTTTATATCTCGTGCCCTTTATTATAATAACTATTTAATTTACAACATGTCGTTTTTACAATATTTATAGATTAAGCATTGGAAATAATTTAAACAATTTATTAATACTCAACAATTGGTTTCAATATTTATCTTCATTTTCATTAGTTTGTTTGTATGACATTTTAATTTTTTTAACATTATTTAAGATATTTAATTTATTTTATTTTTTATTTATTTTAGCTAGATTGCGATGAAATTTTATGAACCGCTCTCGAGTCCGCTTCCTGGATAGAACCAGTACTGAGTATTGTTTTATGAAAGGCATCGGATCGAGCTAGGGATCGAGCCCGCAACCACTGGCATAAGTTGCCAACACTTTATCAGTTACACAACCGGTCCCGCTTATTTTAGTTATTTAACGATGTGATCAGTGCATCCAATCATCGTACTTGGGACTGTCTAGCAGGTGAATCCGGATAGATAATCAGAACTAGACACATCTTCCCATTGCAAATAACTGTCTATTCTCCTGTGCACTGATTTGTGAGGGACTCGTGGAACAAAGTTCACTGCCGTTCGTAAGAGAAAATGTAGCCGGGGAGGGATCCAATCTCGCAATAATTGGATTGACAGTCAAACATATCTAGCGTTATCACGAACTATGAACATTTGATTTATCGTTATTCTCCTTTCATTTTCACATAAACACCGATTTAGAACTCTTGTGCGACACGCTTTGTCGTAACTTCAATTTTATTTGGATATTAGTTACAAGTTTCATAGGACCATGAGTAAAAGTCATTTTGAATCCTTAGTTACTAAACATATCTGGTTGAAAAACAGACGATCTTTTGATATATGGTTATTGTCGACACTTTACAGTTTACAATCACGCTTTGTTATTCAATGGTGCGACAAACGGAAGATCTGGGAATTAATGATGCTAAAGTCTTCTTATATCTGTAAAAGTGTGAAGGCCCAGGATAATTGTCTTTATCTCTGTTTTGTCGTATCGTAAGTTATTATTTGCTGTTCTTTTGACTTTTTCAAGATTATAGATTACATATGTGCATAACATTTTTTTATATATAATTACCAGAAAGTGTATGTGTGTTTAAATCATATGTATGTGCATGCTGTCTAGTTTGTTAGAGGCATTTACACCGTATTGTCTTATAATGAACCGACGTATGTTTTTGTCTACATAACCAATGTATGTATGTTCTTTGTCTACATAACCGACGTATGCTCTTTGTCTACATAACCGACGTGTGTCCGACGAATGTTCTTTGTCTACATAACTGACGTATGTTCTTTGTCTACATAACCGACGTATGCTCTTTGTCTACATTACCGACGTGTGTTCTTTGTCTACATAACTGACGTATGCTCTTTTTCTACATAACCGAAGTATGTTCTTTGTCTACATAACCGACGTATGCTCTTTGTCTACATAACCGACGTTTGTTCTTTGTCAACATAACCGACGTATGCCTTTTTGTCTACATAACCGACGTATGCTCTTTGTTTACATAACCGACGTATGCTCTTTGTCTACATAACCGACGTATTTTCTTTGTCTACCTAACGGACGTATGCTCTTTGTCTACATAACCGATGTACGTTCTTTGTCTATATAACCGACGTATGCTCTTTGTCTACATAACCGACGTATGCTCTTTGTCTACATAACCGACGTTTGCTTTTTGTCTACATAACCGACGTATGCTCTTTGTCTACATAACCGACGTTTGTTTTTTGTCTACATAACCGGCGTATACTCTTTGTCTACTTAACCGACGTATGCTCTTTGTCTACATAACCGACGTTTGTTCTTTGTCTACATAACCGACGTATACTCTTTGTCTACATAACGGACGTATCATCTTTGTCTTCATAACCGGCGTATGTTCTTTGTCTACCTAACTATAATTACTATTACCACAAAAATTATTACTATTACTACCATATTTTCTAAAACGTTTGTATTTAATATTGATATGCATTTTTGCATGTGCCTTATGTATTTGATTATGTATTTGAATATGTTATTAATGGTGAAAAGCTTTTGTAATGTTTAAGCCAAAATAAAAGAATGTTCTGTTCTGCTCATAACCGACGTTTGTTCTTTGTCTACATAACCGACGTATGCTCTTTGTTTACATAACCGACGTATGCTCTTTGTCTACATATGTCTACATAACTGGCGTATGCTCTTTGTCTACATAACTGAGGTATGCTCTTTGTTTACATAACCGACGAATGTTCTTTGTCTACATAACCGACGTATGCTCTTTGTCTACATTACCGACTTATGTTCTTTGTCTACATAACTGACGTATGTTCTTTGTCTACATAATATTATCATTCTGATCATTATGCTGCTTCGGTTAATGTGTCCTTTACACTTTTCCTCTCTTGATGATCAAATATTGTCTTTATCTTAGTGTCGTAGATCAATCAAGAAACAATGATGGTCATTAAAGTATTAACCAGAGAAACACTTTTTACGGAGCAATTGCTGAAAAATAGAAAGCATTCAAATAGATGTATGTAATTGGAATGTGGATCTGTCATCAATGTATCTTAGACGACGATGAGTGGTTTTGTTATGTGTAATATTGGAATTACGTTCGGTAAGAAAAGCCATGTAAAACTTATGATATCAAATATTGTATAACACATATATTATAAAAAATTTAGTTACTGTTGAAGCTGTTTAATTTAAAGAAAGTTGAACTTTAATGATCGCAGGCATGGTCTTGAAAACTCTTAATTGCATTCGTGAGAAGCAGGTAATTTGATCTTGGTAAATCCAGCTTTTCATATATTTTCCTAATTTTATATACTTAATAAATTTTAATGAAATATTTTAACAGTTTATTCTTCAATTTCTTATTTTATATCGTCTTATTTCATATTGTAATCGATAACAATTAAATAGATTATGGAAAGAAAACACGGGACGTTATTGAAAAACAGTCACTTAATCCATTTATAATCTATATAACTTAATACAGTGGTGCTTCAGAAACACAGGAAGAATCAAGAACAGAAAATAAGCGACTTGTTGTTTTTTTTGCGTCAGTTCATGAGGAATAAAAATGCGGACATCTTTACCCGCAGTTTCTGCATTTCATTGGGATTGACCCGTGACGTTGGAATCATCTATGGCATCAATCATGGTTTCTTGGTTTATGTAGAGAATTCTGTTTAATTTGGATAATTGTGTTCGCAAAATATTCATCTTTCGGGATAATATTTTCCACCAGATTATTCTTATATGGATATTTTGATATCAAGTTAAAATTCAGAAGAAGATAATAACTAGTTGTTTTTTATTTCAAATTGTTGAATGATATTTCAATGTTTACTGCACAACGTTTGATATTAAACAATTACTCGATTAAATCGAGAAAAAAATACAACAATACAATATACAATTATCAATAATAAATTATTAAAATCATAGTTTCTATATTTAGTTTTGATTATTATTTAAGCAAACAAGAAAGCAACAGTTTTATTTGAGCAATCTAAATTCATTCACAGATAAGCCTCTACATCGTCGCCTGTCTTGTAATTCAATGCCACTTTTGTTCAATTGATTCGAAGCTGTAAGTCTTCGTTTCCTCTTGCATACATATTGCTTGAAATAGATATACACCACTAAATTAAGCAAACCTCTGCAATAGTAGACAGTCGATGATATATCGTAAAACAATAACACGTTCCTGCGGGGACGCTTCGTCCAGTTTTTACACATCGTTGAGACTTCAAAAGGCAAATGGCATCCAAAGAACACAAAAAATATAAAAAATAAAAATCGCATGATATAAAAATAGGTTTCAATCCTCTGTTTTATAGATCCATGCTGTTTTCGTATTATAACAAGAAATTGCAAGAGCACTATAACACAAGGCAAAATAAATAACACAGACAAGTCTAAAGTTATGAATACATTTTGCAGAGATTCAAATCTGTTTGAGAAAAAGCAAGTCTTTCCAAACATTCCTTTTGTTGGATCTAGAAGCATCTCCATTGCCGATACGGTGTTACTATCGTAAATAGTATAAAACACAACCGTCCATACATTATACGCGGCAGAAAAGAACCAGACGAGGCTGATAAAGAACATGCAACGACCAGCAGTGATGAATCGCGACGGGTGAAGAATATTTAGAATCTTTTCAGTTGTTAACAAAACAATCGTATACGACACCGCTGTTCGTGAAACACAAAGTGCATAAAAGTAACTCTTGCAAAGGTAAACCGACATGGACGTGTCCAAAGCTAAGAATACGTTATATGGTATCGCCCCTGAGCAACACACAGTGTCCGCCATTGCCAATGAAAAAACAAACACATTTGTAGTACGCCCCAGGAGACGGCGTTGA
This sequence comes from Panopea generosa, assembly GCA_029582155.1. NCBI lineage: Eukaryota > Metazoa > Mollusca > Bivalvia > Adapedonta > Hiatellidae > Panopea > Panopea generosa. The sequence continues at coordinate 48,429,253 of CM055896.1, forward strand.
CATATAAGGATTATCACGGCAACGTTGCCTGTCAGATTAATGCCACAAATCACGGCGTTAGTAATGAATAACGAATGCCGATAATCGCTAGACTCCGCGTCCATATCCATGTTGTCATGTCCGATAACTCCGTTAAGATGCATCGATGTGTTATTCATGGTTAGCTTGTGAAATGTTTTAATGACTTTTGTAAAATAGTGCTTCTCTGAAGCATTTGTTATGATAGCATCAATATATGTATACGCAACATTCAAAGTAATGCTATTCAAATCATGTCATTTTCAAAGGAAGTATTTAATATTATCTTAAGCAATTCTGCATTTGTAGCCTCTAATATATTTTAGACTTCGATGAGATCTATAAAATATCATCTTTCGGGGTATGAGCGTTAAGGTGGACATATTTTTTAAAGAATAAATACATTTTCACTTGAGTGTTATCATATAGATATTGTATTTATTTAGCCTTGTAAAATTGGAACTGCATTCCCTATTACATGATTATTATTATATAGTTATCATTCTTTATTAATATTACATGATCGTTATTGTAAAATTATCGTTCTTCTGTATTAATATTACATGATATTTATTGTATAGTTTTCATTCTGTATTAATATTACATGATCATTATTGTATAGTTATCATTCTTCTGTATTAATATTGTTCCACAGTTTTAAATTTCAAAATTGTCTTACAATTAGGTTCGTCAAACTTCGGCTATTTGAATTCAGTTTGCTGTATATATTCAGAAGTGTCAGTAATTGCTGTTCTCTCTCGAAATATTGAATCCCTCATAAAACAAAACATCGATGCGGAAAATGCTCAGAAAACATACATGCATTTACAACATTCTAAGACGTAATTTCAATATACCGAGAAATGTTTGCACTAAAATTTGTATCACTGGAAACTGTTCACATTTCTCACAACATAATTAGTTTAGATATACATATGTTTACACACTTCTCAGGATATGGTTCTTCTGCCTCAGTTTGCTTAAAACATTTGATACCTTCATCAACATTAAAACTTATACATTTTTCACGCTTCGGTATGTTTAAGATTTTGAAACTTTTTTATCATATATTATTATATGCTTTACATGAGCACTCGTCACGTTTAATATCCATATATTTTTTTTTTATTAACTATCCCGTTAAAACAATACCTCTATTTCCAAAAGTGTATCCTTGTATATATGACAACATATGAACATAACCGTCCACTTTTGCAAATATTCTGTTTTATTTCGTTTATATTTTGTCAGATTAGTGTACGTTTCTGATGCACATTCGTCTATCTACACACCTTCCTCCTTTGATGAACATTTGCAATTGAACCGTCTTAACTGCGGCTATATTCCTTATATCATGCCGAGTTTCATAACCATAAAGTTTTCCGATACACACTATTGCTGTCAACAATTCCTCTCGAAATTAGACAAAGTCAAAATAGTTATACTAATTATTATTTCTTTCATTGCTGGTTATGGTTTGTAAAATATAATTAAAAATTTAAACACGAATTATCCGAAGTACTACAAAATTAAATCCAACAAACAAAAGTAAAACGGTTGCATACTTTCAATTCAACACCTATATTGTTTCCAACATTTAAATGAAAACGGAAAATATAATATTACTTTCTTGTTCAACAACAACACTCCCTTCGATGTTTGAGAAAAAAATAAGTCCACAATTGTTATTCTAAGGCAAAATATGAAGCACTATTCCAAAGATAACTATTTCTATCACTGCCGCAGGTACTCGCTAAGTGACTCTTACAGCCTGTAACTTAAATCCACTTCATTCAAATCCGTGTAATGAACATTCGCAGCTCCTCTATTTCATGCCAGCATCATGTCATTAAATCACATTTCCAATAGAGAGCATGTGCCGTCCTATATATCATCCCGGGAGACAGTTTTTATTTGATTGTGTTTTTCTTTTCTGGCTTTAAAGGTTATAATTTTCTTCTCTTTTTTTCTCTCTCTAGCTAACGCGCCTTCAGGTTACTGAATAAAATAATTATTGAAGTGAATTGTTTAACATTTTGTGTATTCGTACATCTTTTTTTATAAAATTTCTCGTTACATGTGCAGATTAAAAATACGTAAAAATATTCTCCCACGTGGTGTTCTTCTCATCCGCTAGATTGAACAACGTACTTTGCTCTCATTGATTAATTACTTAAAATGTACAATGTTATTCCTTTCAATTTATATCACTTGAAGTACATACAAAGGGGTTACATTTATTCTTCGACTTTTATTAGATATATACACCAAAAGTACACTCAATAAGAGTATCATATTAGATAAAATTAATACGCTCAATTTATATACTGGTTGTCCTTGTAATGCTGCAAAAGTAGGTCAAAGTTAATGAAAGATTTCATTGTCCTCATTTCTTGGTGTTTTATTCATGAAGATAAATCAAACTACCATATTCCGTCCATTCCAAAGAATATCATTTCGAGAGGAGACGAGGAATCTATCATTCGATTTATGTCTTATAATTATATAAATTTCATTTTGCACTATATAGAAGCGTTCTCATAAGATCATCCGTATATGTAAAAATAAAAGATAAATCAACCATGAAAGTTAGCAATGTTACATAATTGCATTACCCTTATTAAAAAAACGTATGTGGTTCGTCTCTAATTTGCAAATCAAGCTGTTCAAGTTTTCTACTGAATGAACAAACATCGATTCAGATCACGTGATATTTTAAACACCACATTTTCAGATGACAGTTCCAACGTGATTTACTCTCAAGCAAATGTCCATCGTTTTCACACTTAAATAACCAATAACCCTTTCCAAAATAAATCAGATGTTTTGTAATAATGATACGAATGTAAATCAAGCGAGTGGCCTACTTCTCTGTAAAACTAGTTATTATGTTGATAAAATATTATCCTGCTTTCTGCTTTTACTGCGATAAAATACAGAATTTTATGAACTCCTTTTTCAGATGAAAATATCCTGGAAATGTTTGTAACCCACACAACAATACGCACAAATGTTACTTAAATCGTTTAATAATCTTTTAATCACAAACGTTGTTCCATACAATTAAAACCTATAGCACCAAGGTTAAAAACTGTGTATATTATGAGATATGTATATCTCCTTTCCCGAGAAAGAATAAAACTTGATTAATGACATGTTTTCAGCGTCAGTTTGCAATAAAAATGTCGTATCCTGTAAATAATGACTTCTATAATGCAATCTTGTGCATAAATTTCCTGATCTTACACACAACAAATGGAGCGCTATTCAAAGATAAGGTCAGAACATATACATCGGTAGAAACATGTCTTGCAAAAGAGCACTGATGGCACTGAATGATAATTGTAATTAACCACTGATTTTTCGAACTTTGTTTATAGATGAAAAAGGTAATTCGACATAGGAGCGCTAATATAGCATTGTATGTAATCAATACTTATGTGACTTTTCTGTTATGTATTTTGATCGTAATTTCATGCAACTGTTTCTAGTTTGTAGTTATAATGTTTTCACTCTTGCAACTGAAACAGTCAACAAAGTTAATTTGATATTCCACTGTTATATATTGACAAAATCTGAGGTTTTCCAATTGAGTGTACTCTTTATAAATGCTACACATCATCGCTGCTGTGATAGAAACGCTTGTAAGCGATTTCGATTTTACGTCAATTACATATCTGCGATATTCTTTGGAATAAATTGTTTTATTAAACTTCAGTCACCTTTGCCTACTGGGCAATTGCGCAATGTTTAGGTGTAAGCCATCAGCATATCCAGTTGCGATGCCGAAGATGTTGTCATTGCATCAGCTAAGGACGTTTATTATATTGTAATAAACTGATTGTCCACGTTTATGGGCATCGAACTTAATGAAATCACGATGTGACAACTTTGTTCGTTACTATAAATCAATGTTGACAGCTTCATTTTAGCGTTCACTAATGAGGTATGTCACAAGTTGATGTATTTTATGGTGTGCTGAGCTACTATTTCAGATTCTCCAACAATGTCACGGACAAAAAATTTTCAAAGAAGAATTAGTCTTATTGCATTTGCTCTTGTGTGCGAATTATAGACTCTCTCAGGAAGTTGTGTTCTTTACTGTAATGACGTTATTCATATTTTGGCAACGATGACTAACTGTACTCGTCTGTTGTCCTTAATTATACATTGTAGTGATACTGACCCTTTTATAATGTTTAACAACAGATGACATCGTCATTGTCGATGATTCTGAAAGGATAAAATATAAATAAATATAAATATTTTTGATTTAGGAGTTAATTCTCAATGAGCTACACACGCATACGCGGCCACAAATATATAACACATTGAAATATATACATCCTACTGTAGCCCTTATATCCAAATAGAATAGTATGTGTACATAAACGGAGCTAATGAAAATATAATTATACGTTTTATCACATGTATATCAATGATCTAATATTGCTCGTGAAGCACCCCGAGTTTAAACTTGGCGAAAGTCGTTAGTTGCCATGACGCACGTGCGCTAACACGTGTTAATGTAATGCAAATTTATGTATTGAAAGCACTTTTTTTTTCGATTTAAAGTTATTTGATAATTGCGTTTTCGGGCAATTACAGTTTGCTATGTAACCAATTCATTATTGAATACCTGTATCAGACTGTATCAGACTGTATAATCGATTGGAAATAAATTGATAATTGGGAAAGTTCATCCTTACACGGTATATGTAATGCGGGTAATCACTGTTATTCAACCATTTCGAACCTGTACTCCTATAAAAACCCAATACGCTATTTTGAAACTACGTCATTCTATTGTTAGATGAAACCTACCGTATTAGGGATGACAGCACATTTATCTGTTACATACATTATGCCATACAATATATTCATTAATTGTCACCTGTATTTGGATGAGTCTAATTATAAAGGGAATTACGTAGTTTTACATTAGCGTATTCGGTTGATACCTGTCTTACCTGTATAAAATAAATGAAGCCGATAAAAGTTCCTAACAGTTTTCAAAATAAACAAGAACAGACTGTAGTTTTCTTCGGGTGATGGAAATCGTTAATCGAGTTAAATGAAACCCTGAAGCTAAAAACAAATATCAAATTACCCTAACGATTTTTCATTTTTCGAATAAAATTTCGATTCATAAACCCTCAAAATTAAAAATGAATTTTCCGTGTATATCCATAAATTGTTTTCAGTGTCCGAACGTAAATAGTAATATTACTGTTGACAAACCGATACCAATATAATTACACTCACAAATAAATGCCCGAACATATTGGCGGAAGAATAATGAGTGCCAAGTAAAGCCTTACGGACGATTACGTTCTCTATTGCACGCAACTAATAAGTCATTAAACATTAAAAATTAGGGTTCTATGCAAAACAAACACGACTATTAGATAAGACAGAAAATAACAGCGATGACATAGAAAATATATGCCAAACACGATACAAAGTGTTCAATATTTATAGTAATGAGAGTAAACATCACCTAGTGAAAGCCAGTGTCAAACGTTCTACGTTGGAGCTTAAAGCGAGCTCACTGGTTCACCACGTCGTGCTTGGCAATTTTGGCATGCCCAATGAAAATGCAGTTGTATTCAAACTTTATGACTACATGTTTTCGGTAATACAAATTATATAAAAAAAAATGCCTCACAAGAATAAAAATCTTCTTAAATTGTCTTCGCACTGAATTACACTTTGTATTAATACCATTCATAAACGTTCATTGGTGAAACAATCCATAGAAATTCCGAATTCTGTTTTGCTCTACTGTTTAAAGGCCAACGACCGTTACGGCTTATGCGATGGTATGCTGTCGGTCGTATGTCACCAACTGTCCGTTAACGATTGATCTCGTTTATTCGATTATTTATTAAGTTTTGATTTTAGAAACGTATATGTGTTGTATATAGCCAACAGACGTGAGTTGAGTTCAAAAAGCAGTCTGTTTTAACAGTCGCGATTAAATTAGTTTTTCTTGAATAGCTAAAATTATTAATGAATATGTTTGGCAATTTTATGCTGACAAGGAAAAGATATTCATTTGCAATACAAACTGATAAGGTTATCGGATGTTTCATTACTGGAATCTATTCTGCATTTAACTTTAAAAATGGGTAGTGATCATGGGTCAAACACGCGTAGCATCATATTCCTGAATTTATATATACACGATGAAAATATTAACAGTAGCGGTAAAACCAGTTTAATAAGCTATAAAATACTTATTCCTGAGATTTGACAATGTTGAAGTTAACAATAATCATTTTATGTCTTACCGACACACATGTTCCTTCTTGTAAAATTTACAACGATTGACAACGGAACATGTAGTGTCTGAAAATATCACGTTTTTTTATAATCGAAGAGGTCGGATTAAATTAATGTACTTGAAAGTAGTGATAGGCGGTCTTTAATATATATTCATACGCTTTCTTAATTTGATTGCTATTATTGTAGCGTTTGTTTAATACATATTCGTACGCCTTCTTAATTTGATTGCTGTTATTGTAGCGTTTGTTTAATACATATTCATACGCCTTCTTAATTTGATTGCTATTAATGTAGCGTTTGTTTAATTTTATGCAACATTTTTAAAAGAAATGACAAAATACAATGTCCACACTATGTATTTATCGCATAATTTGTTTCTGCTTGCTTATATAAATACATAAAAATGACGCTCGAGGAATAAAAAGTAATCCCTGTTACATTTGGCAGTGATCAACAAAGCTAGATCAAGACGACATAAGCAGGGCTTTGCCTTTGGCATTAAGCCCGTCTGAAAACAAACATTTTATATAGCAGATCTTTACTTCAATGAGCAAGGCATCAATAACAATAGTTCATTTTTTTACATCGGCATGTTAAGCACTAGATTCCTCGATGTTAACTTGAAATTAAATGCAAAACGTATAAATCCCCGACGCCACGTGAGTGATACATAAAAAAACAGCATTCTCTTAATTTTAAGAGCTTAAAGGTGCTTTATATCTGTGTAAAAGAATATTTTGACAAATTGTATAATAGAATTCGAAACGCGTCCTTCTAATCGGAAATATAATGGAACAAGCTGAAGATTTGATTTCCTGTATAATTAAACGTTATGTTAAGCTATACGTTATATGGCTTAGGTTAGAAAAAGCATTTATTGGCTCCGGAATTTAATGAATAGAATGAAAAGCGAAATTAATTGTGTTCATGCTTTTTTGGCAGGTAACTAAAGTTACATATACTATTTTCGGCTCTATGTTTAAAACATTACATTGAAATTCATACAACTCTATTACTGTATATGTGACTTACAAAGTTTGCTTATGACGAACAGAGAGTGTTGTATTTTTAAGACGGGTGTTTATATATATATGTTGCATACTGATATAGAAACATGGTGTAATTAAGCATGTTTAACATAAAACACAGTAATTGCAACGGGAACTTAATGATCTAGTATTTTGTTTTATTTTCATCAGGCAAAAATACCACGTGTCCACATGATATAATTATTTCTCTCTTTGTACAATATATTGTCAATTGCAATAAGGAATATAGACTCAGAGCTCTAATGCCTCGATCAACGGTACGGATATACAGTCACTGGTTAAAGGTTTATCTCCATTTTATATAATATAATATAATTTTATACATAGCTTTCATCCAATATATTGTACCGTTTAACTTTAACACTCTGAGAACTTTATAATTAGTTTTATTTCATAATCATTCATTACTAGAATCAATATAAATGCCGTTTGAAATACACGTCTCACTATATAGTTGCATAGTTTATTACCATGGTAATATGATTCCTGCGCTTAAAAGTCTTATATAATTTAGTTTGAAATAAGTTTTAAATGGTTCATAGTGGTTGTGATTTCTTGCTACAGATAAGTAAAGCAACAGCTGACATATGGTGAAATCATATCGTGAAAGAATTGAACGATTTTACAAAAAAAAAAAAAAACTTCCAAAAATTATAGAACAATATTGCTTAATTGTTTATCACCGAGACCAACTATTGAAAACGTGGGGAAATCCAAGATGGCGTACAAAATGACTGCCAAACTTTATAAAAACATTATTTGTCTTTATATTTACAATATTTAATGACAATTGAAAGCTCTTTATGACTTATGTGAGCGGAACATATTATTGTTGTTGATTGTAATGCTTTTATTACGAAAGAATATTTTAATATATCAAAATATGCAAAATATATATAAAGTCTTAAAAATAGCAACAATTTCTACGATTTGAATATTCTATTATAATTTTACAAAATAACAGTTACACACTTTAAAAACATACATGTATAACAATTAAATTTCCGAAATAATGCTAATGATATAGAGCAAAAACTTGTATCTATTTGTAAATTTAGTTGGATGGTATAAATCAATGTAAATCAATATAAAATGTATCCAAGTAGTATTATGCCCTTATATTTACATTATTTACATTATTTAATGTACTTCATTCTAATAAATAAAATTGCATTTGATGTTTGAATTCCAAAAAAGTGTAAGATATTATAGTATTTCTTATATGCAAACATAAGTTTGGCCTAAAATGAGTTTGGATTAAGAAATCAACATATAGATTACTTTGTTTTGTTTTAAGTATTTTGAGCAATTATGTAACGTAAGTGTCTAAGCAAAACATTTGGTAAAATTCGATGAAAAAGTTGAGCAAAAGTATACAATTCTATCTAAATAATAGAAATATTTGCTAATTGTTAAGATTTAGTTTGCAAATATTTCTCTTTAAGAATGTTATCATTATTATGATGAAATATGAATGTAAATCGATAAAATTAGTCATAAAGAGATATAAGATGTCATGAAATATTGTAAATATAAGGATAAACGTGAAATTTGTAAAATTTGGCGGCAATTTTGGTGGACATCTAAGACTTTCTCGCGATATTGAAAATCTCGCGGCGGGTGCCGGTCTTAAAAACAATTAGTTGACATTGTACTATATTTGTGCGAAGTTGGTGCACAATTCTTTCAATATGCTTCACAATGTGGCTCCATTAATAGAATATATTGCAGTAAGACATCACTGATGATAAACGTGACTTTTATAGGATTATAACAGATGTGCATATTTATGAGCTTTACGGATTAAATGGTTTTAAAAATCTAAGGTTGTTACTGTACTTCCGCTTAAGAAAACTGGTCAACTAACCGGTTATTGAACATTTTCATGTTGGTAGACATTACTGATAAGAAAATAAAATCTATATGGAATATTTCAAAGAGGAAATCCTAGACCTTAGTTTACATAGAACAAAGAACACAATGTTAATGTATAGTGAGACAAATACAGAGTACTTTTATACGGAGTTATAACAATTTCCGTCAGTTTCAACCAATAAAACCTTATTTCTTACCGAGAAATAACAATCTTTGAAAAAAGCGTGTTAGCATATAAACCTTGATTAATGTTACATATTCCAAACCAGTTTAAGTTGAAACCACAATAGAGCACACCTTAAGAGCAATGTTTTGTATAATACTGTATTGGGTGACATGTCAGTGCTTGGTACAAAGTACGCTTTTGTATAATACCGTATTGGGTGGCATGTTTGTTCTTGGTACAAAGTACAATTTTGACTCTACGTGCAACGACCTAACACGTTTGAGTAGCAACAGAAACCTTTTAAGAGTGTCGGTAAAACAGTACTTACACTGATTTTGTGCCATAAGTTATGCCTATATTCCTTACAATTGTTAATGTTCCCTATTAATCATATTACTGATCTCTAAGTGTGAGAGAGAAAACACGTTATTTATTCTACAAATGGTGACACTGCCATGGTACTTTTATGGAAATAAAAAAATTCTTGGATTCTTATCAATATGTTTTTGTTGGACTGTTTTAACAAACTGTTGGTATATCAACATTTCTGAGAAGAGCTTGGTTAGATAAAATTATGTGTTGAAAAGGTCATCGTTTCTTTACAAATACCAACATACATAAATAAACTTAAATCTTAAAAGAGTTATCTTAGAGCTTATTCGTATATTGTTTCAATTTAAATATTTTTTTATATTAAATTATACAATTTTTCAACATTGATTACAAAACTGTGTTATGTTTTATTTCAAAACTGTTCCGCGTTCCATAAAATTAAAATAAATTACGTTGTCAATAAGGACACCTGTAGTATGCGTCGTGCGCATCTACAAAGTTATATTGGTAACTGTCAATAATTAATAACAGGATTACATTTATTATAAAACAATGTCAAATTACAGAAACATACTAAAATGTTTTTGAAATCTGCAGTTTTCAATTACATGCTATAACTTCATTGCGATTTGAGTATGGGAAGACTCCGTCGCGTGACTTTCTGCGTACCCATTTCCTCTTTCTTGAATTGTGAATTATTTCCAGTAACAACAATCAACAATTGCATGAGCTGTTTATATTGATAAAGTTGATAGGTTTTTTATTAGATGGATGGCAGGTTCACATCACGTATCATTTCGAGTGTCTCAGCAAATACCAAAATAATAAAATTGTAAATACCAATCAACGTGTGTTTGCGGAGAGGCAGGAGGAGTAAGAACAGATAGATATGTATTTTGTTCTAGATATGTTAGCGTGCTGGTGTTAAAATGTTTGGAATATTTCATCCATTTTAAGTGTATGTATGTATTATGAATTCCTTATTTTGGTTCCGTTAATATTTAAGAGCATACATATTGTATAAATGGTTCATAAGAATTACAGTGTAGGTTTATCATTCCCTCAAGACGGAGTTACGTAATGTAATCAAACTACAGCTTTTTTTTTTACATATCAAATGATTTTGTTGGCTGAACTGCGAGTTAAACAATGAATGTGGTTCTATCAAATTTCAATCATCGAATCGTGATTTGTAAATTGATATAAATAGTTGTTCGTGTTAATAATTAATGAAAATCAAGCAAAATGAAATGTGTTATACTTACTTGTATGTATGTGTCTGCATATAACCAATGTTTTAGTATGATATTTCCAAGAAATTGTTTCATAAATCCGTCTACGTATTTGCAATAGATGTTGTTATATGTGTCGTCTAGTAAAGGCGAGACTTGTAGATACGAATTTACAATAGATGTTGTTATATATGCCGTCTGGTTAAGGCAAGACGTGTAGATATGTATTTACAACAGATGTTGTTATATATGCCGTCTGATTAAGATGAGACGTGTATATTGGTATTTACAGTAGGTATTGTTATATATGTCGTCTGGTTAAGGCAAAACGTGTAGATTAGTATTTACTATAGATGTTGTTGTATATGTCGTCTGGTTAAGGCGAGACGTGTAGATACATATTTACAATAGATGTTGTTATATATGCCGTCTGGTTAAGGCGAGACGTGAAGATACGTATTTACAACAGATGTTGTTATATATGTCGTCTGGTTATGGCGAGACGTGTAGATTGGTATTTACAGTAAGTATTGTTATATATGTCGTATGGTTAAGGAGAAACGTGTAGATTGGTATTTACTATAGATGTTGTTGTATATGTCGTTTGATTAAGGCAAGACGTGTAGATATGTATTTACAATAGATGTTGTTATATATGTCGTCTGGTTATGGCGAGACGTGTTGATACGTATTTACAATAGATGTTGTTATATATGTCGTCTGATTAAGGCGAGACGTGTAGATTAGTATTTAAAAAAGATGTTGTTGTATATGTCATCTGGTTAAGGCGAGACGTTTAGATTAGTATTTACAATATATGTTGTTGTATATGTCATCTGATTAAGGCGAGACTTTTAGATTGGTATTTACAATAGATGTTGTTGTATTAGTCATCTGATTAAGGCGAGACGTGTAAATTGGTATTTACAATAGATGTTGTTGTATATGTCGTCTGATTAAGGCGAGTCATGTAGATTGGTATTTACAATAGATGTTGTTGTATATGGCATCTGGTTAAGGCGAGACGTGTAGATATGTATTTACAACAGATGTTGTTATATATGCCGTCTGATTAAGGTGAGACGTGTATATATTGGTATTTACAGTAGGTATTGTTATATATGTCGTCTGGTTAAGGCAAAACGTGTAGATTAGTATTTACTATAGATGTTGTTGTATATGTCGTCTGGTTAAGGCGAGACGTGTAGATACATATTTACAATAGATGTTGTTATATATGCCGTCTGGTTAAGGCGAGACGTGAAGATACGTATTTACAACAGATGTTGTTATATATGTCGTCTGGTTATGGCGAGACGTGTAGATTGGTATTTACAGTAAGTATTGTTATATATGTCGTCTGGTTAAGGCGAAACGGGTAGATTGGTATTTACTATAGATGTTGTTGTATATGTCGTTTGATTAAGGCAAGACGTGTAGATATGTATTTACAATAGATGTTGTTATATATGTCGTCTGGTTATGGCGAGACGTGTTGATACGTATTTACTATAGATGTTGTTATATATGTCGTCTGGTTAAGGCTAGACATGTAGATTGGTATTTACAATAGATGTTGTTGTATGTGTCATCTGATTAAGGCGAGACGTGTAAATTGGTATTTACAACAGATGTTGTTGTATATGTCGTCTGATTAAGGCGAGTCATGTAGATTTGTATTTACAATATATGTTGTTGTATATGTCATCTGGTTAAGGCGAGACGTGTAGATTCAAATATGTGTCTTATAAACCAAAAACACTTATCTGATGCGATTTTATTTATAGCTAGGATCGTAAAATAACGGTAATACATTGATATTGATATCGATATAAATTATTAATTTATGTAACAAATAAGTCTACTACCATACTGTAAAACATCCATAATAAGGTTCCATCTAAAATAAAATAATGAGGTTTCATTCAACGGTAAGTTCGATCTCAATATAGCATGATGTAGTTTCACTTTACGATAGGCTCGATCTAGATAAAGCATGATGTAGTTTCACTAAACGGTACGTTCGATCTAAATATAGCATGATGTAGTTTCACTAAACGGTAGGTTCGATCTTAATATAGCATGATGTAGTTTCACTAAACAGTATGTTCGATCTAAATAAAGCATGATGTAGTTTCACTAAACGGAAAGTTCGATCTTAATATAGCAGCATGTAGTTTCACTTTACGATAGGTTCGATCTAAATAAAGCATGATTTAGTTTCACAAAAGCGTATTTGAAAATAACATGTTTGAGATTCTAATAAGGATGGCCTTATCGACGGTTTGAATTGCAACTTTTAAATACTGTAAGTATAACCTTACCGGTACCATTGGCATTCCATATAATTGTCAGAAGAGAATGAAGGCATTTTTTCTACGATAATATTAGCACGTGTCAATGTTTTATTTCCTACTGGAAATAAAAAGATAGTTTGAAAGATTTATGAGTATTGTAGATGTAAAATATAGTTCAGCGGAATTAAGTTTATTTTTTTTATTATTATTATTATTATTATTATTATTATTATTATTATTATTATTATCATTTTTATTATTATACATGAAAGGTAAGGTACTTCAACAAAGTACATGTAACTAAAAGGAGTTTGGTAAAACGAGAAAAAGGGTGACGAAATGTCAAATTAGAAATTACTTCTTATATAAATATAGTGTTTTAAAAACTGAATTTAATTACATAATAGGCCAAACATGTACACTTTTTAACAACAAAACGTATGTAGGGTTAATTTGTTTTAAGACAAATATTATGTATTTATAGTATTTAATTGCAATGCCATTTGCTAACGACGAAACATTGTATTTAAATATAGTTTACATTTATTGCTATCAAGATTGTGATATTCATTTGGCTCAGTATGATGTGTTGTTTTTTTTAAAATAAATTCTATAGATAATAGCAAAATCTTATGTTAAGTTAATGATGTAAACACCTGCTTGTTTCTTTTGATTTCCGAATAGACGAACTCATTTCAAACTTTTGCTTTTAGTAAAAATACTAATCTTCACAAATATATAGTACATGTATCTCCATTCTTTGAATTGACCAAATACTGCTTTGTTCCACTTATCAATCATGTGGCCGTAGCGGAGTAATGAGCTATGTAATAAGTTACAAGATAACATCGAGATACATGTACTTGCTCTTCTTACTAGTCCTGATCATCTGCGACAATTGCTATTCTAAAAGACAAACGTTTCGAAAAAAATCCACCGTGAACAAAAATGTAACGGTATCCTGATAACGATTATGATTGATTGATTGAACAATTGTACTACCTCAGAGATTTCCTTAGTACAGTCAAACCTGTCTTAAGCAGCCACTCAAGGGAAAGAGCAAAAGTGACCTTTAATGCAGGTCGCTGTTTAATACAGGTTGATTAAAACTTAAATTATTGAAATGGTAAATAGATAACATGGCTTTTTAAGACAAGTGGTTGCTTAATAGAGGTGACCACTAACACAGGTTTGACTGTATTTCAAACATCTTGTACAAGGTTACTACGATGACCTCCGTTGGAATATTGTTCTTTTTAATTCTATTCAAACACAAGTGCTGCACGAGGTGTATTTGTTTCAGCCAATCAGATCGTATGTCCTTTTCTTCGTCACAACTTGTCAAGACGTTTGTCTGTTTGAACAGCATTTCAGCCTAGTGCACCTTTAAAATTATATTTGATCCGGCTGTGCAAACGAGTTAAGAACATATGCCACGAACTCATAAAGCGTAGAAAAAAGTAGTGAGAATATCGACAGATGACGTCGTCAATCAAGTTTCAGTCTCAGGGGGCACCGACTTGACAAGTACATGTGAAGAAGCGAGCTATCGCATAAAATTCATTTCGTATGCAAGTGTACATTTCCGCGGGTTACAGGTATACCATGTGTTAGCCCATTAAAGTTTAACCCCGTTTTTTCAACCTCTGATAAAGTTATATAGTATTCATTGAAAGAAGAACTCAATAACAGAGTTCTAATAATACTGGAATCTTGAACAATATTGGAATACAAGTATATTTAAGATCCTATTATTTATTCTGTATTTGATGATTGTATTTTAATTTGTTGTCTATGTATATGGATAGAGAGCCTGTAATTTCCCTGCTTCCGTTATAAACTATTCATTGCAATATATCTTAATGGTAACAAATTTTGCTGGCTGATCAAGTATAAAGAGACAATGTTATTTCAGATATGTCAAATATATTGTATAAAGACAATTGTTATGGAATTTATTTGTATGCATAGGATTTTCCCCTCACACACATTTCCCTAATGATTATCTAGGGAAGGAGCTTACAATATGATTTGTACCTGTCTATAGTTGGCTAAGACCGCCATATTGACCTTATGGACCTACGAAATTGTTTTCAAATACATGTAGCAACACAAACTGACCAGGAAACAATGGGATATAACCAGCAACACATCGACTGTGCGATATGATCGTTTAATTCAAGTAGAAGTGAAACTTAAGACTACATGTTAGTATGTAGGTTAAATTACATTTCATTTTTTTAAATATATATACTTCGGGTTCGTCCCCATGTCACGAAAATTGCAGTACTTATATTGGTATTTTTTTTTTATAAGTCTGTATTGCTTTGTGTATAAACCCCTCCTTTCAAATAACACATTGATTGTATGTAAATGCAACTTATACATTTACAAGTATCCATAGTTACTAACCAATATCATACCGACACCATATTGATTCAAACTGGCTGGAATTTTGTTCATAGGTGGTACAATACAATAACTACCATTCTTTGGATCTATATGTATAGATGTCGAACCAGTTTACTTCTTTTGTACTTCTTTTCAAATATCATTTTAATACATTTTTGCTGAACGATTAAATCATCCACGTGTTGAACTTGTCAGTGAGACTAATGTTATGAACACTTCACATGATTCATCAACCAATAGTTATATAACCAAAGTTGCCATTTGCCTACTACGTAATCTTTTATAAAATATTATTAATTCCTTTGTCCAATCGATTGTTTCTAATTAAATGTTCAATACCATGTTGAAAGGGTTAAATCTACAATATCAGACAGTGCTGATTACACAATGGATGTTTGTTTGTTTGATAATATCAGACACATTCTTCCAAGTGCGACCTCTAATAATATTTTTCCAGTGTGTCGTGATTGCTAAACCATAATCCAATTTGACATGAAAAATGCCTTTACAGAATTTAGCAAATTAAATTGACAGATTCTCTGGAGTCTGTTCACGCCCCAGCCTACATAACGTTCAATCCCCATTCATCTGCTCAGTTGTAGCAGGCATTACATGTAGCACAATTTTCCGGATGCTCTGAAAATCAGTGACATTTAAGTCAATAACTGTATAGAGTTGTTTGAATTATTTCAACAATTTGTATTAGATTCTCACACTTTACACAATTATTTCAGAATGATCCGAATTAATAAAAATAAACTTTTTTTCTTCCAACCATGATCGTCAAACTGTAATTACATAAACACGCTTTCCATTTTTTTTACACAGTTGTTTTAATGCTATATTGGTAATTTTTCTGAAAATACACTTATGGTAGAGTCAGAATGTGTATTGGTCCCAATGTCATTAGATATTGTTCCCATGATGGTGGGCCAGTTACATTCAGTGAAGTAATTTGGCCCTTTATTATATAATAAAAAGCTTTAATACATTGTAGATTTAAAAGAGCATTAAAATAGTATTTTAATCAAAAGAAATTTCATGAAATGTTTTTATTTTAAGGTGATTGTTATGTCAGAGTTGATTTAGAATTTTGAGTTCTTAAAAATGTCATATCTTGATTTTGTGTTACAGAATATCATCAAACGTAGTCATGTATAATATGCTGATGCAGTTAAAGTGTAGTATAAGCCTGCATATTTCGTAAATTGTGTGCTTTAAAAAATAACAAAATAATTTACAACAAAAGTATCATTACTTCTTTATATAAAAAATGGTTTGTGAAAACAATAAAAGTACCCCATATGCGTGGGGGTTACTGTCAATGAATCTTAACTTTTATAATCAATTTGAATGCAGTATTTTCTGTTGTTTATCAAATGACTCATTTCAGTTTATAACAACATTTACCTGTAATAGAATCAAACTGTGTGGGTTTTTTTTTGTCATATTCAAAAATACTGTCCCTGAATTGAAAGCTGTTTCAAAATTCAGAGAACCTACCATAAGCCTTTACATCCCTTCTAGACCCAGGCAATGTAGCCAGTGTTACAAGTACAAATATGTTAAGATAATGAAACTGGATTTGGACATTAGAAATGAATAGAATGTGGATCTTAAATCATTAGTCAAAATGATCACATGGTGATAACTAGATTAGAATAAAAACAATTCTATCGTTAAATGTTGATTATCAATTCATTGCATTTTGTTTATTCAATATTTTATTAGAACATACACACTTTATAAATGTTTTATAAGAATAATAGTCACTTTTTAGTTTAAACACATTTTTTTCATTATTTTACATGAAATGGGTGGGCCACGTGGGCCATAAATTCTGCCAAACATTAGATAGTAATAATCACTGTGTCAGTTTACCATTCCCACCATGCGTTTAAAAAACATATGTTTTTATTATATCAAATGGTTTTATGGGCTTAATGGCGGATTTATTATATGAATGTGGTATTACTCAATTTCAATCATCAAATCCAGGTATTCGGGCCGATAGTGTAATGAATAAAGTGTTGGCCGCTCAAGACAGAGGTTGCGGGTTCGATCCACCGATCGACCCAGTGCCTCTCATTAAACAACACTCAGTTCTGGTTCTACTCAGGAAGCGAACTCGAGAGCGGTTCATATAAGCTCTAAGCTTTCATCGCAATCAAGTTAAAATAAATTAGTATAAACTAAATCCTTATATACGAATTGATACAGATAGATATTCATGTCATTAATTAATTAGTGTTCAATAAAACAAACTGTGTAATATGATCTGTATTTATATTCTCAAACTACACACATATATACATGTATATATTCCTGTAAAGAATAAATTTTAGATATTCATAAAGTAGTCAATAATTAAATGTAGACAGTATGATATATCATTTACATTTTATACGAGTAACGGTATTATGGGAGATCGTGAATCTAAGGTCAACGTCTTGCAGCTTACTAGGCGTTTAAGTATACCCTTGGTGGCACGTTACGCTGATTTTCGCGCCATTCGATGGGTCTGTATATATTGTCTATATAATTGACAATGTCTCCTACTAATCATGAGAGTGTCATAGAAGGTATTGTTTTCTACGATAATGTCGACACGTGACACTTTTTTTTATCCCTGATGGACATTAAAGAATGTTTAGAAGATTTATGTTAGATAGATAGATCATAGATGGATGGATGGAGGGAGGAATAGACAGACAGACAGACAGACAGACAGACAGAGACAGACAGACAGACAGACAGACAGACAGACAGACAGACAGACAGACAGACAGACAGATAGATAGATAGATAGATAGATAGATAGATAGATAGATAGATAGATAGATAGATAGATAGATAGATAGATAGATAGATAGATAGATAGATAGATATAGATAGATAGATGAGTTTTGTTGAACAAAAAAATAAAGTGATAGAATGTCAAATTATTAATAATAAGTATATAAATACAATGTTTTATAAAATTGTAATATTAAGTAGATAGTTAACATTTGAAATATCGTATAGTATAAACAATTCAGTCTGGACGGTGCGAGTGATGAAATTAGGTTGAAGAATTTTAGAAGTTTCAGTCTAACTTAAAAATTTCTATTACTGAACATTCCCAGGCCCATTTAAAAGCTTATTCAACCTATGTTGTTGTTTTTCTTCATTAGTATTCGAGGATAGGGGGTTTAGATGGACTGACGTCATAAGTGAATAATCCATCTCTTTTCGAAATACACGTTTCCATTAACGAAAAAGCAATTATCTAAGTATTTGGTGATAACATCACTCCAGTATAGAAACTCGTCCAAGACAAACGTGTGTACTTGATGAAAAGTATCCAGGATTTGATTGTGTATTTTTAAAAGATGTTTAAGGACAAATATTTAGTGTTTCAATTCTTTATTGCAACGTCATTCTCAAACGAAGAAACAATGTATTAAATATAGTTTACTTTTTAAAATATTGTTCGAGTTCAAGATTATGATTTTTTATTTTACTCAATATGATGTGTGCTTGTTATCAAATTAAATTCTTTATGTTTTATAGCTAAATTTGATGTTTACTTACTGATGAAAACGCCTGCTTGTTTCTTTGGATTTCGGATTAGACGAACTCATTCCAAACTTTTGCTTTTAGTCAAAATACTAAAATTCACAATTATATATTACGTGTATCTTCATTGTCTGAATTGAGCAAACACTGCTTTGTTCCACATATTAATCATGTGGAATTTTAGTTGACTAGAAAACATTGAAATGCTTTCTCTACTATATAGTCTTGATCATCTGCGACGCTTGCTCTTCTAAAAGGCAAACGTCTTGAAAAAATCCACCGTGAACAAAACTGTAACGGTATCCTGGTAATAGTTTTGATTGTTTGATTCAAACAATTGTACTACCTCAGAGATTTCCATAATATTTCAAACATCTTGTACAAGGTAACTGCGATGACCTCCGTTGGAATATTGTTTTTTTTATTTATTTTTATTAAAGCACCAGCGTTGCCCGAGGTGTATTTGTTTCAGCCAATCCGATCTTATGTCTTTTTATTCTGCATAACTTGTCAAGACGTTTGTCTTTTTTTAAGAACAGCAAGCGTCACATATTATCAAGACTATCTACCAACCAGCCGATTTCAGAAGAGTTTATGATGTTTTCGATTACAGTTTTGTTTGAATCGAAAGTGCAGTCATAAACACTCGTGATTGACACAGTTTCTAATTTTACTAAGACCTGCAATAAAACTGTTCGCATTTTCAGCCTAATGCACTTAAGCAATATCGTATTTGATCAGGCTGCTCAAACGAGTTGAGAACATATGTGACGTACTTATAACGCGTAGAAAAAAGTAGTAAGACTATCGGCAGACGTCCATGTGAAGTACATGTAAGTATATGTGAAGGAGCGAGCTATCGCGTAAAATTCATTTCGCATGCAAGTGTGCATTCACATGGGTTACAGGTATACCATGTGTTAGCCTATTAAAGTTAAACTCCGTGTTTTTCAACCTCTGATAAAGTTATATAGTATGCATTGATTGTAAGACGAACTTCATGACAGTGTTCTTATAATAATAATATCTTGAACAATATTGAACATGTAATACTAGTATATTCATTTATTCTGCATGCGTTGATTAGTAACTTTATCAGAATTTGTTGTCTATGTATATGGATAGAAAACCTGTAATTTCCCTGCTGCTGTCATATACTATTCATTGCAATATATCTTAATGGTAACAAATCTTGCTGGCCGATCAAGTATAAAGAGACAATGTGTCTATCGAGAATGTCAAATATATTTCAAGAAGTAAATTGTTATTTAACATATTTTTAAACATATAATGTATTCCTCACACACATTCCCTTAATGATTAACTGAGGAAGGAGCTCACAATGTGATTTGTCCCTCTCTCGAATAGTTGGCAAAGAACGTCATGTTGTTCTTACGCACCCCCGAAATCGTTCTCAAATACATGTAGCAACACGAACTGCTCAGGAAACAATAGGATATAACCAGCAACAACTGTGCGGAATTTGAATTAACGCTTAATTAAAGTCGAAGTGTGAAGTGCTTAGTCGAAAATTAAGATTAAGTAGGTAGGTTAAATTACATTAAACTTTTTTTAAAGACAGACTCGGGGTTCGTCTCCAGGCCACGAATATTACAGTTCTTATATTGGTTGTTACTATAAGTCTATATTTCTTTTGTGTATAAACCCCTCCTTTTAGATAACACATTGACTATGTATAATTACAACTTATACATTAACTTATTATCCATAGTTTTTAATTAAAATCATACCAACACCTTATTGATTTAAACTGGTCAGCGAGACTAATGTCATGAACACGTCACGTACAGAATGTATTAACCAATAGTTCTATTACAAAGTTGCCATTATCTACTACGTATTCTTTTAAATAATAATATAACTTTCTTTGTACAATCGATTATTTCTAAATAAATGTTCAATACCATGTTGAAAGGGTTAAATCTACAATATCAGATAGTGCTGATTACACCATGGATATTTGTTTCTTTGATATTATATCAGACACATTCTCCCAAAGTGCGACCTCCAATTATAGTTTCCGTGTGTCGTGATTGCTAAACCATAATCTAATTTGACATAAAAAGAATTCCTTTACAGAATTTAGCAAATTAAATTGACAGATTTTCTGGAGGCTGTTCATGCCCCAGCCTACATAACGTTCAATCCCCATTCATCTGCTCAAACGTAGCAGACATTAGCACAATTTTCCGGATGCTCTACAAGACAGTGACATTGTAGTCAATAACTGTATAGAGTTATTTGAATTATTTCAACAACGTGTATGAGATTCTCACACCTTACACAATTATTTTAGAATGATTTGACATAATAAAAATAAACAAAATTTTTTTCTTCCAGCCATCATCGCTATTCTGAAAATACCAAACGATGTTTTTACTAATCTGATTATAATTGTAGATGAAGTAATTGATATTGATATAATGCACGAATAGATTGGTTTGCGTTAAAGATTTATCCTTTTCCGTACAATTACATGTAGATTCAATATATATATGTAAAATTACCTAATAAAAATACATTGGAAACACGGAACGCAAACAGTAGACTCTTTTATTTACTCTATCGTGAAAGGTAATGGCATGTGCAACACTCGTCCTGCCCCCTACATTGCTTAAGCGGTATTCTGTATTTTTGGTTAAACTGAATAAGCTCCGTCGTTCCATTTAACCAGAAGTAATAACACTAAGCCAAATTAGGGGACTATTTACGGCTCTATGCACCACGTACGACTACTGTTATATTTGTTAATACTATCAAAAACAACTGATCTCTGTGCAACATGTGCTCTTTGAACAAAAGCTGTATAGTTTAAAACGAATATTCATGTGCGAACATGTATGTATATAAGAAAAATATGATAAATATGACAGTTGTGTAAAAGTACAGTTAAGCGTTCTGTTGATGTGATTGTTGGTGGCGTGCGTTATCATCTCACCAGTGTTGACATGCGTGATTTTGAGGGTCGGTAGAAAATACAAATGTCTCATAACTCAGTGTACAATCAGACCGAACAGAACTATAGTGAAAACAAGCATCCCAGAAGTACATTATGTTCAATAAATAAGAACGATAAAGACAACTTATAATAGCATGTGTTGAATGTAACATATTTCGGAAATTACTACGCTATTAAAGCATGTGATCGTGTTGTTATGATTGGCCCCGGATGCCTGAATGAAAGACCGACACGACAGTGTATCGGACAGCGATAGTGTATTCTGGGGTCTAATGGAAAATTGAAGTTATAGTATGAGTTCAGGCACTTTCCCCATTGTTTCATTTGTTTAATTAAAGAAGTAAATATTAATGTATAAAGCATATCAGAACAATAACTTAATGTGTTATACTATAAGTCACCACAACACTTTATTACTGTTTTGTGAGTGTGGTCTCACAATTACAGTACTTTCCATTGCACAGTTGTTTCGATGCTATTTTGGTGATCTGTCTTTAAATACACTTATGTTAGAATCAGAATGTGTATTGGCCCCATTGTCATTAGATACTGTTCCCATGACGGCGTGACAGTTACATTTTAGTGAAGTGATGTGGTCCTTCATTAAATTATATAAATCTTTATTACAGTGTAGATTTATGAGAGCTTTAAAATGATTTTTACTCAAAAACAAATCATAAAAAATTTTGAATGTTATGTCAGAGCAATCTTAGAATTCAAATTTCTGAAAAGTGCCATTGCTGGATTGTTTATAATAGAATATGATCAAACGTAGTCATGTATAATCTGTTGATGCAGTTCAAGTGTAGAAGTAATTACAAGCCTGCATATCCTTTAAAAGATAAAACAATATAAACTTGCAGCAAAAAGTATCATTATAACTATTAATGAAAAATGATTTTTGGAAACAGTAAAAGTACCCCATTCATGACGGTTACTACCAAGGAATCTTGAGTTTTAAAATCAATTTAAATGCAGTATTTTCTGTTGAATATGGTATGACTCATTTAATTTTATAACAATTTTATAGTTGATTACCTATGTTTAAAAAAAAATTATAATTGGTGCGGTTTTTCATATTAATATCATATTTTCAATTATATTTTCAAAATTCAGAGGAACCACCAACTGGCCTTTACCTCAATATAAGGCCAGTATTACGAATATAAAAAAGTTAAGATAATGAAACTGGAATTGGACATTACAAATGAAAGGAATGTAGACATTAAAACATCAGTCAAAATGACAACATGGTGTTTGTTTGATATTTCATTAGAATATCGCCACTGTATGAATATTTCATAAGAATAAAAGCCACGTTTTAGTTTAAACATAGTAAGTTATTTCATTATTTTACATGAAATGCGTGGGTCACAAGTTCTGCCAAACATTAGATAATAATAGTCACTGTGTCAGTTTACCATTCCCTCAATGATTTAAAACTGTTGCTATTTTTACCATGTCAAATGGTTTTATGGGCTGAACGGCAGATTTCAATCATCAAATCCTGATATAGAAATTGTTATAGATCATATTTTTTATGTCATTCATTAATTAGAGTGAAGCATAAGACAACTCTGTAATATGATCTCTATTCTTAATCTCACAATAATCTAGTGTCAACGTCTGGCAGCTTAGGCGTCTACATATACCCTTGGCGGCACATTACCCACTTTTCGCACCATTCACTGGGTATTTATGTACAAGTCATAAATATGATATCTGTACATTTATATGTATATTCCTGTAAAAATTAAATTCTAGATATTCATAAAGTAGTCAATGGTTAAATGTAGACAGTATGATATAACAAATTTACATTTTATACCAGTATTGTGAGCGATCGTGATAAGTTCAACGTCTTACAGCTTACAAGGCGTTCAAGTATACCCTTGGTACAACATTACGCTGTTTTTCGCGCAATTCGATGGGTCTGTATATATAGTCTTTATAATTGACAATGTCTCCTACGTATCATGAGAAAGCCATAGAAGGTATTGTCCTATACGATAATGTCGACACGTGACACTTTTTTTATCCCTGATGGACATAAAAAAATGTTTAGAATATTTATGTTAGATAGATCATCGATGGAGGGAGGGAGTGACGGACGGACGGACGGACGGACGGACAATTTAAGTATCTTATTAAATTGAGTATTCTTAAAGTTCACTCATAGATATTTTCAAATCAAATATTAATTCATATTTAATACCTTGCAACGCATTATGAAAATATTAAATTACTTAATGAATTTACAAATGCTTTTTATTTTAATTTATTCGTCTATAGTCGAATAATCAATATATATTTTCCATATGTGCTAACCCGCATGAATCTAAGGATGACAACCTTACACTTTTGGTTCGTAAGAGAAACCTTTTAGTAGTGTTAATATAACTTTCCTGGTAGATTACATATGTTTTAGTGTCATTACTTAGGTCCATATTCCTTAATTGACGTTGTCACCTACTAAGCATATTACTGATCTCTTAGATATATAGATAGATATTGAGAGAGAAATTCTATAGTAAAAACAAAATCATAGTTCAGAAGGTTTATGTTTACATGTATAAGGTAAAATAGCATTTTGCAATACACGGAATCGGTATTCGCTGACTGTTTACATGTATAAGGTAAAATAGCATTTTTTAATACAGGAATCAGTATTCACTGACTGTTTACATGTATAAGTTAAAATAGCATTTTGCAATACAGGGAATCGGTATTCGCTGACTGTTTACATGTATAAGGTAAAATAGTATTTTTTAATACAGGAATCAGTATTCGCTGACTGTTTACATGTATAAGGTAAAATAGCATTTTTCAATACAGGAATCAGTATTCACTGACTGTTTACATGTATAGGGTAAAATAGCATTTTGCAAAAAGGAATCGGTATTCGCTGACTGTTTACATGTATAAGGTAAAATAGCATTTTTCAATACAGAAATCGGTTTTCGATTATTGCTAAAAGGAAATCGCTTTTTACAGAAGAGACAATGCTCACACAAAACGTTCAGTATCCTCGTTTCAATGCTTTCAATCGATTTCTTTGAATGCGTTTTTCATACCCATACCTTTTATTTCTTTGCAAAACAATCTGTTTTGACGAAAATATGCATCTTATCAGATGCACTGACACAATGAATATATTAAATTGGAAATAGTTTTCCTGGAACTATAACTGATTAATAAATTCTATATGTGAAGTATCCATGACATTATTTTCAGTGGCCTATTTAATACGTAGACAAATTTAGTCATTTTATAAATAATGTTTTGAAATGACATTTGAAAGGAATTAAAAAGATGGCGAACTTGTTAGCAATGCCTTCAGTTACCTATATAGAATGAAGGCTATCATAACAATACCAAACAAAAACACCTTATAATCGATGCGTCATTAAATAGATGTTTACACATTGCTTGAGATAGTTTGACTTTAAAGCAATACAGACATAAAGAAAGGCTGCTTCTACAAGAGGCTTGTTAACTAGTAATATATTTACAAAAGATTCAGAGAAAACAAAATAGCTTGTTTACACGACGACTTTCAAATGTGTTATATTACTGTTAAGACAATATTGCTTAAAAATAGTTACAAAAATAATCCTATACAAAGTTATACTTGCGAACATGTTTATACATTAATATTTGTATGTGGTTGTGGTGATCTTAACTTTCGAATGCAGCGTTTCCTGTTTGATATAGTATTGTATTCGTTTAACAGATATATTTCATAAAGCTTTCTCTAGACATAATGGCAAATCCGTATGGTTATATATGCTAACTGAAATAACAACTTGTTTATCCTTAAATGTCGTACTAGCAATGAATACTATATTTTTTTAAGTAAATGCACATATAGAGAGTAACTGTATTGGGTTTAACGCCATTTTCAACACATTTCAGGTTACATATTTATCCAGTTTTATCGGCGGAGGTAGACTTCAGAATGAATCTAAGTAAAACCTGCGAAGTCCTTCCACAATTAATTGGCAAACTTTCTCACATGTTTTTGAAGTGAGTTGGATTCGAATCTACAATTTTAACGATGAGAATTAAGTGATCATGTGACGGCGCCTTAGACCACTCACCCTTGGAGGACCTTATATATACATGGGCAATAAGACTATGTCAAGACATAATGACCAATCCTTATGTTCATCATGCGTTAACCACAATAACAACTTGTTTATCCCTAATGGTCAGATTAGCAATGCATTATATGAATTTAAAGAAATGTACATAACAATAGAAAGTGTATATGACATAAAGTAAGTGGCACTATTATATATAGTGTTACATTACTTGAAGTAAGTGACAATAATAGAAATACTGATACATTACATAAAGTAAGTGATAATATTATAAATACTGATACATTACATAAAGAAAGTGACAATATTATATAAACTGTACATTACATAAAGTAAGTGACATTATAATTGTATACTGATACATAACATAAAGTAAGTGGAAATAGTATATATATAATGATACATAACATAAAGTAAGTGGAAATGATATATATACTGATACATTACATTAAGTAAGTTAAGGTATTAAATACTGATACATTACATTAAGTAAGTTGTAATATTATATACTGATACATTACATAAAGTAAGTTGAAATAATATATATACTGATACATTACATAAAGTAAGTTGTAACATTATATATACTGATATGTTACATAAAGTTTGTGGAAATAATATATATACTGATACATAACATAAAGTAAGTGACACTATTACATATACTGATACATTATCTAAAGTAAATGACACTATTACATACACTGATACATTACATAAAGTAAATGACACTATTACATATTCTGATACATTACATAAAGTAAATGACACTATTACATATACTGATACATTACATGAAGTAAATGACACTATTACATATACCGATACATTACATAAAGTAAGTGATACTATTACACACAATTATACTGATATATTACATAAAGTAAATGACAATATTTTATATACTGATACATTACATAAATTAAATTATAATAGACCGTTCAGTAGCAAGTCACTGGTTAGTTTAAACCTTATAAATTTACGGATGAGCACAACGTCGCTCTTCTCCTGCCATTATAGCAATAGAGTAAATCTTGAAGTTCACTATTTTATCGAACGCATACTGTATACATCAAATAAGCACCGCGTATCCGAGCTGAAACATAAAAGAATGAACAATAAATTTGGTTGTTTTTTGGGATTTTTTTAAATGATCATAAAAAAGCATCGTGTTTAAGTTTCATTTGGAAAATTAAGACATAGTTTACGATGTGCAGGTGTAGCAATTTTCATTGTAAATCAAATAAACTCTGTTATACTGGCATTTTGATGATGAAAAGTGAATCAGAATGATGTAGTTTCATTACAATATTTCATAAATTGTCGACAGTCTCAGACTTGATATTTAATAGTCTGCTTTTATCTTTGGAAACAGAAACCCGCCAACTAATGTTTCTTAAGGATTGGTATTCCTTAGAGACCTGACGTGACACGTCTATTATCTCAATATAATCCTTGTTATTTTTATTTCCGAAAATGGTTCTGAGTTTTAATTGTATTAAATTTAAAGGTTTCACATAAAGTTTATTTTACAAGATAAAGCAAACAAGTTCACAGCTTGTGTAATATGTTAACAGTACATGAAAGGTTGCGTTCAACGGAAACTAACGCTACCGGGCAATACTTTTGTATGGTGTAAATACAAATTGTTCTGGTAAAAGTATAAATAAAAAAACGAAACCAGTGTTCGCAGATGCTACCGATGACTATACAGAATATATAGCAGAGAAAAAAATGATAACTAAAGGGTAAAAGAAGACGGAGACAAGACTCCAAAGTCGGCTTCTGTTTAATAATTTGTTTAGGAATGTTTTACAAATCATTTACAAAATATGTGCAAAAGGCTCAACAACTTTCAAAAAAAAAAAATGCTACAATGGATATATTAACGCGCATTGACAAACAGCAGTATGAAAACTTTTTAAAAGTTTGATAACAAGATATGAAAATTACAAAGCATGTAACAGTGACTTTTTTGAGAAGAATTGCTATAGTACGACAGTGATATATGCATATTGAATGAAATGAAATAGTAGGTAAATTGCTCTTAACATCAGATATATCTACAAACTTTGGGGACAACCACGGACACATCTATTCTTAAAAATAGTATTTTATACTGAGTATCAAATATCTAGCTCCGACTGACTGACAAGTAAATTACATTTAAGGATCCATTACACATAAGTGAAATCACTTATAAATCGCTTACTCAAAGAAATCCTTAATTCTGGTTTTAAAGTGTTTGGGTGATGTGGTATGCAGAGTGATCAATTAACTATCGCTTTCCATTTATAAAAGCTGTCCTAATGTATATGTATAATGGTAAATGATGAGCTAGAAATCTTCAATTATCTCAAATTGGAGACTTAATTGACCAATATTGGCATTGCTTTTTGCATCATTAGTTGATAAACATTAAACATACATGTTTTGTCGAAATTTCAAAAGCTTAGACATAATACTGCCAACTCAAATATAATGAAAAGGTAAATAGACGCCGGGTGAGTTACAGAACTACATAACCAAACTATTGTAAGCGATATTTACAGTTTTACAATATGTATGTCAAGGTATTTTTCTGAATGATTTTGTCAGTATAAATGATCATATTGGCAAAGACATTAAAAACACCTTAACATACATATAAGTAAGTTATTAAGTAAGCAAGCAAGCAAGCAAGCAAGCAAGCAAGTAAGTAAGTATGTAAGTAAGTAAGTAAGTAAGTATAAATAAATAAAGTAAGTAAGTAAGTAAATAGGTAAGAGTTAGTAAGTAAGTAAGTTATTATAAGTAAGTAAGTACATAAGTTAGTATGTCAGTAAATTTATTATTAAGTTAGTAAGAAAGTAAATAAGTATATAAGTAAGTAAGTAAGTAAGTTAGTAAGTAAGTAAGTAAACACGTCAAAAAGTAAGTAAAACAATATTTATGTAAAGAGGGTGACTCAATTGACAAAGTCAATCTTCATCGAGGTCATCTACATAAGAGCTTATGCCAATGTACAGGAGTTGTAAAGCACCGTTAACTTAACACTCGATTTTTTTATACATATACGAACTTGGAAACAGATTCACTATATACCGCAGCGGCGGTCAAGTGGAAGAGCATCCGTCTCATATGTGAGAGGTCGTGGAATCGATTCCCGTTTGGGTCATACCAAAGAAAACTGGTACTATCAGTTCCTCGCATGACGCTCAGAAATTAGGGGATAGATCTAGGTGTGGTCGACTAGATGTCAGTAAAGTGTGACTAGGTGGGGTATCATACCATTTGTCTGTTCCATTATACTCTAGGATGACAGCGCTATGACTGAATAAATTGTTGAAAGCGGCGCTAAACACCATACAACAATAGCAACAGATTCACCCCATGCACGTGTGCACCGGTATACGTAAAACTTCTCAAGTTATACTTAAGTTAGATAATTTTATGTAGTTGATATTGTGTTTACTAAACTCTCTGAAGTTTGAAGTTTTTAGTACATTTTACCAAACTAATAACACATCTTAAACGAATTATGTTTAAATAGATTGATTTATATTTTCATTACTTTGACAGCTAGAAATACTGCTTAGAAATTTAAAAAGAAATAACTCATTCAAAAGTTAAAACGTCCACGTAGTATTTGAATTGTTCATAGTCATATTCATTAAAATGACATTGTAGTGAATTAGGTAACTATTATAATAACAAAATATTTGATTTCTTTCTTAATCAGTATCACACAAAACATGCATACACTTAATAAACAGTATTTACAAGAAAATTACAAAAACCCTCACGAATCAATAAACAGCTGTCAAAATGTAAAATAATTGATGTAAGCAACAGGAATATATAGTACTATAAAACACATTAAATTTCATATTTTTTTTTTCAAACAATATTTTCAGTCATGGTCTTAAAATAGATTTTCATGATGTCATTGTGCGCGTGCACACCGATCTCCAGCACGAGGTATAACAAGAAAATACAGTCGCAGTTTAAAAAATAAGGTTCATTTCAGTCTGATATACTAGAGTATAGACGACATTTGTGGATGATTACAAATACACCAGACGACATCTGATACTATTGTTGTAATGTCGTTTTCAGCGAACAGGCAATACGGGGAGAATGTTCTATTTCCGGGAGCGCAATAATTTCACAAATGCGTAATTAGCCGGTAATCGTAAAGAAAACAAAGTCATGTTTTGTTTGATTGAGCTAATCTAAATAGGCAGAAGATGTTTTAAACTAAAGAAAACCCGGACGTTTTAAATTAAAGTTTTCACTATTCATTATCAGCTTGTCACATTGTTTGTACATTCAACTTGGGACGTTAATGTAATCTTCCGTCTGCAAGTGTGATTTGAAAGTAAGTTGAGATTCACCATGTGTTTGTTTTGTATACATTGGATTTATTTTCATCGGTTTTATTTAAACAACTACCTTGAATCACAGATCTTTCAGAAAATACATAACTTATTATTGACCTTTAACTTCACACTTGTTTATTTCTGTGTAAAATTAATGTGTATTATGTATTTTAAATATTATGTGACTGTGTGCTAAGAATTAATGTCATGTTCAAACACATATCATAAAAATGGCAATCAAAAATATAAACCAGTAGATATGTCCAACAGGAGACGATGACATTCAAGTACGCAAACTACCCAACAACATAAACACAATCAATACAATGAAAACATACTCTCAGACGAAGTGGCAATGCTATATTATTACGCAATGGGGACATTTATCAG
The DNA here is from genome assembly GCA_029582155.1 of Panopea generosa. Lineage (NCBI taxonomy): Eukaryota > Metazoa > Mollusca > Bivalvia > Adapedonta > Hiatellidae > Panopea > Panopea generosa. The sequence continues at coordinate 48,460,315 of CM055896.1, forward strand.
AAACTCTTTGTACATACTTATCCCAAATATACATTGCTTAACATTATAGAGAATCCCGTTGGCATCAGAACTCTTGTTTCCTATCTAGATATGACAAGTGTTAAACTTATCTGTAAAACGGACCCGCTCACGATTAGGTATGTTAAATAGAAGTACATATGAGCACGTTGATTGGTCAGTTGCTTCAGGCGAAATGTTATTAACGTCATAGTAAAGCAAGCGTCAAACTGCTATTAGTTTTGGGACAGGCATGTAATTCTCTGCGTTTTATAAGGGGGACAAAATACCTGATTTATATATAGGTTTTATATATAGTCTAAGTGTTGAACTGACATGTGCAAACGTTGCAATCGATTTTACTCATGTTCAATTGTCAAAATCACTCGTATTCCTAATGGAGCTATTAAATTTCATTTGTTTTATTTCAAACTTTATATTAAGGAAATTAACATATTTTACCAAACTAGTGGCGGTTTTGGTTTGATTAAGCATATTTTATTCCTTTTATAACAGCGAAATTGGTTTGACAACACGTTTAAGCAACATTAGTTACGGCAATCCTCTTCAGTTAACACACACCAGTATAACGAGCTTGGCCCGATTAGCTAAATTGGTAACACGTCATACTATCAATCCAGGGTTCGTGAGTTCGAATCCCCGGCCGGCAACAATTTCCGTGATGATTGATAAACGACATTGTGTCTCATTATAACTCGTCACTCACCACTGATTCAAGTGGAAAAGATATCAGTTACTTGCGAAAATGTGTACTCCAGTACTGTTTAACCTTCCAGGATCCCAGGAAAACAATTAACAGATCGTCTGTAAGCCCCCAATGGCTTAAATATGACGCTAAATATTCAATAAATCAAACAATCAATCAATCAATCAATTAAACCGTCTTTGACCGCGGCCTTTCATGTACTGTCAGCATATTACACTAGTTGTGTACTTGTTTGCTTTACCTTACAAAAGTAACAGTATGTGCTACCTTGACATTTAATAGAATTAAAATTCAGAACCAATATAAATTGGCGGGTTTCTGTTTCCAAAGATAGACGCAGACTATTAAATATTCTGATTCACTTTTCATCATCAGATGCCAGTATAACAGAGTTTATTACATTTACAATGAAAATTGCTGCATATGCACATCGTAAAATACGTCTTTATTTTCCAAATGATACTAAAACACGATGTTTTTAAGATTCATTTTTTAGAACAATTTGTTGTGTATTCTTGTGTGTTTCAGCTCAAATACGCGATGATTATTTGATGTATACCGTATGCTTACTTGGTAAACTCTTTCTTTATTTGCCAAATGATAATAAAACACAATGCTTTTTTATTATTCATTTTTTTAAAACTTATTTGGGAAAGTTATTAGTTACTTGCGAAGATGGTGTGTGCTAAAGTACTTGATTAACGTTTCAGGATGTCAGGAAATAGTGGTCAGGTTAACTGATCGTCTGTTAGAATTCGGTGGCACAAAATTAGGCTAAGTATTCAATCAATCAATCAACTACTATAACCAGGAACACAATAACTTTCAATAGAAAATAAAACAAAATTTCATGGAAATGAACAAGTAAGAAAGCATGTAGGAAATAAGTTAGAGTAAGAGAGAAAATACAGAACATGTAGTTTTGATAGTATGAGAAATTATATATTTGGAAATACAAGTTTATTTGGTGATTACCAACGTGTAAAATTAAAACAGATCACTGTAGATGTGCGAAATGTATAGCAAAGGTGTCAACCATTTAAGGGATATTTCCTAAAACAGAAACGAAATTAAAGTTCCTCATTCTTACTTGGATCCTTTAACCTCATACTTAAAACGTGAAGACAGATAATTTTTATGGGGAAACATAAACAAAAACTTAACAAATTGCCGTGTCTCCTTAAATCTCTGTAATTAAAAATCTTTAAGCTAAAATATATCGTTTTAGCATGTCTTAAAAATGTCAAGATAGGCTTAACTGCAACAAACATCGGAACCGTGTCTTGTCATTAAACCTTTATATCATTGCGAAAGAAAGACACATATTCAATCTAAAATTCGCTGTTGACGTGAATTTATGTGATCTGGGTCATTCCTACTTCATTTTATTAAAAACTGTCAGCTCATCAACACCGTTTCTCTATTATGCAAATAACACATTTTTCTGAGAAAACTCTGTTATAATAGAATCTCGCAGTCAATATAAGGAATTCCGAAAATCATCTTACTATGTACAGGAGTTTTACGTTATATAGAACATATATGAAACGCGTTTTACAGCAAATTGTAGTTCATGTACTACAATCATGCTTTCTCTATTGTCCACTTGGTTCCTTTTTCTAGACCTTTGCTGTGTATGGTTTGACAGGCGGTAGTCCCTGACACTGTCACACCTATGACAGTAAGAATAAATGGGTTACCTTAAGGTTTCTGAAAAAAAATCATGCTTTGTGGCTATTTGAGAACATGACAAACTATAGTGTGATAATGAATGCGTGAAATCTGGTATAAAGATGTTTGGGTCTATAAGGTGATCAATGAAGTTTTAAATAAATAACGTATCAGGCAGTATCATGATTCCTCCGTAAGCAATTACGACTGTTCAGCGTTGTACACTATTTTACACCATGTCTCAGCTGAGGAGAAGCTTAGTACACTTATTCAAATATGTTTGCCAGGATAACTTTAAAGTTTCTAGTGTCAATATTCGGACCGTCCTTTCTTTACAAACGTTAAACATGACATATTTTATATGTGAACTTGGCAAGAAGTGAATTACAATCATTTCTTTTAAATAGTTTTATTATATTCATTGGATTCGATGATACTGTGTTCAGACAAAGTGTAGGTTTTATATCGCCGCTGCGAGAACGATTTCGGGCTGGACCTTTCGTCAAATACACAGGCTGATGCCATCGGAATAAAGTTTCTGTGCGCTTCTTGACTTGTATATTACTCTACATTTTGGATGGGGATGAACTACGAACTACTTTATACGGGTTTTTGATTACATAATTGAATCGTTATGGATTTTAATAAACGTCATAATTTTTATTGTCATTACTAAAATGTCTTTAATCAACGCTACCGTATCACAAATTGTTTAAGGCGTTTTCAAAATTTTACTACTGCAATTCTCCTCGAGTTTACAAATACAATACGAATTTGTGACATGGAACTTGACTTGACTGTTATTGTGATACTACTTGCAAACTTTGAACGATTATGGATTAGTGTCACTTTTCCTTGCTTAACATGTCAATTGATCATCAAAAGGGAATACTTTGATTCTGCAACGTTCTGCGTGTTTGGTGGTAACAATAGGGCACCATGTTTTCCTTTTTATATGAGCGACAACTTAAAGAACTAAGGATTCATTGAAGGCGTGTTTCTCCCAAAGCCTAAAATGGACAGATACGCTTGATACTTGTCCTTGTGGTCATCTTGTCGTACTCTTGTTATTATTCTCGTACTGCTCTTGCTTCTGCAAAGTTATCAAATAAATATGCGAGTGAGGTATTCATTCCTGCCGTATTTATACGGAAATGGTCAGGCAGAAACATTTTTTAAAAATGTCTCGTCTTATGATATGACGACGGGGAAAGAACAAGGTTGGGTGCACCCGTTGAAATGTTTAAGCTCAATAGTGGCGTCCTTTGCTACTGGCTGTTCCAGGACGGTGACAACCGTTGAAATGTTTAAGCTCAATAGTGGCGTCCTTTGCTACTGGCTGTTCAAGGACGGTGATACCAGTTGAAATGTTTAAGCTCAATAGTGGCTTCCTTTGCTACTGGCTGTTCCTGGACGGTGACACCCGTTGAAATGTTTAAGCTCAATAGTGGCGTCCTTTGCTACTGGCTGTTCCAGGACGGTAACACCCGTTAAAATGTTTAAGCTCAATAGTCGCGTCCTTTGCTACTGGCTGTTCCAGGACGGTGACACCCGTTAACATGTTCAAACTCAATAATGGCGTCCTTTGCTACCGGCTGTTCCAGGACAGTGGCACCCGTTGAAATGTTTAAGCTCAATAGTGGCGTCCTTTGCTACTGGCTGTTCTAAGACGGTGACACCCGTTGAAATGTCTAAGCTCAATAGTGGCGTCCTTTGCTACTGGCTGTTCCAGGACGGTGACACCCGTTGAAATGTTTAAGCTCAATAGTGGCGTCCTTTGCTACTGGCTGTTCCAGGACGGTGACACCCGTTAAAATGTTTGAGCTCAATAGTGGCGTCCTTTGCTACTGGCTGTTCCAGGACGGTAACACCCGTTAAAATGTTTAAGCTCAATAGTGGCGTCCTTTGCTACTGGCTGTTCCAGGACGGTGACACCCGTAAACATGTTCAAACTCAATAGTCGCGTCCTTTGCTACTGGCTGTTCCAGGACGGTGACACCCGTTGAAATGTTTAAACTCAATAGTGGCGTCCTTTGCTACTGGCTGTTCCAGGACGATGACACCCGTTGAAATGTCTAAGCTCAATAGTGGCGTCCTTTGCTACTGGCAGTTCCGTGACGGTGACACCCGTTGAAATGTCTAAGCTCAATAGTGGTGTCCTTTGCTACTGGCAGTTCCAGGACGGTGACACCCGTTGAAATGTTTGAGCTCAATAGTGGCGTCCTTTGCTACTGGCAGTTCCAGGACGGTGACACCCATTGACATGTTTAAGCTCGATAGTGGCGTCCTTTGCTACTGGCAGTTTCAGGACGGTGACACCCGTTGAAATGTTTAAGCTCAATAATGGCGTCCTTTGCTACTGGCTGTTCCAGGACGGTGACACCCGTTAAAATGTTCAAGCTCAATAGTGGCGTCCTTTGCTACTGGCTGTTCCAGGACGGTGACACCAGTTGAAATGTTTAAGCTCAATAGTGGCGTCCATTGCTACTGGCAGTTCTGATATGTATATGTAGTATGTTTATTATATCCATTGTCTTAATTGCGTTCAAACTTCTACGGTGGTTAGCTTTGATATTTGAATGCTATCTGTACTCATAATTACTTATTTTCTTTTAAAACAAACAGGTACAGCCACATGTTCAATGTCTCATGAATGACCATGTTATTGGCATAGCTTTGTCAATATGGACGTTAAACTTACATATTTACTCAGTGTGCAGCTCAAAAATCGCTGGAAAAATGCAATGCAAGTAATAAATATATTTACAATTAAAATAATTATTTCCTTAAAAGAGGTGCACCCATTTTAAGATTAACAACGTTTTCCAAGTGCTATATATATTTGCATTGTAGCTAGGCGCACTCGCCGTAGTCTGGTTTGTACATTTATGTCTTAGTTATTTACAAATAATTATTACCATATATATATCTGTCGAAAGCGAAATATATATTATTGACGATTGCATTGTTATGATTTATGTGTATATACTATTTTATTTCTTATACACAATAGGACTATTGTATTCTCGTGTTATTATAATTACATTTTATCACAGTAAACACATTCGGAAAATACATATTAAGTATATTTAAAGAGTTTATTGCATGTTTAAATCAGAATACTCGGAGGAGTTTATACATGTAACAAATTACCAACGGTAAAGGATACTTCATTGACATTGACTTTAATGGAGAAATTTTTAAAAAAATATTTCACAATGGATTGATTGATTGAATATTTAGCGTCATTCTTATGTCATCACGGGCTAACAGACGATCAGTTAACCTAACCACTGTTTCCTTGGATTAACCAGTATTCGAGCACACCTCATCTCCGCAAATAACTGATAATGTTCCCACTTGAATCAGTGGTGAGAGACAAATGATAATGAGACACAAATTCGTATATCAATCATCACGGACTCCTGGATTGATAGTCAGACGCGTAACCGACTGAGCTAATCGTGCCCGGCACACAATGGGTTGATTCAGTGTGTTGTTTGAAATATCAATATAGACATGATATCAAATGATGTAGGCCGCACTTAGGATACCGTTATACATTGTTTATATTCTTTTTCTGAATTTATGGAAAAAATTGCAATTGTGTACCAGATAAATAATTAATTTATTATTCATGATGAAATCACATTTGTATTACAGTAACGATAGTTTTATCATTCATATGTACAATATGTTCATCAGTACAATGAGCATATATATATATGCAAACATAGTTTATTTATATAGTATATATACTATATTAAGTTAATCAATTTCAAGATTTGTGTTGTTGTTGTTGTTGTTGTTGTTGGTGGTGGTGGTGGTGGTGGTGGTGGTGATGGAAGTGATGGTGGTGTTGTTTTTGTAGTTGTTGTTGTTGTTGTTGATGATGTTGTTGTTTTTAATTATAAATGTCAAAGTGTGCAATATTTTGTCTGCAAGGAGGATGTGTCAAGATGTACCGTTCCCATCAATTTATAATTCAATTGTTTTTGAAAGAAGTGCAAACAAGAACTATATGTATGTTATTTTGTCAACGGTGTTACAAATGTAAGTATTGGCTCTTTTTATATAATTTTGGATTAGCAACATGTGTTTGATTTATTCTTAAACATATATAATAGAAAGTCAGTTTTAAAGGCCAATCAAGCCAAACAAAATGGGTGTGCCGGTTGGTCAAATAAAGTGTAAAAAATGCTTTTAGTAATGTAAAATAGAGCTTGCATTTCGTACATTTTGGTTCAACGTCAATTGTAGCAATTACACATATAGTAACAAAAAAACTATTTCCTTATTTCATTTTTTTTTTCAAGTTTTAGGACAATTTTAACAGTTTTGCTAATTTCTGTTTCATTTGTTTTCCTTTTAAAAAAAAATGTTGCACATGATATCAGGATTGGCGTAGACATTTTCTTCGTGTTTACTTTTGTATCGGTGTTTCGTAGATAATGGTCTTCCTATACAAGTTAGTGTCAGTGCAGATACGCTGTTAAACTGTTCATGTACAATATAATACTGTTGATAAAGTAGGTAAGTGTTTTTATGTTATAAGCATTCTATTGATGTATATTTATTAACAAAATAGAGTTTAAACTAAATCATTTTATCACCGTTTACGTAGAAAATGTTTTTCATATACATTGTACAGCATTCTATAAATGTGTACCGAGCAAATGTTCTCTGCATACACCAGGTGCCAGTATTTAATGTTCTCCATATACTTCGCTGCATCAGTATTTACGTAGATAATGTTCTCTATATACACCACGGTACCAGTTTATACATATATAATGTTCTCTATATACACCATGGTACCAGTATTTAATGTTCTCCATATACATCGCTGCATCAGTATTTACGTAGATAATGTTCTTTATATACACCACGGTACCAGTGTATACATAGACAATGCTCTCTATATACACCACGGTACCAGTATTTAATGTTCTCCATATACATCGCTGCATCAGTATTTACGTAGATAATGTTCTCTATATACACCACGGTACCAGTATTTAATGTTCTCCATATACATCGTTGCATCCGTATTTACGTAGATAATGTTCTCTATATACAGCACGGTACCAGTGTATACATATATAATGTTCTCTATATACACCACGGTACCAGTGTATACATAGACAATGCTCTCTATATACAAACGGTACCAGTGTATACATAGACAATGCTCTCTATATACACCATGGTACCAGTATTTAATGTTCTCCATATACATCGTTGCATCAGTATTTACGTAGATAATGTTCTCTATATACAGCACGGTACCAGTGTATACATATATAATGTTCTCTATATACACCACGGTACCAGTGTATACACAGACAATGCTCTCTATATACAAACGGTACCAGTGTATACATAGACAATGCTCTCTATATAAACCATGAACGCAGCGCGGTCTAGTGGTAGAGCGTCCGCCTCGACTGCGGAAGGTCGTGGGTTCAATCCCCGGCCGGGTCATACTAAAGACTTTAAAAATGGTACTGGAAGCTTCCTCGCTTGACGCTCAGCATTTAGAGGAGAGTTCTAGGTCTGGTCGTCCCGGTGTCAATATAATGTGACTGGGTGGGGAATCATACCATGTGTCTGCGGCATGATACTCCAGTGTGACAGCGCTTAGAATACTGTCTCAAGTAGACACCGTCGCGATATGACTGAAAAATTATAGTCACATATATAATACTCTCTATATAGACCACGGTACCACTCTTTACATAGATGATACCCTCTATAAAGACCATAGAACCACTGTTTACATAGATGATACTCTCTATACAGACCAGCCGGGCCCGATTAGCTCAGTCGGTTACGCGTCTGACTATCAATCCAGGGGTTGTGAGTTCGAATCCCCGCCCGGCAACAGTCTATGTGATGATTGATATACGACATTGTGTCTCATTATCATTCGTCTCACACCACTGATTCAAGTGGGAAAGTTATCAGTTACTTGCAGAGATGGGGTGTGCTCGAGTACTGGTTAACTAGGAAACAGTGCTTGGGTTAACTGATTTGATTGTCTGTTAGCCCTCGATTGCATAAAAATGACGCTAAATATTCAATCAATCAATCAATCTATATAGACCATGGTACCAGTGTTTACATAGACAATGCTCTCTATACAGACCACGGTACCAGTGTATAACGGTAGCAGTGTTTACATAGATAATAATCTCTATATAGGCCATGGTATCAGTGTTAACGTAAATAAATATTTTCTATATACACAATGGTACCAGTGTTTACGTAGATAATGTTCAGTGTATATATACAACGGTATCTATGTTTACGTAGGTAATATTCTTTATATACACCACGGTACCAGTGTTTACGTTACAGTAGATAATGTTCTCTGCATACACCAAGGTATCCGTGTTTACGTAGATAATGTTCTCTGCATACACCAAGGTATCAGTGTTTACGTAGATAATGATCTCTGCATACACCAAGGTATCCGTGTTTACGTACATGTAGACATGATCTCTGCATACACCAAGGTATCCGTGTTTACGTAGATAATGTTCTCTACATACACCAATGTATCAGTGTTTACGTAGATAATGTTCTCTGCATACACCAAGGTATCAGTGTTTACGTAGATAATGATCTCTGCATACACCAAGGTATCAGTGTTTACGTACATGTAGACATGTTCTCTGCATACACCAAGGTATCCGTGTTTACGTAGATAATGTTCTCTACATACACCAATGTATCAGTGTTTACGTAGATAATGTTCTTTGCATACACCAACGTATCAGTGTTTACGTAGATAATGTTCTCTGCATACACCAATGTATCAGTGTTCACGTAGATAATGTTCTCTGCATACACTAAGGTATCAGTGTATACGTAGATGATGTTCTCTGCATACACCAATGTATCAGTGTTTATGTAGATAATGTTCCCTATATACACCAAGGTATCAGTGTTTATGTAGACATGTTTTCTGCATACAGCAAGGTATCAGTGTTTACGTAGATAATGTTCTCTGTAAACACTAAGGTACCAGTGTTTACGTAGATAATGTTTTCTGCATACACCAAAATATCAGTGTTTACGTAGATAATGTTTTTCTGTAAACACCAAGGTATCAGTGTTTACGTAGATAATGATCTCTGTAAACACCAAGGTATAAGTGTTTACGTAGATAATGTTCTCTGTAAACACCAAGCTATCAGTGTTTACGTAGATAAGGTTCTCTGCATACACCAATGTATCAGTGTTAATGTAAATAATGTTCCCTTTATACATCAAGGTATCAGTGTTTATGTAGACATGTTCTCTGCATACACCAAGGTATCAGTGTTTACGTAGATAATGTTCTCTGCATACACCAATGTATCAGTGTTTACGTAGATAATGTTCTCTGTAAACATCAAGGTATCAGTGTTTACGTAGATAATGATCTCTGTAAACACCTGGGTATCAGTGTTTACGTAGATAATGTTCTCTGTAAACACCAAGATATCAGTGTTTACGTAGATAATGTTCTCTGCATACACCAATGTATCAGTGTTTATGTAGATAAATAATGTTCTCTGTAAGCACTAAGGTACCGGTGTTTACGTAGATAATGTTCTCTGAATACTCCAAGGTACCAGTGTTTACGTAGATAATGTTCTCTGCATACACCAAGGTACGAGTGTTTACGTAGATAATGTTCTCTGCATACACCAAGGTATCAGTGTTTACGTAGATAATGTTCTCTGCATACACCAAGGTATCCGTGTTTACGTAGACATGTTCTCTGCATACACCAAGGTATCCGTGTTTACGTAGATAATGTTCTCTGCATACACCAAGGTATCAGTGTTTACGTAGATAATGATCTCTGCATACACCAAGGTATCAGTGTTTACGTACATGTAGACATGTTCTCTGCATACACCAAGGTATCCGTGTTTACGTAGATAATGTTCTCTACATACACCAAAGTATCAGTGTTTACGTAAATAATGTTCTTTGCATACACCAAGGTATCAGTGTTTACGTAGATAATGTTCTCTGCATACACCAAGGTATCAGTGTATACGTAGATAATGTTCTCTGCATAAACCAATGTATCAGTGTTTATGTAGATAATGTTCCCTAAATACACCAAGGTATCAGCGTTTATGTAAACATGTTCTCTGCATACACCAAAGTATCAGTGTTCACAAAGATAATGTTCTCTGTAAGCACTAAGGTACCGGTGTTTACGTAGATAATGTTCTCTGAATACTCCAAGGTACCAGTGTTTACGTAGATAATGTTCTCTGCATACACCAAGGTACGAGTGTTTACGTAGATAATGTTCTCTGCATACACCAAGGTATCAGTGTTTACGTAGATAATGTTCTCTGCATACACCAAGGTACGAGTGTTTACGTAGATAATGTTCTCTGCATACACCAAGGTATCAGTGTTTACGTAGATAATGTTCTCTGCATACACCAAGGTATCCGTGTTTACGTAGACATGTTCTCTGCATACACCAAGGTATCCGTGTTTACGTAGATAATGTTCTCTGCATACACCAAGGTATCAGTGTTTACGTAGATAATGATCTCTGCATACACCAAGGTATCAGTGTTTACGTACATGTAGACATGTTCTCTGCATACACCAAGGTATCCGTGTTTACGTAGATAATGTTCTCTACATACACCAAAGTATCAGTGTTTACGTAAATAATGTTCTTTGCATACACCAAGGTATCAGTGTTTACGTAGATAATGTTCTCTGCATACACCAAGGTATCAGTGTATACGTAGATAATGTTCTCTGCATAAACCAATGTATCAGTGTTTATGTAGATAATGTTCCCTATATACACCAAGGTATCAGTGTTTATGTAGACATGTTCTCTGCGTACACCAAGGTATCAGTGTTTACGTAGATTATGTTCTCTGTAAACACTAAGGTACCAGTGTTTACGTAGATAATGTTCTCTGCATACACCAAAGTATCAGTGTTTACGTAGATAATGTTTTCTGTAAACACCAAGGTATCAGTGTTTACGTAGATAATGATCACTGTAAACACCAAGGTATATGTGTTTACGTAGATAATGTTCTCTGTAAACACCAATGTATCAGTGTTTACGTCGATAAGGTTCTCTGCATACACCAATGTATCAGTGTTTATGTAAATAATGTTCCCTATATACATCAAGGTATCAGTGTTTATGTAGACATGTTCTCTGCATACACCAAGGTATCAGTGTTTACGTAGATAATGTTCTCTGCATACACCAAGGTATCAGTGTTTACGTAGATAATGTTCTCTGTAAACACCAAGGTATCAGTGTTTACGTAGATAATGATCTCTGTAAACACCTGGGTATCAGTGTTTACGTAGATAATGTTCTCTGTAAACACCAAGGTATCAGTGTTTACGTAGATAATGTTCTCTGCATACACCAATGTATCAGTGTTTATGTAGATAATGTTCCCTAAATACACCAAGGTATCAGCGTTTATGTAGACATGTTCTCTGCATACACCAAAGTATCAGTGTTCACAAAGATAGTGTTCTCTGTAAGCACTTAGGTACCGGTGTTTACGGAGATAATGTTCTCTGAATACTCCAAGGTACCAGTGTTTACGTAGATAATGTTCTCTGCATACACCAAGGTACGAGTGTTTACGTAGATAATGTTCTCTGCATACACCAAGGTATCAGTGTTTACGTAGATAATGTTCTCTGCATACACCAAGTTATCAGTGTTTACGTAGATAATGTTCCCTATATACACCAAGGTATCAGCGTTTATGTAGACATGTTCTCTGCATACACCAAGGTATCAGTGCTCACGTAGATAATCTTCTCTGTAAACACTAAAGTACTAGTGTTTACTTAGATAATATTCTCTGCATGCACCAAGGTACCAGTGTTTACGTAGATAATGTTCTCTGCATACACCAAGGTATCAGTGTTCACGTAGATAATGTTCTCTGTAAACACTAAGGTACCAGTGTTTACGTAGATAATTTTCTCTGCATACACCAAGGTATCATTGTTTATGTACATAATGTTCTCTGCATACACCAAGGTATCAGTTTTTACGTAGACATGTTCTCTGCATACACCAAGGTATCAGTGTTTACGTAGATAATGTTCTCTGCATACACCAAGGTATCAATGTATATGTAGATAATGTTCTCTTTAAACACTAAGGTACCAGTGTTTACGTAGATGCTGTTCTCTGCATACACCAGTGTATCAGTGTTTACGTAGATAATATTCTCTGCATACACCAAGGTATCAGTGTTTACGTAGATAATGTTCTCTGCATACACTAAGGTACCTGTGTTTACGTAAATACTGTTCTCTGCATACACCAAGGTATCAGTGTTTACGTAGATAATGTTCTCTGCAAACACTAAGGTACCAGTGTTAATGTAAATACTGTTCTCTATCTGTATTTGAATATATTGTGGTCTCTTATTACAACATTGTGTAGGTGTTTATATCGATAACATTGGTGATGCACAATGTTTTATCAGACTAATCTGATAGACAATAACTTTTCATTAATATCCTTGATATTTGAACTTTTAAAACACTTGTATAGACTGTCTGTTCAATGGACCGCAATGTAATAGTACGCCAACAGGCATAATATACCACAAGAAATCAGTAAACACCATTTTATCAAACGTTCTGTCGGTATATTATTATTTGCTGATGATAAAGTTTTAATAGCCCTAAATGAAGAGCTTTTACTACGTAAGTTAACATATCTAATATATGGTGTTAAGTAAAAAATTAGATTTAATATCAGCAAGACAAAAATTGTTCATTTCAGAAAGAAAGAAAAATATAACTGAATTTATTTAAATATGCCAAAACTGTAAATATCTTGGTGCGGTTTTAAATGTTATCTAGATTTTACTGAAACTTCTAATGTTTAAACAGAATCAGCCAGTAGAACTTTTTCTATTTTGTATCAAACTTGATCAATGAAAGTGACTTAATGTTTTATATAGTAATATTTATGATGCGAGAATAATACCAATATTGGACTATGCATCTTCGGTATGGGGATGCAAAAGTAATTCTAAAACTGACACACTATATAATCGTGGTATGAAATTCTATTTAGGTGCACGTAAATGTACATCTACTCAAGTAATTCATTGCCAAGGTGAAATTGGTTGGGAAAACCCGCATATAAAACGTAAACTAAATGATTTACGGTTTTGAAAAACAAATATGGACGATAGAAGGTTAACACAAAAAAAATATGCTCATATTATTATGTAAGATGTAAAAATAATTGGTCTCCAGTCGTTAAATCTTTATTTTAAGAAATTGATAAAGATGGTGACTTTAATTCATTGTCTGAAATAAGTTTTCATAACACCTATTTCCACAAGATGTAATCTTCTATTACAACATTATAAGACAAAATAGACAAATGATATAAATTCTCAAAAAAAAATGAATATAAATAAGAATATTAAATTTGAACATGAGTGCGAGTTATATGTTAAAATAAACCTTAACAAAATTTTAAGATAGTGTAGTACATAGCTGCGCTCCGATTCCCTTCCCATTGCAATTGAGTTTGGTCGGTATAAGTCACACTACACAGTTGAATTTTGTTATTTGTTCTGTATAAAATAAGGTCTAGGATTTTCATGGTAAATTACCCCTATCCCGTTTAAAGAGTGTTTGTATTAAAAAAAATGAGTGTGTATTATATATCCATACAAGTTAAATATTTCCAGTTATATTTCTAACTGTTCTTAATTAAGGGTTTTCACTCCACATGGTGTCAGCGACAATTAGTGTGCTGACAGCCTCATTTTGGAATTAGAACCGTTGAAAATACGGAGTCTCCCGATGGTTTACGGATAGTGCCGATATTTTAAAGATCCGAATTTTAACGATTGAACATGTTCAAAATTTCCGACCTTACTCTGCGTGTGTCTGCGATCACTTGCGTGCTTGTTGTGTACTTCAAACCTATAAAACCTATTAGTTGCGTATGAGTTGCGTTCGGAACTTATGACCACTAGTTTTATTCGCAGCCATACGCATCTGGTGATCGCTATGGTGCGAGGGCACCATAATGTGTTCACCTAGGAAACAGTTTTGATATATGTAGGTAAACACGTTTATCAGTAACTTATGTTAATTTCATTAAGGAACATTGCTGGGGATGACTGAAACTGTCATTCATTTCACCCTTGTACAAATGTTTATGTATTAGCCGACCGCATAGCAACATTTTAGATATGTTAATTGATATTTGGCCTATTTATTTAATAATACAATGAATATACGTCAGTCATTAATTTAAATCTATACTGGAAATTATGTTTATGAATCCTATATCAAAAGCAATTGTTTAAAAGTAAACCACAGAATCCAGTTGCAGTACAGTCAGCTTATAGAGCAGAAAGCTGCTTGTTGTTATTATCAGAATTTATTGTATAAACTGTGCATTGTTTATAATTACTTTTATTGTTTAATTAAATGTTAATTGATATCCTTGTGTCGAACTCAGCCCTTGTTCCCCTTTTATAAGAGTTGTTCCCCCGTTCGAGTTAATGACCAGTGGGATTCTGAAAGAAAATGAAATGAAGTAATAGTACGATAGTATATGCTGACCTTGTCTGGATATGAGTTGCATGCGGATTGACTTTGTATCTTAGACATTTATGAAATTATGAAATTCTTATTTATAAAAAGAAAACTTCTATTGTGTTTAACTTGGTCAGTTTATAAACCAGTCGATTGATTCATGCTCATTTAGCAGCTAAAGTGAAGATCAAAATGAGATCTCTTTGTGTACATGTTCTCTGGAGTCTGTCTGTGTGCGATAATGCGATTGCGCCGCTCCGAGTGATTTTGTAGTTTTAAATTCTATATGAGGAACGCGTAGTCAGGATTATGTGATTCACACGCACGTTCGCGTTGACTCCAGTGTTCAAGTCGGAAAGTGTCCCGTGAAGTACACAGAGGTAATGCATTAGTTGTCATGGTAACCATAAATGGAATACGGGTTCAAGTTCTTGATGTGTGGTTTGGTTAAATGGCGACGGTGTAGTCTGATTGCACATTGCAAGTTTGAGTCTCCGTGTATTATGTTGGAGAGCTAACTAAGGACCGGCTACTTGGCATGTGGTGTTGATGATGATGATGATGATGATGATGATTATGATGAGAAGAAGTGTTTATTATTTCCCAAATATAGGTGGTGTCAGATAATATACACCTGTGAAGCTTGCCGTGAATACCATGTGTCTGGAGACGTTTATCACCTTGGTTAAATGTGGCATCTCTCGTTTCTATTGTAGTAATAAATATCAGTTATGATATTTGGAATAAAGGACGGTTAAAGTTTATCTCTTGTTGCCTTTGGCACACACGAGTCCGGAGATATACTTAAAATGGCCCATAAGTGTACGAGCGCCGGCGTCAATACGGCACGTGTTCGTTTGTGCGTCGGGTGCTTGTCGTGCGGGGCGGCACGTGCCACGGCGCGACCCCCTCGTCGCCACGAGTTCGCTTTAGCAGGATTGTATACCAACATAAACATGCACAACAACTGGTAGGTTGACTAGCTTGTTTTTTTAAAGAAGGTGCAGTGACAACCTCAGATTTTTCGAAAAAAATGAAGTCCTCTAATGCTCATAAATACATGCATTACGTTGAAATCCTATAAAAGTCACTGTTTTAACACCAGTGATGTCTTATTGCAGTATAAAAAATTATGCTTTGCCACATTTTGCTCTACTCATCTACAGCAAGAAATCACATCACTATGAACCATTTTAAAAATGATTCAAAACCAAATTTCAAATACCTTTGAATCATGTTACCTTGGGGAAAAAAGGGGTATTACTGTGTAGTGTGACGTAAACATTGGTTTACCAAGAGGCCAAAGATTGTGTTAGCAGTGTGATTTAAATATTGTTGAAGACGAAATACATTTCATATTTTGTTGTCCCAAACTTGATATTTTACGAAAACATTAGAACGCAAAAATTGATGAATAATGTTATACAAATCATTTCTTTATAGGTAAAATTGACTATTACATTTAAAAAGTGCAATGATATCTCCCGCAAAAGTTATAGTGTGGAGCGTGTGGTCCAATGGTAGAGCACCGAACTCATGACCGGAGGGTCGTGGGTTCGATCCTCCGCTACGGCTATGTGTAGTGTCCTTGAGCAAGACACCTTTTCCGCATATGCTTTGTACTGGTTCTACCCAGAAAGACTCCGAGCGTGATTTGTCTAAGGTGTAAGAACTTGTTTCACAATCGAAGTAAAATAAATAAGTTTAAACTAAAAGTTATAGAAAGCGCGCTTAAAACAAGGCAAATTTAGGCTGGATACTTCTTAACATTTATTTACATTTTTGTTTATGTTGTTAATCTTAACATGTATTGTACCAGTCACTTTAATAAATAAAATGTAAAGAGTGTCGTTTACAAATAGGCTGCTTTTGAAGTGTGTGTGTGTGTGTGTGTGTGTGTGTGTGTGTGTGTGTGTGTGTGTGTGTGTGTGTGTGTGTGTGTGTGTGTGTGTGTGTGTGTGTTAGTTTGGGGACTGTTCATGTCACTTCGCAATCGAGATAAAATTGATTGATGTAAACTAAACTAAGTTAGGAAAGCAAATGTACCGTGTTTGTAACTTTCGTATCACCTTGCCAGTGTATGATAATCATAGCGAACGTAAGGAATAAATATCGGCAACAGTTAATATATATCTAACATTAATAATACAAATCACACACTCTGCATCAAACAATAAACACCACCGGTTTAAACAATTTCTTATTTTAAATTTGTAAACAAAATAATTAAACAAATAATTTAACAAATGATAAGAGCTATTTAAATAAAAATAGATCTTGTTTTAGTAAAAAAAGAAAGATGCTGGCTACAAAACAACATATCGTGTTACTTACTTAATCTTAACGTCTTGATGTTTCCGTGCGAGCAGACCGAGGCATAACACATTTATTTCAGCCTATAACACATTGTCACTTAGCTTGTCCCTCTAAATACGGTGCTTTCAACACTTCCAATATCCGCTTAAATATTCTCTTGTGAGAAAACAGAAACAGACACTCAGGTCCATTAAGGAAAAGAGACTATCGTGACAATTTGTAGTGAATCCTGCAAACCAGGAGAATTTGCCAATATATAAGCATTACTTTGTTTCTATGATTTTAAAGCCACCATCAGCATTATATATTATACGCTACTTATTAAAATAGTAAAAGAGTATGCAATTATTTCTTAAACATCAGCATTATATGTGATTATTGAAATGGGAGAAGAGTAGGCGATTAAAAACCCATCAGCTTCATAAACTGTCCATTAAAATTGGAAGAGTGGAAGCGATTTAAAACCATCAGCATTAAAAATAAAACTTTAGAACCAATTTCATTAAAATAGGAAGTGAGTGGACGATTTTAACTCCCTCCGCATTATACACTGTTCATTAAAATCGGAAGTGAGTAGACGATTTTAACTCCCTCCGCATTATACACTGTTCATTAAAGTCGGAAGAGAGTAGGCAATTTCAAAATCATATGCACTGTATAATGTTCATTAAAATTTGAAGAGGGTAGGCAATTTCACAACCATCTGCAATATACAGTGTTCATTAACATGGGAAGAGAGTTAGCGATTTCACAACCATCTAAAATATACAGTGTTCATTAATATGGGAAGAGAATAGGCGATTTTATAACCCTACGCAATAAATACCGTTCTTTAATATTAAAAGACGGTAGGCGATTTCACAACTATCTGCAATATACAGTTTTCATTAACATGGGAAAAGAGTAGGCGATTTTATAACCCTCCGCAATACACACTGTTCATTAATATTAAAAGACGTAAGGCGATTTCACAACCATCTGCACTATACAGTGTTCATTAACATGGGAAAAGAGTAGGCGATTTTATAACCCTCCGCAATACACACTGTTCATTAATATTAAAAGCGGTAGGTGATTTCATAACCATCTGCAATATACAGTATTCATTAACATGGGAAGAGAGTAAGCGATTGTATAACTCTCCGCAATACACACTGTTCATTAATATTAAAAGACGGTAGGTGATTTCATAACCATCTGCAATATACAGTGTTCATTAACATGGGAAGAGAGTAAGCGATTGTATAACCCTTCGCTATACACACTGTTCATTTATATTAAAAGACGGTAGGCGATTTTGCAACCATCTGCAATATACAGTGTTCATTAACATGGGAAAAGAGTTGGCGATTTTATAACCCTCCGCAATACACACTGTTCATTAATATTTAAAGACGGTAGGTGATTTCATAACCATCTGCAATATACAGTGTTCATTAACATGGGAAGAGAGTAAGCGATTGTATAACCCTTCGCTATACACACTGTTCATTAATATTAAAAGACGGTAGGCGATTTTGCAACCATCTGCAATATACAGTGTTCATTTACATGAGAAGAGAGTTGGCGATTTTATAACCCTCCGCAATACACACTGTTCATTAATATTTAAAGACGGTAGGCGATTTCACAACCATCTGCAATATACAGAGTTCATTAAAATTGGAAGAGAGTAGGCGATTCCAAACCCATCCACATTTACGCATACATTTAACAATAATAATAAGGCACGACAATTATTTGTATTTGTGCAGTACAAATGATATTTTATATGATTTGAAAATTCTTCGTTTTCAAATATTGTATCAACAAACGATTTAGAAAAAAATATTGTATTAATTTATTATTGATAACATTGATGACTGGCTTTTATAGGCATTTCTTGCAAGCCTCCTCTACTTTATTAAAAGCCTCACTACTCAGCTGAGCAAACTGAGTAGTTCTAGACCAGACCTACTCAGCTGGGCAAAGTAGTTCTATCGAAGATGTTTGAAAATTGAGTTTAGCTTAACCGCATTTAGCACTAGACGTCAATCTAATCATGGCATTCATTTTTTATATATTGTTAATTGGCGCTTTATATAGTAATGCGTTACGAATATTCACGAACTGATGCTGGCATTGATGCCATTTTGTGTGAATATCTTATGGGTGATCATCGGATCAAATCGCAAAAATGAATCGGAAAACAATGAAATAGTTTATCTTATTATTATGGCTATCCTTACAGTTAGACATGATATTTCATAACTACTGAAGAAGTCGTCCATCTTTAGAGACGATTTGTGATATTTGTATAAATTTCTGTTATTATTAGGCATTTATTTTCGATTATATTTTTCCCTTCCCTGGAAAATCCTGCACCAGCTACCGGTGCACAAAGTACTCTGATTTAAGGAGAGAAATGAGTAAAGTCCTTGGTCACCTTGTAAATGTATAGAGAAGTACTAAAACGGGACATGTATTAAAGTGACGATGTTCGTGTATTTGCAAAATGTCAGTCAAAGGTTAAAGGTTATATATTTTTTTTAATTAATAAATGTATTTATACAGCAGCTTTTATCATTTCTTAATCAATAAAATTCAACTAGTAGTGGACAAAAAAGTTTTTTATTTCAGTAAATACTGTTTAACTCTTTTCTTTTTTTTTCAAATACTACTGCTTTTTTTTCAAAACTACATATGTTTGTATATTATTATGCACAGCAACGTGATATGTAATTTTTCAAACACGTATTATTGTGCGTGCGTGCGTGCGTGCGTGCGTGCGTGCGTGCGTGCGTGCGTGCGTGCGTGCGTGCGTGCGTGCGTGCGTGCGTGCGTGCGTGCGTGCGTGCGTGCGTGCGTGCGTGTGTGTGTGATTAACTAAACCATTCCGTTTTGTGCTAGCTTTCTTTTCCTAGAATATATGCAAACAAACTCATAATGACATGGATTATATTAACTTTGCACGTAAGCCTTATTTTGGTAATATTCTGAACGTTCTGTTTTATTTTCGATTATACAAAGAGGCATACCTCTGGAAGTTGGGTTAAAGACGTCCTTTGTCGGAGATATGTGTTTATCTGTGCAAAAAAAATCTATATATACTTTATTTTCTTCAGTTTTTTAATATGATAAAAAGGTTTTAAAAAAAAATATCAGTTTGTATTTTATAGACTCATATTTCATATTTCAAATCATGCTTATCACCAATATTAGAAATTGTTTCGGGTAGTAAATCATGATGGTATTATATAACTTGTCTTTATTCTTAATAGAAATATATCTCTTAGTACAAAAACATATATTCTTGTATTAGATTTTAATAAGGTGCGGGGGCGTAACTGATGTTGCTAGAAATTGTGGCCCAACCCGTTTGCTTATTGTGTGATTTATGTAATAAACTATTTTATTATGCTTAAACCATTCGATGTTACATTTGTTTAAGATATTGAAATAACACTTAGAATAATTAAATATCGCATAACTGTGGAAAACTACAAGTATTTTAGTTAAACAGACATCTCTTTAAATTAATACGATATATATATATATATATATATATATATATATACGATATAGTTTTCGGAAATTTTAAAGGGATTATATTGGCATATTGATTATATTGGCATATTACCTTCAATTCCCTGTCCTAAATACACACGCCCAGAATGAAGGTACACTTATAACTTAGAGATATACGCTTCTTAAGTGTCTAATTGCATAACCTCTTTATTACAAACATCGGGTTTCTGAAGCCACGTTTTTGTTTTTGTTTACATTCGCCATTTTCAACGAACCGCTTTCGGGTTTCCGATCAATCATCGGATAACATCGTGAAGACTCGTTCCCGATCTCGTGTTCATGGCTTAGTTCGGGAAATTAACGGAGTTCAATGTTAACATTGCGCAAAACTTTATTGCGGTTTTGGCCAATATTCAATTACTGTTTATTTGATAACTTTCAAGTATATAAAGGTTTTACGTCAATACATAAGCATTATTTTGTGCACACTGCATACAGGAAAAGTCTGGATTAACAGCATGTTTGTGTGACTTGCCAATATAATCCCTTTAAGAATAAAGAGTTTGGGAATAAGTGGTTACTCGGATTGTTACTAGTTTATCCCAGAACCTGATATCTCCCGAATCACACGGGAGAGCTGGGTCCGTTCTACAGACTGGCTCGTCACAGATTCCACAATCGATACACGTATCTGCTCTGGCACGCATATTGTTTTGTGACTCCACATTAGCTTCAGATTGTTACACTGATGACACAATAATAGAACCAGTGTGGGTAATAAAACGTAACAAACATGATTGAGCTGTCTGGGGTCATTCAGAGTTTAGACAGCGTGCAATAAAGTGTTCATTCTAATTACCTTTCATTGGGTTGATACCATCCGTAAATTTAAACTAGTCTCGTGTATTCTCGTGGTGGTACTAAATTGCCGCATGAATAAATCGCAACTTTCTATTAGTATTTATGTTTCATGTTGTATGTTGTTTAACGTCGTTTTCAACAATTTTTCATCTTTATCGCCGCGCGACGGTGCCTACTAAAGACGCTATTCCAAGCGCTGCCGTACTAGAGTATCATGCCACAGACATACGTTATTATACCTCTTCCCCAGTCACATTATACTGACACCTCGCCGAACAGACTTCAAACCATCCTCTAAATGCTGCGGTAAGTTCGATTACCAGTTTTCAAGAATATGATATGAACCGGCACGGGACCGAACCTACGACCTTCAACATGCGAAGCGGATGACCTATACCCAGACCAACGCTGTTGTATGTTTCAAGCTGTACAATTTATTCGTATATGGACTGTCCGTAGAGTTCCACTTAATAGTTTAGATACAAGCAAATGTTACGCCGCAGAATTTGATTCGTATTCAAATACGCTTGTCTGTTCCCACAGATACCAGTCATCTCTAATCTGTCATTGCCGTTGAATTCTATAACAACTGATGATCTATTTGTAGGCGTTTTTTGTAATTTGTATCTTATTTTGTTGAGTACATGGTCCAGTAGTAGAACATCGTATCCAGGGTTGGATGGTTGTGAGTTTGATCCTCTGTCACGGTCATGTGAGTAAAACACTTTATCTGCACTTTATCCGCATAAGCTTTTTGTCCCGGAAGTCTTCGAGCGTGATTTGTCTAGATGCATACACACATAAGATAAAACTTTGTTCGTTGCATGTAGATCTAAGTTCGTATCTCTTGAATGTGTATTAATTACGTTCACTTATAATATTTATTAGTCGCACGATGGAACGGTTTTCGGAAGTAGTCACTGGAGTGACGTAATAATTGGAGCAGTAAGTAGTCACTGGAGTGACGTAATAATGGGAGCAGTGACGTAATAATGGGAGCAGTGACGTTATAATGGGAGGAGTACGTAGTCGCTGGAGTGACGTAATAATGGGAGCAGTAAGTAGTCACTGAAGTGACGTGATATAAGGAGCAGTAAGTATTCACTGGAGTAGCATAATATCATGAGCAGTTAGTAGCCACTGGAGTGACGTAATAATGAGAGCAGTAAGTAGTCACTGGAGTGACGTAAAAATGGGAGCAGTCACTGGAGTGACGTAATAATGGGATCAGTTACTAGAGTGACATAATAATGAGAGCAGTAAGTAGTCACTGGAGTGACGTAATAATGGGAGCAGTAAGTAGTCACTGCAGTGACGTGATATAAGGAGCAGTAAGTATTCACTGGAGTGGCATAATATCATGAGCAGTTAGTAGTCACTGGAGTGACGTAATAATGAGAGCAGTAAGTAGTCACTGGAGTGAAATAATATAATGAGCAGTTAGTAGTCACTGGAGTGACGTAATAATGGGAGCAGTCACTTGAGTGACGTAATAATGGGATCAGTTACTGGAGTGACATAATAATGGGAGCAGTAAGTAGTCACTGGAGTGACGTAATAATGGGAGCAGTAAGTAGTCACTGGAGTGACGTAATAATAGGAGCATTGACGTAATAATGGGAGCAGTACGTAGTCACTGGAGTGACGTAATAATGGGAGCAGTAAGTAGTCACTGGAGTGACGTAATATAAGGAGCAGTAAGTAATCACTGGAGTGGCATAATATCATGAGCAGTTAGTAGTCACTGGAGTGACGTAATAATGAGAGCAGTAAGTAGTCACTGGAGTGACGTAAAAATGGGATCAGTCACTGGAGTGACATAATAATGGGAGCAGTAAGTAGTCAGTAGAGTGATGTAATAATGGGAGCAGTATATAGTCACTTGAGTGACGTAATAATGGGAGCAGTAAGTAGTCACTGGAGTGACGTAATAATGGGAGCAGTAATTTATTGAATGAGTGAAGAATATATTTTTATTAGGATTTACAACGTTTTTATTTGCTGATAATGACAATGTACAGGTGCTTATAAATTAGATAATAAAAACACATGTTTTGTTATAATAGTTTGCTTATTGTTTCAAACTGGGAAGGAAATAATCAATCGTACATGCTCGGCCATTTCCGTCTAAATATTCGAACACACCCTATTGATTTGTAAAGTTCGTCTTTGTTTAATGAAACAGCAATGGTTTGTGCTCCAGTGTTTATTACAGTTATACTGAATCACTACAATAGAAACAGGAACAATATCCATAATAACTTATCCAATATCCCGGTAACACTGTTTGTACGTGTGTGGGTGTCCCGGGGGTTGGGGCACTCCCTATATGTTAGTACATGTGTGCCACCTTTTTACCCTCTTTTTGGACATATAATGTAAAGTTGTGACCCCTTTTTCATTTGCATAATCCGATGTATAGATTTGATCTTCCTTTCTGATTATATAATGTAGATTTTTGATCCCTTGTTCAATCCGGTGTTCAATCCCCTCCTGCCTAATGGAAATGCATAGTTGTGTCAATGTTTTTCACTGCAAAACATTTTCTTCAAATACAAACAAAAATATTTTGTTAATAAGACACATGTATGAAGAGCCTTATATAATGTCATAGTGTAGACAAAGTTTTATTTAGATTATAAATGTACAGTTTTGACCCCTATATAATGTGTTTGAATGAAGAGTTTCGACCCCTATATTTAGTTTGAATGTAGAGTTTTGACCTCTTTAATTGGTTTGAATGTAGAGTTTTTACCACCAAATGTTAAGCTGCAAAGTAGAGGAGTTTGTGCTTATGTTTTGAAGTTTACAGGGTACATGTGTACCCATTTTCAGGTCAAGTGCATCCCCGCGGGGTATGTGTGTGTATGTGTGTGTTTCGTTAAAAATGCAACATTTTTAATTTTCTGTTCATTAAATGTTCGAAAGTTTATTGAATCACAAAGAGGAAGGTCCCATTTGAAGATAGTGGTTGTAGTTTATCTTATTTATGAAAAAATCGTTAATACACAGGTCGGCATTTTCAGTTTTGTTCGTCATGTTTTAGCATAACCCGATACTGGCTAATGAAGGATTTTATCGCAGACCACAATTTAGTAATTGGTCAACAAAATTAAAAAAAAAATTACACTACAGAGAAAACATTATTTAAGTTATTGAACAGAATATTCATAATATATGATGTTTAATATAAATGTACAATTTTACTGCAAAGATCGAAACAATTTAGGCGATATATGTGAAGCGTATTGATCAAGGCATAACACTTCAATTGGCAACATAAATCTATTCCATAGGATAATCATATAATGGTGGCGATCAATAATCCATGTTTGTTCTTGTCCAGAATTATTATTATTTCCTTTTGTTTATTCTCATTTTCTGTTTTGAATTGCATTATTGATGTATTTTGAACATGTTTACAGTAGTGTCTTATTTTAATTATGAATTTTGAAAAAAAATTATGCTTGGAAAATGCGGTATGATTTATTGTTTCTGAAGTCAATATTCACTATGTCAACAGTGTACACACTAAATAGAAAATAAATATTTTTGTTAAAAGATGACTCCCAAGATTTCCCTGATGATATTTCGGCACTCCAAATGTCAACCAATACTAAAATGTAAGATTCCTATCGTTGATTTTGCCATTTTTTCTAAAAATGTTTCATTTACTATATAGATACATGTATGAGGGTATAAATAAATGGTGGTCGTACAGATATACGTTAATTAATCTATCCCAAATCTCTTTCTCACGAATCAGGTCAATAAACACTCGTTGAAAATGCAGGGAATTCTATGCCTGTACCACAATTCATAACAATTGAACGCTTTCTAAACTGTGACGTTATTCAAGCAAGGAGAAAAGGAAAACCTTTAAGTCCTATTTTATTTATTCTTTTTATTAATTATATTGTCACAAGCATAGATTCCAATACAATGACTGAAAATTACTTAAAAATAATAACTAAATATTTAGTTCTTTTTGCAGATGATAGTGTGTTATTCACAACGGACCCTGATTGTCTCCAGTCTCAAATAGATAATATTGAAATAAATGGGGATTGAAAATAAATGTTTAAAAAACAAAAGTTTGCCTATTCGAAAAAAGAAAACAACATCGTAATATTGACTTGTTTATCAATGGCGAAAAGATAGAAGTTGTTGATAATTCACATAGTTAGGGATAAATTCTACTTATACAGGTAGTAACTAATGCTGTAAAAACGTTAACTGATCAAGCCCTTAAGGCCTATAATAATGATAATAATAATAATAATAATAATAATAATAATAATAATAATAATAATAATAATAATAATAATCTGTTAACTGTGTTTGATAGAGTTCATCTAGATATAAAAATCAAACTTTCATTATTCGATTCAAGGGTCGTTCCTATTTTGTTGTACGGATCGGAGGTATGAGGTGTGTACAATTATAAAGAAGTTTACAAATTACATATACAATTTTGTAAACGCATTATGGGAGTGCGCCAACAAACACCTAATTATGCTGTATATGGCGAACTAGGAAGATTTTCTCTATCATTAATCTCTAAAGAAAGATCTTTAAAAAATTTTGTTAAAAATTATGAAGTCCGTTAACTAGCTTATTTATGACATATACATTGGTCAACGTAATACTATCAACGGTAGTTGCTGGGCAAACCGTTTAAAGCATATCATTAATAGCCATCTTGGAAACCTCAAATATATTAAATGATTTGTTGGTTAATACTTACTATATGTCTCTATTTAAAAGACGTTTACGTGTTCAATTTATCCAAGAATGGATTGAATCCATAAATAATACGTCGAAACTGGACTATTATGTTAATTTGAAACGTCAGTTTTGTTATGAAGAGTAGCTTAACAAATTGAATATTGATTCACTACGAAAGCATTTTACATGTCTGAGATTAAGTTCGCATTCCCTGGAAATAGAGACCGGGCGATACAATGATGTTGATCGTGCTAACAGATTATGTAAACTTTGTAACCTGAATGTCTTTGAGTCAGAATATCATTTATCACTGTGTTGTACTAAATACAACGATATTCGAACCAATTATTTAGGCCGCATATCCTGGCCAACACTCAATAAATTTACACATATCATGTCGTCTGATAATGAAAAGATGTTAAAAATTTCAAAATTTATACAAGAAGCTCTTGTAATAAGAAAGAGTACTCTTGAAATTATGATTGTTTCATAAGAATAATATTCATGTAATGTGTTGTTAAATGTGTTATGTATGCTATGTAATGTTAATTATAATATGTATTGTCTTTGTCATATTTCTTTGTAAAACTTTGTAAATGGCCAAACGCAAAATTTGCCGATTGCTGAATAAACTTAATTTGATTTGATTCAAACTTTCAGTTGAAACAACTGAACAATCAACGTGCTCAAATGTGGCATTCCCAAAATTGATATTTAACGGACCCAATCGGGAAAGCCGGTCCGTTTTACAGTCGACTATACATTCATGATATGTGATTTGTCACTCTATACCGGTCGCAATGTCACTCTGAGATTGTATATCTCAATAAACGTATATTATTAGGCAAACATTTTAAAGACAATTTGTTTTTTACAAAACGCTTCATACGTTCCGTTTAACAACACTGCTAACATGGCCCTTCATGTTATTGCTGACTTGTGGATATATTAACCCAAAGCGAGGTCCTAAAGGCCAAACTGTAAATAACATCTCAGTTTCATCTTCCTCGTTCCTATCAGATAGTTTGGAAGCCTTGGACTTTTCATATAATCTTTCTCTTGTTCGTTATAATGTTCAAAGTATCAAATATAGATAAGATACAATCTACTCTGAACTGTATGGATTTGATATATTAACATTCTCCGAAACTTGGATTAATGATACTGTTGCGTCAGCTGATATATAATTTCCAGCATTCCATAAACCAATAAGAACAGATCGCATTGGAGATATGCACGGTGGTGTTATTATGTATATTAAAGAGACAATTCAATTTTTCTCGTAGAAATGACTTAGAAATCAATCGTCTAGAATGCATATGGATTGAAATTACTATAACGCACAGACATATACTCTTAGGAGATTTCTACAGACCTCCAAATTCGACGCTGCTTATTATAATTTAATTGAGGATTCTTTAAATCTTGCTGACGATACTGGTATCAAAGATATAATTGTTACTGGTGATTGGAATTATAATATGCTGAATGATGTTTCATCGCGAAGTCTTATATGTTAACATTTGGTCTATTTCAATATATTAAAGATCCCACCAACTTTACCAAGAATTCATCGTCTCTAATTGATGGTTAACGTTGAAGTAATATAGACAGCCTTATTAAAAATGGATCCTTTTCTAAATCAAGGTATCAGATTCCATTGTCTGATATACGGTATATTTAAATTCAAGAAAAACAAACAATTAGCTTTTGAGAGACATTTTTGGAAATATGAACTTGGTGACTATGCACTTTTAAAAAAAAAAATTATTCAAACTAACTGGAACAAACTATCTAACGATGATGTAGACGTGTATGCTACCAATGTTGCTAATAAAATAAATGACCTTTCAAATATATATATTCCAAATAAAATCATTAAAATTAAACCGCATGAACCTCCGTGGATGTCCACTGAGTTAAAAAAAAATATTAGGGCCCGTAAAAGATTTTTTAAAAAGACAAAGAGATCTAACGAAATATACCACCGGAAGAGATTTTTAAAAAAAAAACGTAATGAGGTCGTCCAACTTATACGCCAAGCAAAGCAGTCATACTATGATAATTTAGCAAGTAAACTTAACTCTGCATCTCTCTCTCCCCAAGACTGGTGGAAAATATTAAAGTCGTTCATCTCGTCAAATGACAAGCTAGCAACCCCTTCACTGAATGACAATGGAACTATTATTTCCGATTTTGAGTTACTAAATTTTATTTTAAATCTCAGTTAATCGTAAATGACGATAACATTGAACCACCAATTTTGATATCTAGACACAACAGTTTGACTAGATCTTGCTTTACTACCCACCGATGTATTCTTAAGTCGTTACCAGTTGGAAAGCCTCAGGTCCCGATGAAATGAATAATTATGTGCTCCGTGAACTAAGTAATGAATTATCGACCCCATTGTGCGATTTGTTTAACACATGTTTATCAAATGGGGTTTTCCTAAAGTTTAGAAGGAAGCGTACGTATGTGCAATTTACAAGAAAGGAGACCCGTCTTTGGTTAATAATTGCAAACCAATTTCACTTCTTAGTGTTTAAAATAAAGTATTTTAAAGGCTCATGTTTAAACATATGTTCAATTATTTTCGAGAAAGTAACTTTCTCTCTTCATTTCAATCTGTTTTTGTGCCTGGCGATTCAACATAAATCAGCTCTCCTTTCTTTATAATACCTTCTGCAAAGCGATTGCAAATGGCAAAGGGGTCAGAGTTGTATTTTTTGCTATAAGTAAAGCCTTTGATAGAGTTTGGCACAAAGGGTTGTTGGCTTAATTGAAAGCAGCTGGTATATCTTGCCAACTTTTGAATATTTTAACTGACTATCTTAAAGAAAGACGCCAATGTTTTGTCATTCCAGGCGCGAGGTCTAATTTGAGACCATTAAAGCTGGTGCTCCCCAGGGATCTATATTAGGTCCTCTTCTGTTTTTAGTTTATATAAATGACATTTAACTTTATTTTACTTTTAAACTTTATTTATTAAATGCTTATTTTCACAAATAATGAACAGTATAAGCATAAACATATAACTTCAATATTACAAAATATAAACGAAACACATGAACTCATGACGACATTGATTATACACATATACAATAGTATCTGACATTCACTCCAACATACTTTTGCCGATGATACATGTCTTTACTTTATAATTAATCATAATAATGAGATTGTTAATGCGCACAGACATGAAAATTCGGACATAAATAAAATATCTGAATGGTCAAATAAATGGCTGGTTACTTTTAATCCATCCAAAAAGAATCAATGCATGTAACTCGCAAACGCACTCAACCCGTTCACCCCCACTTTTTATGCAGAACCAACAAATTATAGATGTGTCATCACACAAACATCTAGGAGTATACTTATCAAATAACTTCAGCTGGCACACTCATATTGACTATATTAAGAATAAAGCTTGGGTAAGAATAAATACTAAGAGAAAGGTATACTCTAAGTACACCAATCAGCACAGAACAACTGTGATTTTTTAAGTATCAAGCAAAATGTTATTGTCTTTGGACCTTGAGTGGCTCATACTGTTGAGAAATATTGAGTGATGATTATTGATGAATTGTGATACTAAAATGGTATTAATGGTGATGATATTATAAAGATGATACTGGTAAGGATGAGGAGGTATCAGGTAATGGAAAGGATGGCATCAATAAATGTTGAGATGGAGAAGAGACAGAATCTATGAGAATGGATATGGAGATATGACGGTAGATGAACAATCCTAGATAAAGCAAATGATTGTAGGTATAATTGTGCTATTAGAACTTTTTATTTTCATTATAATTCTTATAAACTTTAGTATTACTTATACTAGCCTGCATATACATTAATAACATTTAAATATTGATCTGAAATTGATAGTGAATATTAACAATTAAACGTTTGAAGTATTTGGTTTACTTTAATGAAATAGTCAAGATATATCAATATACAGTATTTTATTAAATTTTAATGAACATCATTTACAGCACATTATCGGTTTTATATGGTCTCAAACTTTTATGAATTGGAGTAGTTCCCATATAAACACATCACAGGTTATATATTGTCTCCAACTTTTATGAACGGGAGTAGTTCCTATATAAACACATCACAAGTTATATATTGTCTCCAACTTTTATGAATGGGAGTAGTTCCCATATAAACACATCACAGGTGATATATGGTCTCCAACTTTTATGAATGGGAGTAGTTCCCTTATAAACACATCACAGGTTATATATTGTCTCCAACTTTTATGAATGGGAGTAGTTCCCATATAAACACATCACATGTTAAGTATTGTCTCCAAATTTTATGAATGGGAGTAGTTCCCATGTAAACACAACACAGGTTATATATTGTCTCCAACTTTTATGAATGGGAGTAGTTCTCAAATAAACACTTCACAGGTTATATATGGTCTCCAACTTTTATGATTGGGATTAGTTCCCAAATAAACACATCACAGGTGATATATTGTCTCCAACTTTTATGAATGGGATTCGTTCTCAAATAAACACATCAGAGGTTATATATGGTCTCCAACTTTTATGAATGGGATTCGTTCCCAAATAAACACATCACAGGTTATATACGGTCTCCAACTTTTATGAATGGGAGTTGTTCACAAATAAACACATCACAGGTTATATATGGTCTCAAACTTTTTTTTGAATGGGAGTTGTTCACAAATAAACACATCACAGGTTATATATGGTCTCCAAATTTTATGAATGTGAGTAGTTCCCAAATAAACACATCACAGGTTATATATGGTCTCCAACTTTTATGAATGGGAGTTGTTCCCAAATAAACACATCACAGGTTATATGTGGTCTCCAACTTTTATGATTGGGATAAGTTCTCAAATAAACACATCACAGGTTATATATTGTCTCCAACTTTTATGAATGGGAGTAGTTCCCATATAAACACATCACATGTTAAGTATTGTCTCCAAATTTTATGAATGGGAGTAGTTCCCATGTAAACACAACACAGGTTATATATTGTCTCCATCTTTTATGAATTGGAGTAGTTCTCAAATAAACACTTCACAGGTTATAAATGGTCTCCAACTTTTATGATTGGGATTAGTTCCCAAATAAACACATCACAGGTTATATATTGTCTCCAACTTTTATGAATGGGATTCGTTCTCAAATAAACACATCAGAGGTTATATATGGTCTCCAACTTTTATAAATGGGATTCGTTCCCAAATAAACACATCACAGGTTATATACGGTCTCCAACTTTTATGAATGGGAGTTGTTCACAAATAAACACATCACAGGTTATATATGGTCTCAAACTTTTCTTTGAATGGGAGTTGTTCACAAATAAACACATCACAGGTTATATATGGTCTCCAAATTTTATGAATGTGAGTAGTTCCCAAATAAACACATCACAGGTTATATGTGGTCTCCAACTTTTATGAATGGGAGTTGTTCCCAAATAAACACATCACAGGTTCTATGTGGTCTCCAACTTTTATGATTGGGATAAGTTCTCAAATAAACACATCACAGGTTATATATGGTCTCCAACTTTTATGAATGGGATTAGTTCCCAAATAAACACATCACATGTTATATACGGTCTCCAACTTTTATGAATGGGAGTTGTTCACAAATAAACACATCACAGGTTATATATGGTCTCAAACTTTTCTTTGAATGGGAGTTGTTCACAAATAAACACATCACAGGTTATATATGGTCTCCAAATTTTATGAATGTGAGTAGTTCCCAAATAAACACATCACAGGTTATATGTGGTCTCCAACTTTTATGAATGGGAGTTGTTCCCAAATAAACACATCACAGGTTCTATGTGGTCTCCAACTTTTATGATTGGGATAAGTTCTCAAATAAACACATCACAGGTTATATATGGTCTCCAACTTTTATGAATGGGATTAGTTCCCAAATAAACACATCACATGTTATATACGGTCTCCAACCTTTATGAATGGGATTAGTTCCCAAATAAACACATCACAGGTTATATATGGTCTCCAACTTTTATGAATGGGAGTAGTTCCCATATAAACACATCACAGGTTATATATTTTCTCCAACTTTTATGAATGTGAGTTGTTCCTAAATAAACACATCACAGGTTATATATGGTCTCCAATTTTTATGAATTGGAGTTGTTCCCATATTAATACATCACAGGTTATATATGGTCTCCAACTTTTATGAATGGGATTCGTTCCGAAATAAACACATCACAGGTTATATATGGTCTCCAACTTTTATGAATGGGATTCGTTCCCAAATAAACACATCACAGGTTATATATGGTCTCCAACTTTTATGAATGGGAGTTGTTCCTAAATAAACACATCACAGGTGATATATGGTCTCCAACTTTTATGAATGTGAGTAGTTCCCAAATAAACACATCACAGGTTATATATGGTCTCCATCTTTTATGAATGTGAGTAGTTCCCAAATAAACACATCACAGGTTATATATGGTCTCCAACTTTTATGAATGGGATAAGTTCCCAAATAAACACATCACAGGTTATATATGGTCTCCAACTTTTATGAATGGGATTAGTTCCAAAATTAACACATCACAGGTGATATATGGTCTCCAACTTTTATGAATGGGATTAGTTCCCAAATAAACACATCACAGGTGATATATGGTCTCCAACTTTTATGAATGGGATTAGTTCCAAAATAAACACATCACAGGTTATATATGGTCTCAAACTTTTATGAATGGGAGTTGTTCACAAATAAACACATCACAGGTTATATATGGTCTCCAAATTTTATGAAAGTGAGTTGTTCCCAAATAAACACATCACAGGTTATATGTGGTCTCCAACTTTTATGAATGGGAGTTGTTCCCAAATAAACACATCACAGGTTATATGTGGTCTCCAACTTTTATGATTGGGATTAGTTCTCAAATAAACACATCACAGGTGATATATGGTCTCCAACTTTTATGAATGGGAATTGTTCCTAAATAAACACATCACAGGTTATATATGGTCTCCATCTTTTATGAATGTGAGTAGTTCCCAAATAAACACATCACAGGTTATATATGGTCTCCATCTTTTATGAATGTGAGTAGTTCCCAAATAAACACATCACAGGTGATATATGGTCTCCAACTTTTATGAATGGGATTAGTTCCCAAATAAACACATCACAGGTGATATATGGTCTCCAACTTTTATGAATGGGAGTTGATCCCAAATAAACACATCACAGGTTATATATGGTCTCCAACTTTTATGAATTGGATTAGTTCCCAAATAAACACATCACAGGTTATATATGGTCTCAAACTTTTATGAATGGGAGTTGTTCACAAATAAACACATCACAGGTTATATATGGTCTCCAAATTTTATGAAAGTGAGGAGTTCCCAAATAAACACATCACAGGTTATATGTGGTCTCCAACTTTTATGAATGGGAGTTGTTCCCAAATAAACACATCACAGGTTATATGTGGTCTCCAACTTTTATGATTGGGATTAGTTCTCAAATAAACACATCACAGGTTATATACGGTCTCCAACTTTTATGAATGTGAGTTGTTCCTAAATTAACACATCACAGGTTATATATGGTCTCCAACTTTTATGAATGGGAGTTGTTCCCAAATAAACACATCACAGGTGATATATGGTCTCCAACTTTTATGAAAGTGAGTTGTTCCTAAATAAACACATCACAGGTTATATATGGTCTCAAACTTTTATGAAAGTGAGTAGTTCCCAAATAAACACATCACAGGTTATATATGGTCTCCATCTTTTATGAATGTGAGTAGTTCCCAAATAAACACATCACAGGTTATATATGGTCTCCAACTTTTATGAATGGGATAAGTTCCCAAATAAACACATCACAGGTTATATATGGTCTCCAACTTTTATGAATGGGATTAGTTCCAAAATAAACACATCACAGGTGATATATGGTCTCCAACTTTTATGAATGGGATTAGTTCCCAAATAAACACATCACAGGTGATATATGGTCTCCAACTTTTATGAATGGGAGTTGATCCCAAATAAACACATCACAGGTTATATATGGTCTCCAACATTTATGAATGGGAGTTGTTCCCAAATAAACACATCACAGGTTATATATGGTCTCAAACTTTTATGAATGGGAGTTGTTCACAAATAAACACATCACAGGTTATATATGGTCTCCAACTTTTATGAATGGGAGTTGTTCACAAATAAACACATCACAGGTTATATATGGTCTCCAAATTTTATGAAAGTGAGTAGTTCCCAAATAAACACATCACAGGTTATATGTGGTCTCCAACTTTTATGAATGGGAGTTGTTCCCAAATAAACACATCACAGGTTATATGTGGTCTCCAACTTTTATGATTTGGATTAGTTCTCAAATAAACACATCACAGGTTATATACGGTCTCCAACTTTTATGAATGGGAGTTGTTCCTAAATTAACACATCACAGGTTATATATGGTCTCAAACTTTTATGAATGGGAGTTGTTCCCAAATAAACACATCACAGGTTATATATGGTCTCCAACTTTTATGAATGGGAGTTGTTCCCAAATAAACACATCACAGGTTATATACGGTCTCAAACTTTTATGAATGGGAGTTGTTCCTAAATTAACACATCACAGGTTATATATGGTCTCAAACTTTTATGAATGGGAGTTGTTCACAAATAAACACATCACAGGTGATATACGGTCTCCAACTTTTATGAATGGGAGTTGTTCCCAAATAAACACATCACAGGTTATATATGGTCTCCAACTTTTATGAATGGTAGTTGTTCCCAAATAAACACATCACAGGTTATATGTGGTCTCCAACTTTTATGAATGGGAGTTGTTCCCAAATAAACACATCAAAGGTTATATACGGTCTCCAACTTTTATGAATGGGAGTTGTTCCCAAATAAACACACCACAGGTTGTATATGGTATTAAACTTTTATATATGGAGGTAAACCCTAATCACATAAATCAGCACAGAACAACTGTGGTTTTGCAAGTATCAAGCAAACTATCTCAAATAAGGTCTTTGGACCTTGATCAAACCTACGACTTTACCAGTGAGAGATATTACATGATGATTAATGATGATGATATGTTATGATATTAAAATTGATGATGATGATGATGATGATGTTAATGATGATGATATTATAAAGGTGATACAGGTTAGGATGAGGAGGTATCAGGTAATGGAAAGGATGACATCAATACATATGGAGATGGAGATGAGACAGGATCTATGAGAAAGGAGACGGAGCTATGACGGTAAATGAAAAAGTCTGGATAAAGCAAATTATTTTAGGTATAATTATGTTATTAGAACATTTTTTAGGTCATTGTAATTCATGTGAACTATAGATTTACTTACATTCGCCTGAATATTCAGTCAATATATTTGTTTATTTATCTGAAATGTATAGTGACATTTAACAGATAAACTTTTGAAGTATTTTGTTTACTTTGATGAAATAGATAAGTTATATATATACGCAGTATTTTATTTAATTTTGATGAACATGATTTGCAACACATTTTCGGTTATATATTCTATCCAAGATTTATGCATGGGGGCAGTCCCACAATTAACACATCACAGGATATATATGCTATCCAAGATTTATACATGGGGTAAGTACCCAAATATACACATCACAGGTTATATATGCTTTCAAAGAGTTATGCATGGGGGCAGTACCCAAATAAACACATCACAGGATATATATGCTAACCAAGATGTATGCATGGGGGCAGTCCTCCAAATAAACACATCACAGGTTATATATGCTATCCAAAATTTATGCATGAGGTAAGTCCCGAAAAAAACATTTCACAGGTTATATATGCTATCCAAGATTTATTCATGAGGGCAGTGCCCAAATAAATATATCACAGGTTATATATGCTATCCAAGATTTATGCATGAGGGAAGTCCACAAATAAACATATCACAGGTTACATATGCTGTCCAATATTTATTCATGAGGGCAATCCCCAAATAAACACATCACAGGTTATATATGCTATCCAAGATTTATGCATGAGGAAAGTCCCCAAATAAACATATCACAGGTTATATATGCTATCCAAGATTTATTCATGTGGGCAGTCCCCAAATAAACATATCACACGTTATATATGCTATCCAAGATTTATGCTTGGGGGAAATCCCCAAATAAACACATCACAGGTTATATATGCTATCCAAGATTTATGCATGAGGAAAGTCCCCAAATAAACATATCACAGGTTATATATGCTATCCAAGATTTATGCATGGGGGCAGTCCCCAAATAAACATATCACAGGTTATAGATGCTATCCAAGATTTATGCATGGGGGCAATCCCCAAATAAACACATCACAGGTTATATATGCCATCCAAGATTTATGCATGGGGGCAGTCCCCAAATAAACACATCACAGGTTATATATGCTATCCAAGATTTATGCATGGGGGCAGTCCCCAAACAAATATATCACAGGTTATATATGCTATCCAAGATTTATGCATGGGGGCAGTCCCCAAATAAACACATCACAGGTTATATATGCTATCCAAGATTTATGCATGGGGGCAGTCCCCAAACAAATATATCACAGGTATATATGGCGTTAAACTTTTATGTACGGAGGCGTTCCTTTAATACATAAATCTGCACAGGACCACTGTGATTTTGCAAGTATCAAAGAAACTATCTCAAGTTAAGTCTTTGGACAATGATTGGCTTAAACATACGACTTTACTGGTGAGTGATTATAAACGTGATTAATGATGATGATGTATTATGGTACTTAAATTTATGATGATGATGTTAATGATGATGATATTATAAAGATGATACTAGAAAGGACGAGGAGATATCAGGTAATGGAAAAGAAGGCATCAATAAATACTGAGATGGAGATAATACAGAATCTATGAAAATGGAGATAAAGATGATATATTATATTAAAACGGATGATGATAATGATGTTGGTGATGATGATGATGTTGGTGATGATGATGATGATTATAATGATATTATAAAGGTGATACAGGTAAGGATGAGGATATATCAGGTAATGGAAAGGTTGACACCAATAAGTACTGAGATGGAGATAAGATAGGATATATGAAAATGGAGATGACGATAATACATTTTATTAAAATGGATGATGATGATGATGATGATAATGATATTGGTGATGATGATGATGAGGAGGAGGAGGAGGAAGAGGAGAGGGATTATGAGGATGATAATGATGATGATGATGATGATGATGATGATGATGATGATGATGATGATGATGATGATAAAGATATTATAAAGGTGATACAGGTAAGGATGAGGAGATATCAGGTAATGGAAAGAATGACATCAATTAATATTGAGATGGAGATAAGATAGGATATATGAAAATGGAGATGAAGATGATACATTATATCAAAATGGATGATTATAATGATGATGATGATGATGATGTTGGTGATGATGATGATACTGATGATGATGATGATGATGATGATGACGATGATGATGATGATGATGATGATAATGATAGTATAAAGGTGATACAGGTAAGGATAAAGAGAAATCAGGTAACGGAAAGAATGACATCAATTTATATTGAGATGGAGATAAGACAGGATATATGAAAATGGAGATGACGATGATACATTATATTAAAAAGGATGATGATAACGATGATGATGATGTTGATATTGGTGATGATGATGATGATGATGATAATGATAGTATAAAGGTGATACAGGTAAGGATGAGGAGAAATCAGATAATGGAAAGAATGACATCAATTAATATTGAGACGGAGATAAGACAGGATATATGAAAATGGAGATGACGATGATACATTATATTAAAATGGATGATGATAATGATGATGATGATGATGATGATGATGATGATGATGAGGATGAGAATGATAATAATATTATAATGGTGATACAGGTAAGGATGAGGAGATATCATGTAATGGATTGAATTACATCAATTAATAGTGAGATGGAGATAAGATATATGAAAATGGAGATGAAGATGATCCATTATATTAAAATGGATGATGATGATGATGATGATAATGATGATGATGATGATGATGGTGGTGGTTGTGATGGTGATGATGATGTTGGTGATGATGATGATGATGATGATAATGATATTATAATGGTGATACAGGTAAGGATGAGAAAGAATCAGGTAATGGAAAGGATGATATCAATAAATATTGAAATGAAGATAAGATAGGATATATGAAAATGGAGATTGAGATGAGAGAGGATCTACACGACTATACATGAAAATATGACAGTAGATAAAATTCCTGAATAAAGCAATCATATATCCACAGTCGACATCATTTTTAAACTGTACCAGTAGGATTGTGTTAATGTCAGCTCATATTTTAAGGAAAATCACTTTAGTATGTAGCTTTACTTGCTTGAATTTTCATTTTGACCAGTGCAGCCATACTGAGGAGGACAGTCCAGCAGTTCAAGGACCCCTTGTTGTATTTTTCCTAAACAAAATCTTTAAAAAAATTTCGAAATCTTTCAAAATCTTATCAGGTAATGATACAAAAACGTATTGTTATTTTTGCCATTAACACCATCATATTCAGACATGATTTATGACAGTTGAAATTGGGAATAAGATTTTTTAGTATTGGGTTTCTTTTGTCAGACCATGTTAAAGAATGATATTGCCATTGTACCATATAGCCGATACTGATATATATATTAATACGTCGTGACACACAACTATATTACTTGGACTTTATATTTGTAAACTTTAAGTTGTAAACGTATGTTGTTTGAAGAGTTACTTGACAAAAAGGACCATTGTCACGTGTTGGCTTCTATTGTCAGAGTATGTTCAGGTATTGACACTGACCATTTGATTAAGTATATATGCAACATATTGAAGTTAAATATGTATTTAAGTTTAATACATCTATTAAATAGAGGTGAAACACAATGTCAAAATGGCTTTGCTTTAAACTGAGCTCATAAGCTGCTATCCTTTCAACCAAACAGTATGAGCTGACAGGTGTCATTTTTTCTCCTTCGAATAAACGTCGTGTCAGACATAACGTGTTATCCTTTTGATTCCATAGTGCGAGACAAAACACGTGATTTGTATCAAGAAACGTATTCATGGCGATGACGAAAGTTGGACTTGATGTTTTGATCATATCTTTATTTTAGATTAATACGCACCAACGTAGTCGTTACCAGGTATTGAGAATGCAACACTATTCAAAATGGGATTTTAATATATTGCGATATAATAAATTCGTAAGAGTTAAAGATAATTTTCAAATGAACTTATTAATATTTTGATTGAACTGTCAAAGTGACACAAATGATAACTGTACAATGACAAAAAATACTTTAATATTCAATTAACCATCAATGCTGTCCCGTCTGTGGTGCTGTAGATACATTTAATTTAACACTGTGTTCTTGGTAGTACTGATGTTCGCAGTATATTGCCATACATTGTCACAAGCTGTAATATCAGATATTCCAGCATACCTACCGGATGTAGTATACACTAATTCAGCTACAAAAAGTGAATAAAAATATCTATTCACATTATTTCAGATAAAATATACGGACATCTATTACACATTGGCTATGATGATACCATGTTGGCATTATTCACTATATGCTAGTGATACATGTTAAGCATAACACCACGTGATAGACAAGTTAAAGGTAAAAATGAAGTTATGGGTTTGATTCTGTGTGAACATCGCGGCAATTGATCGGCGACACTTCTGCTGGGAAACTGCTACTTAGTGCTAGTGTTTTGTTTACTGGAGGTACGCTCACCAAGGTGCTTAGGTGTTTAATAATATGACCTACAAACATTTAATGTATTCACTTTCTGTTTCAAGGCATTGATACCGTTTGGCGGGAATCGGTTTCTGTGACGCATGAAAATAAAAAAAGATGTGGAATTTCAGTGAGATGGGCTGAGGTTGGTAGTTCCAACAGTCGTGGACATACTACAAAATAAGGGTCATACACTGGCATAGATCTGGATTCCGGAAAGGTGCGGGATATCCAGCTGGTTCAGGTAACTAATTTGCATTTTATGCTGAAGTGTATTAATATGTATAACTTGCCATCACAAAATTAGAACAAGCTATTATACAAATAGTTTCTACTACAGTGTAGAATACTAGAGTCTAATTATTTTATATAACTTAATAAGTAAGTAAAAAGAAGTCGTTTTTTATCATGAATTTAAAACTATATTTAAAAAAATATGGAGAGGATTGGTCAAAGTTGGGGATTGCTCTTACTTTGAATTATTTAAGCTTGAGTTTGAATACATTTCAAAAGAGTAAGGAAGTGAATGGAAAAAACTATAAGGAAAATGACGATCTTCGGGGATTGGCTGAAGAATAAGACAGGCGTGGCATTCACTTCATTTGACAATCTATCTGCCACTGACAACCACCTATAAATACAAAAGTGGATAAGAAAAATCTACCACCAACCAAAGACTGTTATGTTGTCTAAAATGGCTTCATTATGGAATTCAAGTATTGCCATTGTTGGAATGTTATGTAGCTTTAAAATGTATTGGAATAGCAGTTATGAATGATTATGATTTCCATTCTAGCGGTAAACAGGAATCGCCAAGAGGAAGGGAAATACAAACGTTTCAAATTGGATGAAACATCATAACCACTTGTACTAGTATGCCGCTTCAACAGATGATTGTGATATTGAAAATAGCGAAACTATAACTTATGCTGTCTAAAATATACATATAGAGCTTACAGAGAAAACATCATATAGTTACAGAAGAGAGAGTAGACATTTTTTATTTCAGTAGAGGTATATTGTTCTGTGTCTACGTATATGCACATATCTTTATCGGCAAATATTAAAAGCTAATGAAATTGCCAATAGAATGATGACACTTTTGACACCACATATGACATAAATAATTATGTATTTTACAAAAATCGAAACTGATATACTAACAACCTTAGTGTACACTTTCATTTGCAACCACGTAAACTATATGTCAGTTAGAAATGTAAAAAAATAATCGTCAATTGCAATTTCAAGACAAAATAAAAGTTTATTAGATAGAAACTTACAGTATTTAATTTTGTCATTCAATGCAATGCACTCAATTCACATGTTCAATAACACCATTTTCAATATTGATAGATTATTCCCTTTAATATACTTTGAAGAAAGAGAATTTCACGTTTTCGTGTCTTGTTTGTATTTTTATGACCACAGTTATGAATCATTACCATGATCAACTTTCAGAATTTCAGGACAATTTTTTTCATTAAGGCCCGATACCAAAACTATATTCAAAATTTGATAACTTTCCTTTCATTATTGACAGACTTGTGTATTCAAGGGAGTCCCTTTCAGTAATTTTATCTAGTTTTATTTGGATTTATTTGAAATTAAACATTCAAATCAAATTTATAAACTGCAGCTCTTGATGTATGTCATTTTAGGAAAGCTCATTGACGTGGAGTACTTGTTTTGTCAGACAAGTAAAGCATTGCAACATTACCAATCAGTTCAGAAATAGACAGCTTGCAAACCCAACATCCTGGTTCGTTCAGAGGATGATGTTGGTACTGATGAGGAATTTGTTGACGAGGAAAGAGTTTCGATTTCGTAAAGCCTGTATTGTCAAACTAGCTTCCAACATGTACAGTAACCACAACAAGATAGGTCCAGTATATCCCGTCGGGGGACGAATATAATTCTATTTTAAAGGACAAGCTACCAAAAGAATAGCAGCAAGTTAGTAATCTTTACCAAACACATACGTAATTCTTTAAAGCATATATACCCTGAAAAAAACTTCGAGCGTGGCTGTACAACTTGTAAGAACTTGCTCTTAATCGGTGTCAAATAAATAAGTTTAAAAAGAAACAAAAAACAACACATATCTGTTACATGAAAGTTCTTTCAGTTATTAAATCTGAATCTATCAATTGTGCAAGTGTGACACCACGTAAAAGCCTATTGCATTAATTTGGACGCGTTTACATTTGCATTTATCGGTTTTGTTAAATCTAAACAGTAAGAAATACAAGCACAATAAAACTCAAATTGACAATAAATCATTGAAATAATTACAGATATACCTCTATTGAAATACACATCGCAAACTCAGATGGCTAAACAAGTGTCACCTTCGAAAACCATTGTTCCTGAAAATACTTCAACATCAGAAACCCAAGTGTCAGCTTCAAAAACTTACTAACCAACCATTGATCGAATTGTAAGTTGTGTTTTCTTATTTTATTGAATGCAATCGTGCTTGAAGATGACTCAAAACCGTGTGGTTCTGGGTCAGAACAACATCAGTGAATCATTATTGATCTCTGCACACTCGCCGAATGGGCGTCATGTTCATTTTGTGGTTTTATGCGTCATATTCATCATTGTTGTTAAATTTCCAACTCTGTTTGGTTCATGGGTGTCAAATGAGTGATGGTAAAAAAGGAGCATTGTAACTTATACTTTTGGTAAGAGACATTTGAGTATTTGGATAGAATTATCTGAAACTCTGCAGTCCTGAAGATGTCAAGGTTGGAGGTTCGTTCTGTATATTAATTTGTATTATTTTTTCCCAATCTATATGTTATATATTTGACATTAAAATGAATCTGGAATCTTCCTGCTGGACCCGGTTAGCTTAGTAGCATATACGCTTATCAATCAAGTATTGTGAGTTCGAAGTAAGAAAGTTTTCGGCTGGATGTGTCTGACTACTGGTTTACTTTCTATAATCTAAGGAAAAACAATTTAGCTTATTAATAACTGATTATATGCTAGCATTCGATGAAAATACATATAATATATATGATATATGAATATTCAAACAATGAAAAATTACTCCCTTAAGATAAAATCATATTTGTCTGACTATGGTATTGTTCTTAAGGATTGACATGGCACTCATGAATATTCTGTGTATATTCGTATACGAATTATCGTACATAGAGATATTATTGTTGCTTAACCGATACAAATACATTATTAAATCGACATCATATCGCATTCACGAATAGCTGCACAGAGAGGGCGTTAACTACCGAACATATTGACG
Source organism: Panopea generosa (assembly GCA_029582155.1). Lineage (NCBI taxonomy): Eukaryota > Metazoa > Mollusca > Bivalvia > Adapedonta > Hiatellidae > Panopea > Panopea generosa. The sequence goes on from CM055896.1 coordinate 48,503,886, forward strand.
AAGAAAAATGAATCCAGATAAAAACTTATCGACAATACTAAGATTTCAGGTATATGTTTATTTATTAATTATGTTCCAGGCACAACAGCAAGGCAAGTCCCAAGACGAAGAAGTTGTACTCCCTTTCAGCAAAGAATAGGCTGCCATATATACTGTCAAATATGTGAGAATTTACCACCTTGAAATGATGAGGAACCCTTTCCCACCAAATTCTACAGGCTGTTTCAAAATTAGAAGAGGCCTAGAAAGATTAACAGCTGTAGTAAACACTTTCATATCCGCTAATGCAGGCCAATAAGGAGAGGATAACACCCATAAAACATATGGAGATTTTTTTTATATGGAACAAACAACTACAGAGAAGACCCTGAATCATAATGATAGTGATAAATGACAGTGACATAGATTTTACTGATAGTGATAGTCTATTTATAAGTGTTGGAGCTGTTACTAGTTGCTTCAACTTACAGTGATATAGTATGTGACTTTAACTAACAGAGACATTGCTGAACTTTGTACTTTTTCCGGTACCAGTGACAGTCGCTCTATTTGATTAAACCAATAGTGACAGTGGTATAATATGGGATTATTAGAAACAGTGATTAACACATTTCTGTTTTCAATGTTTGTGGCAGTAACACTGTGTATAACTGATAGTGACATCGCTTTACTTTTTCTGCCTTTTTTTCAGTGCTTGTGACAGTGATATAGTATGTGATTATTGTCTCACTAATAGAGACAGTCCCCAGCATGCTTCATTTCCCAGTGCTTGTTACAGTGATATAGTATGTGATTATTGTGTTACTAATAGAGACAGTGCTCAGCATGCTTTATTTTCCAGTGCTTGTTACAGTGATGTAGTATGTGATTATTGTGTTACTAATAGAGACAGTGCCAGCATGCTTAATTTTCCAGTGCTTGTACAGTGAAATAATATGTAATACTTGTGTCACTAATAGAGACAGTGCTCACCATGCTTAATTTTTCAGTGCTTGTACAGTGAAATAGTATGTAATACTTGTGTCACTAATAGAAACAGTGCTCAGCATGCTTAATTTTCCAGTGCTTGTTACAGTGATATAGTATGTAATACTTGTGTCACTAATAGAGACAGTGCTCAGCATGCTTAATTTTCCAGTGCTTGTTACAGTGATATAGTATGTAATACTTGTGTCACTAATAGAGACAGTGCTCAGCATGCTTAATTTTCCAGTGCTTGTTACAGTGATATAGTATGTAATACTTGTGTCACTAATAGAGACAGTGCTCAGCATGCTTAATTTTCCAGTGCTTGTTACAGTGATATAGTATGTAATTATTGTGTTACTAATAGAGACAGTTCTCAGCATGCTTAAGTTTCCAGTGTTTGTGACAGTGAAATAGTATGTGATTATTGTGTTACTAATAGAGACAGTGCCAGCATGCTTTATTTTCCACTGCTTGTGACAGTGAACGTTTATGTGATTCTTGTGTCACTAATACAGACAGTGCCAGCATGCTTAATTTTCCAGTGCTTGTACAGTGAACGTTTATGTGATGCTTGTGTCACTAATAGAGGCAGTGCCAGCATGCCTTATTTTCCAGTGCTTGTGACAGTGAACTATTATGTGATTCTTGTGTCACTGATAGAGACAGTGCCAGCATGCTTAATTTTCCAGTGCTTGTACAGTGAAATAGTATGTGATAATTGTGTCACTAATAGAGACAGTGCTCAGCATGCTTAATTTTCCAGTGCTTGTGACAGTGAAATAGTATGTGATTATTGTGTCACTAATAGAGATAGTGCTCAGCATGCTTAATTTCCCAGTGATTGTGACAGTGAACTATTATGTGATTCTTGTGTCACTAATACAGACAGTGCTTAACTTCTTCCGTTTTTCAGCGCTTGTGGCAGTGAAATATTATGTGATTATTGTGTCACTAATAGAGACAGTGCTTAACTACTTTCGTTTCAGCATGCTTAATTTTCCAGTGCTTGTGACAGTGGACTAGTATGTGATTCTTGTGTCACTTACAGCGGCAGTGCCAGCATGATTAATTTTACAGTGCTTGTGACAGTGAACTATTATGTGATTCTTGTGTCACTAATACAGACAGTGCCAGCATGCTTAATTTTCCAGTGGTTGTGACAGTGAACTATTATGTGATTCTTGTGTCACTAATAGAGGCAGCGCCAGCATGCTTACTTTTCCAGTGCTCACGACAGTGAACGTTTATGTGATGCTTGTGTCACATATACAGGCAGTGCCAGCATGCTTAATTTGCCAGTGCTTGTGACAGTGAACTATTATGTGATTCTTGTGTCACTGATAAAGACAGTGCCAGCATGCTTAATTTTCAAGTGCTTGTACAGTGAAATAGAATGTGATTATTGTGTCACTAATAGAGACAGTGCTCAGCATGCTTAATTGTCCAGTGCTTGTGACAGTGAAATAGTATGTGATTATTGTGTCACTAATAGAAATAGTGTTCAGTATGCTTAATTTCCCAGTGATTGTGACAGTGAACACTTATGTGATTCTTGTGTCACTAATACAGACAGTGCTTAACTTCTTCTGTTTTTCAGCGCTTGTGGCAGTGAAATATTATGTGATTATTGTGTCACTCACAGACAGTGCTTAACTACTTTCGTTTCCAGTACTTATAGGAGGAGTGAAACCGGGTAATTTAACTGAAAGAGACAGTGATGTAGTATATGATTATTGTGGTGCGGATAGTGAGTGATAACTGCTCCGGTAGAGTAACTCTCCAACTGAAAAAAAGTTAATGCTGCCAACTTAGAGTCAATTAAGTAATGGTACTTGTAAATAATTCTAAAGTTAACAGTGTTCATATTTATAGGTGCTATTAAATCGATCTATATCCATTACTACAGTGACCTATATGGAACGAGTACCAACACTAAGTCTTATTTTGCTGTAGTTGAAGGTTTAAAGCCCTTGAAAAAGCAGAGGATTACTTTACCAAGTCATTCAGCGAATGGTGTTACCCCGTCTGTCAAATTGGTTTCTAATCAATATCTTCTGAAAGTTTTCATGTATTTAATTAATATAAATCAAGGTCAATATTTGAGTTATTTGAAATTTACTAATATTCCGTAAAGTGGTGGTCTTGTTGTACTATGGACATATAACATAAGTACCAAGACTAAAATATGTACTATCAAATCATCAAAATATATTTTCTTTATTTTGGGCAGTTGCTTTCTGACAAATATATATATATATATATTTAGTGGTAGCATATTTTTAATACCTTTGTGGTGAAAGAAACTGACTGTCAATGCTGACTGGAATTTATACGTTTGATGTCATCTGCTGCTACTTCAAATATGGCGTGGATGGTATATATATGTATAAGCACTGTCAGATTAGACAGGCAAGTACATTACTTTTTGTACACTGTATTAGTTTTTTACTTGCCCCATCGTCGACGTAAAGCTTGTTAGCACAAGCACATTTCTTAGTGTGTATTATTGATACATCAATGAAACTTCAGTGTGCTTTACTACCATTAAAAAGACAAAAGGAGACAAGTGGAATTACCCGATTATTGATTTTGGACATAATTATCGCCCCTTCATACTATAGAATATAGAATTCATGATAAAGTTTTATAAAAAGTTTATATCTTATTACTACTAATCGTATACTAATGAAATAGCACATCTCTTCGCTACCATTAGACGCACAAAGTTGGATAACTCTTCTTAGGCATAATTATTGCCCTTTTTACTCTTTAATAGATAGTAGATTTTGTTTTTTTAATTACTCATAAAATGAACTTGGATTTAATTGGAAATAAATAGATGTATCTAATATAATAAAAGAAAAAAATATTATCATTACCATACGTACTATACAATGATTGTTTTCTTTGTATCTCTCTATCCAAGTGGTTTATTTGTCCAATTGGAGTGGAGACGTTTCTTCTATATCATGACGGGTTCCCTTTGTACATCAACGGATAGTGGTATTTTAAACAAATATAATGTTTTGGTTTACTTGACATTAAGTTAACGCAAAATATAACAAAATTGTTCCTCAGGGAGATTATATTTTTATTTTCAGTATGAAATTCAATAAGCATTACTGAAAATAAATCTACTTTGAAATGTTATAAACAGTCTTCGGGATAGACATTGTAGTGGTTATGCAGTAAAAGCGAAACTGGCAACGTGATTTGTTTTAAAATGACTGTTGATGTGTTTTATGATACGCAACAATGCTGTCTTACCAGAAATTAAGAGGTTTAAACAGAGAAAAAATATGCTATGAACTGCAACACGATACTGTCGAGCTATAATCGGAACAACCGCAACACTTAATTGCGTAAACAACCGTTTATTTTGTGAATGCCCAACCTTGTATTTTGGTAATGTGTCAATGTGTGTGTGAAACATACTATCAACTATGATGAAAACATAATTATATAAATATTGATACAAGTTGTTGCCCTAGGAATACATGTATTATTATCAAGAATTCACTATGTAAAATAAAAGCATTTGAATTTATCAGAAACTTGGAAATGAAAATAACGAGGGACAAGCGTCGATTTACTTTGAGGATCTGTAAAAAAAGATTTGTTTTAAATTTTAATATCGTGTTTACATAACGGTGTTAATCACAATACATAATATTTCCATCACAACATTACCTGAGGGAGAGGGGCAGGTGGAGACGTCGGTATGTGTCATATGTTGATATCATTTTTATAATATATTAATGTACAAATGTATTTCATAAAACTGGCATATTTACATTATTATTATTTTGAGGATTGTAGTTTAAAACTTAAATATTAGATGATATATGTTGTTTGTTTTATTTTCACTGGACACAGGAAATAAGCAATTTAACAATGTGTGATTTAACATTAAGCTACATAATTGTATGTAGTATCAGATGTTACTTATGATTGCATAAACTGTAACGTGTTACATATAATTATGAAGGGATGGTATTCACAGAAAACGATAAGTCGTAACCAATTTTTTTATTAAACAAAATGTTCTGTTAACAAACCTGTAAAAGGTATTTAAAAACGTTTTCTGAACCTTGCTAGGTTAACTTAAGAAAAGTCTTAATATATAACAAATAATAAAAAAATGAATTTTAAAATTTTGTTTAAAAAGCTAAAAAGCATTTTTAACTCAAAAATAGTTATAATGGATAAATACTTCATTGATTATCAAGGCAATACATTTGCAAGGTTTGAAAATAATCGGATGTAAAATAGAAAATTAAAGGATTTTAATGTATTAACAATTGGAAATGCATTACATGATCCTTTATATATACTTATTCAGTGTATAAAATGTGTATTCTAGAGTAAAAATGAATGTATTCTATGTATTGAAAATATATGTATCTATTATATTCATAATATATAATGAAATTGTATTTTTTATAAGTACTCTAAATTGAAAATGTATGTACATGCAATATTATACCGCATAGATATTGATCTTGTACTCATTAATAGTCGCCGATATATTCGGGCTTTGAAACGCCTTCTCCATACAAGCTATTCATAAATGCGATATGATACCTATTTAGTAATATTGTTTTTTCACTATTGTGTTCGTACATCGAAAATTATTATAGGAATATACAGTGAAAATTCATGAGTACCAGTAAAATACTTCCGCACAAATGTATGCTCAATATTTTAAAGGTGCGCCTTATACGTGTACTCTATATTAAAATGAATGTATCATTGAATGTGTTTATATATTGAATAACGAAAAGTTGAAATAAAACAATTATAGTATGTAGATTGTATTTATATGTAATTAAATTCCATTACTCAGTGTTTTGAATAATGCCAGAAACCAAATTATCATTTTGAGTTCATTTTATACTTAAAGACTTTAAAGACGCAATATGTTGAATATTGAAAGCATGTTTGATCCCATCATCTTTATCAGATCTGTCGACGGTGTGACTCCGAAAATGACAAATGAATGCTCTTTTTTCTAGACCAAACGTCTTAACCAAACAAGTCTTTGTTTACGATAGAATAAGATTGGATTAAAATATATTGAGATCATTTTGGGTTTAGTTTATACACATTTATTTTAGTTCGATTGGGATGAAAGTTTAAAGTTTATATGAATTGCTCCCGAATCCGAATCATGGTTAGAACCGGTACTCAGTGTTGATTTATGAGAGGTCGACCTTGGGATTGAACCCGCAACCTCCTGTGTGAATTATAGGTTTTAAATTATTATATATCATAAAAAGATAAACGATAATATTATAATTGTTATGATCAATGATAAAAAATCATGAGTTGAACACCATTTGAAAGTTTGTGTCTACCTGTATATAATGTCCGAATGTTTTTGGTACAGGCAACGACGGTGTACTGCTTATATTTAAAACTATACTATATTTTTGTTAGTTTCTTTCGATGTAAGTTGCAAAAAGTTTGCTTGAGATTTTCAACGTCGAAGTGGACTAAATCCGACAAATATTCGTTCTGGCTATAAGCTTTGGGAAGTTTTGGTGTTTGAAACTCGTAGGAATAACTGTTGGATAGGAACTGGGGATTGTTTCATGCGCATTAACTTAGTTCGAAGATAAAGGTTTGAAACAGACTTCAAATATGTAAGTGTATTTTTATGCTGGAACTGAGCATTGTTTCAAGCATATAATTTTGGTTTGGGTTTGAAACAATTCTCAAACATATGTTATTCAGACTGGTCTTATCATATAAACTAGGGTTGTGCAACAGTTAATCCAACACTACAGGGTTTGAAACATTACACTGTACATAGATCATTTGTTTGTATGATTTCTAAACATTAGTCTCATTTTATTTTTATTGTTTGAAGTTTAGGAATCATGAGGCAAGAAGCCTGAGGAAAATATATATGTTATATAGTTTGTACAAAATTGTTTAACATAGTTTCAAGCTAGGCTTTTTTTCACAGCTTAAACTAGAGAAAACACAGTCGCTTTACTGAAGATACCACTTTAAGTTCAAGATCGTGACACAGCTATTCAAAATAATGGTTTTATGTCTGAATGTTTTAATATTTCAGAGATCCATAAAACAAAGGTGCCCAGTGGCATCTATTTCATACATACTTCCAGCTGAATCAGTGGTGTTTGCTATAGGAAATGATGCAAAAATCGAAGGAATCTTTCTGCCTGTTGACAATAATAGCCCAAGTAAACCAGTATGTTGGTGTCACTGACCCAGCCTTATGCAAAAACAGCCCCGAAAACATATTACATTTCAGTTTGGACATTTAAACATGCCTGAAAAGGCACTAGGTGTTAAAAAAGATAAAGAAAAAATGCGTTCAATGTCAAAGGAAACGAAATTATAAAATGGAGTTCTATACAAGACAAAGTGGCCACTGTAGCAAATCAGAAATGAGCATAAATTTAATAAAAAACCAAGATGGAGATTCTGTATTCTAATATTTTAGCTTCTTTAAAAGATCAACTAACATAAAGCAGCCAGAACAAAGAAAAGAAAACAGTTGTTAGTTTAATGCGTTCTTTAAACCGATAAAAAGAATCCTAAATATCTCTTCTTGTATTTCGTTTTGGTAAAATATGACAGGAAAGTAAGTTTTTAAAACCATGCAATCTCGTGAAAGTGTTTTGGGATCGTTTCCTGTATATGAACATGTGAGAGTATGTCCAATACGCATGCGTGGATGTTTGTTGTTTGCATGACAGTATAACTGAGATTTATATATTACTTATCGATTCCCGGAGCTGCGAACTAAAATGCTAACTATCAGGTTGGAACTTTAAACCAAGACCGATGTCACGGGGCATAGCAGCCATACACCGAGCACGCTAAAGAACCAGAAGAGCCTTACGATGGATGTCTGTCTGTATCCTGCACTGTCCCCTACAAACCTAAAACTGATAGCACTCTTCTGGAGGCATCACCCATACGGGAAACCGGTATTAATTATATACAACATCAACTTATTGCACTTGCTTCGAATTTACATTTTTCTGTACTTATGTCTTGCTTTTCGTTTCGGTAATATGTTGAAAAGTTGCGGTAACTAAAAAAGGCGGTCAACAGTGCGTATTAGGGAATGAATTCAAACTTTAAATACTACATTGTACATATAAAATGCTTGTGTAGTAGTTAGTCCCAAAAGATAAAATTTTTAATACAAAAAGAAATAAGTTATACAACTATTCATAGGTCCACTGTTATTTTGGACACCCTGTATTAAAATGATAGAACTGTGAATTTATCAGGAGAATTAGCTTACCGTTATATGCTATTATCATTATTATTGTTTATTTATGTATTTCTGGATGACAAACTGAGAATAGAAAGCTGTTAAATGAATGAACGAGAAGAATGTTGAAGGAACAGGTTCAGGAAGACCAAAAACAGGCCCTTTAATATACTTATATATTTCTTTTATATACTTATTTTTCTGCAAAGCTTGGTGCATTTGTATTTACATTTCACCCCCGTTGTGTCCCATGTTCCCCCGTTTAACTAGTTATTTTTATTATGAAGACATTCTTGCTACACAAATATATTTGTTCTGATCATAGTCTAGTACGTTCTAGGTAATATGTGTAAATATTTGCTTGTGGAAAGACATCGTGAGATAACCACGTGTAATCTTTTCCATTATCCTCCGTTTATGATTGATTGATTGAATATTTAGCGTCATTTTTATGCCATCGAGGGCTACCAGACGATCAGTTAACCTAACCACTGTTTCCTGGGATTAACCAGTACTCGAGCACATCCCATCTCCGCAAGTAACTGATAACTTTCCCACTTGAATCAGTGGTGAGAGACGAATGATAATGAGACACAATGTCGTATGTCAAGCACAGATGGAGTCTCCGAGAGTACCGGAATTGACACCCGCGGGTATCCGACGATGGTTGGAAGAGTGTCTTCACTGTTAAACCGTGATATATTTACATAAAATGACTTAAGATGTAGGAACGTACATATGTTCTCTGTTCATGTACATTTTAATAGTATTGTATAAATCGAAAAATGTAAAATTTTATAAGAATAAAGTATATTTAAAATTAAAAAAAAAATCAATTTTTGCAAAAAAAAAAGTTTCAACTGCATTAAATAGGGCCATTGGGACAGGGTGTGTGTGTGGGGTGGGGGGGATGGGGGTGGGGGTGTTATGGGGGTCGTGAACCTCATCCATTAATTTTCAGATTTGTTTGCAAATTTTTAATGCTTAATTATGTTATGTAAGTCGTGATGTTTTAATCACCGCTACACATGTATGTTGATATACCATAATGAACGATTAATTGATCATGACTCAAACAGACTAACCATCACTCTAAAACGCTTAATGACCATAGTACAACACTGTAGGTAGCCATTAGTATATAACATGAAAGCTGAGTTGATTAACGTAAAGCAATGTTTGGTGGGATATAATATGCTCCTTCTCTGTAATGATCTACAGCCCTTCATATGAAGCACAGTGAGTTATAGAGGTAGAGTCACATTTTGTTACTGTGTCAGTATATTGAAGTTATCTTGAATGCATCAAATCTCAAAACACCACGAATTGAAAAACAATTATCTAATTATAAAGTGGTTCTAAACTTACAGTGTTTTGAACAACTGAGCCCATATTGTAAATATATAATTAAAATATTATCATGTTTACTCTAAATCTCGATGACTGCGTCCATAGTTAAACAGTGTACATGTAACCATGGTAATCGGTGAGAAATACGCTTTTAGAAAAATGAGTTAGAAAATGGGAATTTACCGAGTTATGCAAATACGCACCAGAGTGTTATTTGTACACCCCACAAAGACATGATTCAAGAAAGAAACACAACACGTCGGATAGAAATAAAAGACTAACAATGGACACACAATGTACCTTTATTGAAGAGACAAAGTCAACTACAAATTGTTGTTGTTTCTGTCAGTCCGTCCGTCCGTACGTTTGGAGCAGCAGTTGTGGGTTGCGTTGCAAGTACAGAATGGCATTGTGGGGTTAATTTTATTTTTTTCACATTTTTCTTTTCATTCTTTTTTAGTGTCATTAGGGTTGGATCTCAATTTTAGTGACATTAGGGTTAGAAAGAAAATAGGTTTTGTTTTGTTTTATAAAAATAAGATGTTTTATAACATATAAAAACCGCACCCCACAACATCATTCCACCAGAACGTCCGTCCGTCCGTCCGTCCGTCCGTCCGTCCGTCCGTCCGTCCGTCCGTCCGTCCGTCCGTCCGTCCGTCTGTCTGTCTTGTAAAATGATCATTTAACTAAATAAACTACGTTACCAATCTAACAAACAAGTTCTCAATTTAAACCGAAACCACTTCAGAAGAAAAATAAAATGTTTAAAAAATACACTGTGAATCGTGAATCTTGAATGTTATGATGAAAACAGACTTCCAAATCTGCTGGCAAGGTCAAAGGCTGTGTTACTGAATGTTATGATGAAAACAGACTTCCAAATCTGCTGGCAAGGTCCGAGGCTGTGTTACTGACGGATCGATACATTTCATTTATCGACTCTCTCAAATTTCCCACACCGCATCTAACTGCCTGAGTCACCATGCTTGTGAAGACCCTGAAAAGCACGATAGTTATTAAATTGGTGTATATTTGATTGTTTTAAGTAAAACCTGCTGCTGTTGTTGTTGTTGCGTTTTTGTTTGATGATTATTATGGTGGTAGTGGTGGTAGTTATTTGACGAATTTCTCTTTGTTGTCCACACAGTCAGTTTTCTTGTCATCGTCGTTGACATAATTGTCCTGGTGTTGTTCGCTGAAGTTGTCGTTATTCCTATTTTCGTTTTAAGGGAGCACAACCATGCATGTAGTGGAAGGGACACAAATGCAATTTTGAGAACTTTACACATAATCTAATGAATTGATAGAGACATATTGCAAATATGAAATTAAAAGTCCACATTGTGTACAGACCATGTATAACATAGTTTCTGTTTAGAAAAAGGGCATACAAAAAACTATTTTTCACCACATTTCAGGTGATATATGGCATATCCAGTTTTATTGGTGGTGGAAGATCTCAGAAAGAACCTGAGTATACCCATCGTCCTTCCGCAAGTTACTGGCAAACTTTCCCATATAACGTTTTTATTTTGATCGAGTGGGACTCTTTGGCCATAGCGGTGAGAGGTCAGTGATCTTGAGACGGCGCCTTAGACCGTTCGGCCACGAAGGACCCTACAGCTAAAACAAACTGGAAGGCTACTATTTCATAATTATTTTGTTATTACATAAATGTATTTATGTGGGGAAAATGGCTTCAGTTTTAACCAAGATGATATAAAACATTCAAAGAACTACAAATTCGTATTTTGAAAAATATTTTCATTTATATTTTTCAAAATACAAAATGTGATCCTAAAATGAACTGACTCTAACATTGGGTACAACAAAATTAATAAAACACGAAAGTTACAGACTGCATTACGAAAATGAGAACTGTTATTAATAACTATTTCATATTATCAAGTAGTGCGGGGTAACAAATTAACTCTGTTCAATACTTTTACCAAATCGCTCAAGGATCTGAGGGCCGTGGGTTCGATCCTCTGTCACGGCTATGTTCTACAGGGGTTCAACACAGCAGAACCACCGCCCTGCAGAAGGTAACTTAAAAACTTTGCACATAAAGTGTTCAGACTCGAGCCTACGACCTAAGCGGTGAGAGGCAAGTGATCTTGAGACGACGCATTAAACTACTCGACCACGGAGGTAAAAAAAATAAATACGTTTAAAACAAATCACGCTCGAGGTCCTCCCTCTAAAATCAATACTTATCATATGTGGACGAAGATTCTTTTTCAAGGACACAATATTTTAGTTGCGTAGATCCAGACCAGCGTGTGAGTAACGTTCTGTCTATATCTTACCTATATCTACATTGTTAAGCTCTTAGTCATTTAATATCACTGGCTTGTTTCATCAAAATGTTATACCTATTTTTTTACTGGTTATGTAAGTAGTTTATAGTCAATGTCCATGAAACCAAATGCAGTTTTACTGGAACCAGTCTGAAATCATGGTCGTCTGGATGCTTTTCTTATATTTAGTTTTTTTTAAACATATGTTGGTGAAACAGGAGCCTGTTGGCATCCATACTGAATGATATGGGAATGGTTCAATTCAAGTATGGAATAGTCTTTGATTTAATTCAGTTTTGACTGTCGTCAGAGGAAATCTCATTACCCGTACGGCAACTACATTGGCCTTTAATTAGTCCTCCGGCGTTTTGTCTAGCCAGCTGACAGTAACCATGTTTTTATCACACCGGACTATACAGTCTATTTCATTTAAAGACATTTTAAAACAATGGCGGAAAAGTACAGTTATTGCATTTCTTGACCATGCGTAATTTGACATTATTAAGGAAAACATTTTATGGTGCAGAATATTTCTCGAGAAATGGACTGATTTGAGTCAAACGATGGTTACAGTGTATGGAGAATAAATAGTATGCCATTGAAGGCTAACAGACGATCAGTTAACCTAACCACTCTTTCCTGGGATCATGTAAGGTTAACCAGCATTCGATCACACCCATCTTCATATGTAACTTTCCCACTTGAATCAACGGTGAGAGACGAATGACAATGAGGTTGACAGTGAGACGCAACCTCGTAAAGCAGTCATCAAGGCGACTGTGAACGGGCGGATTCGATCTTACGATAACTAGATTTATAGTTTAAGTCGCTACGAACTGAGCTAACCGGTCCGACTGCTGTGAAAAAGAAAACAAACTTGGAAATCATTACCTGTGGTCCCTTAATGAGGCCATGAGTGCCATTTCGTGCGACCCCATTAGGCCCATATACGCCTCGGAGTTGCTGTTGGTAAAATCACAGAAAGTTCTCCCATTAACGATTGCTGTAATTAAAAATTCAAACCTAAATATTAGAACATGTATTTAACTAATATTATTTCATTTGTTCACACATATATAAACGGAATAGCAGTCAATCTGGTCGATAAGAATTTTGAAATTATTTTAAAGACACACACAACAAAATCGAGTTCCATATACACATATACATGCAATAAATGACTAATTACAGCGATTGGCACATTTATATTAATTTGAATATATACGGCTGAAATTTTGGGTGGCATATTTAGTGTTGTTTATTTTGTTTAACCTTTTTTGTCTAAACAATAGCATCAGCTCTTGGATTTCATCAAGAATAAACGAACTATTTTTGTTTTTGTATTTGAAGAAAAGGCATAGCAACATTCACACCACTATATACATTTCAACAGTTTTATGAAGGATTGGGCAAGAGGCCAAAAGTCTACATTATGTGTCCAGAAAGGAGGGTCAAAGCTCTACATCGCATTATGAAAAGATATAGGGGTCAATCTGTACATCATATGTCCAAAAAGCCAAAAAGAGGGATCAAAACGGCGACACAAATGCACTAACCAAGATATAGGGAGAGCCCGCACTCCCGCACCACCCCTCCGGGATCTATTACTGGCTGAACACAAAATATTTATTTATTCAACAAAAATGTAGTGTACTAGTTTAAACTGCACATAATATAAATATATCTATAATATACGAGTATGTTATGTAGAAAGATGAAGAGGTAAATTACCCATGGGATGTAAAAATCCTTATTTCTTATTTTAAAAAAAAAGCTTAAATAAGCTAAGTATTACCAAAAAATAACTAAGCATAATATTTCTTCATAAACTTAAAACAGAAATGTACCACGTAAAATTGCAATCAAAGACTTCACACAAATCTGTTAGTTGGCTAAGAAGTAATTGGGTTTGCAAACCTGAGACAAGTACCTTCAGTCAGTTATTTCTGTTTATATGTTCTTGGTGCAAATATAGAAAGAATCCCTGTCTACGGAAATGGGTATGATACTTGATTAAAGATGATGGCGATGATGATGATGATGATGATGATGATAATGATGATAATGATATTAGAAAGGTGATACAGGTAAGGATGAGGAAATATCAGGTAATGGAAAGGATGACATCGATAAAAATGGAGATGGATATAAGACAGGATATATGAAAATGAAGATGAAAATGATACATTATATTAAAATGGATGATGATGATGATGTTGATGATGATGATGATGATGATGATGATGATGATGATGATGATGTTGTTGATGATGATGATGATGATGATGATGATGATGAGGATGATGATGATGACAATATTAAATAATATATAAAGTTTTCCTTACCGTCGTTACAATACACGATCGAATTGATACCTTCGGACTTTATATCGTCGCACGTGGTACTTTCTCCTCGGTACAATGGAACCATGTACTCTTTGATCAAACATTCGCTTGTTTTGTTGAGCCATTCCTTGCCCTGTATTAACAAACGGGAATCATTTTTTTGAAGCAAATCCTTATAAAAATATGTGTTACATTTAAATGTGTGTGTTTAACCAGTTTAGTAAGTACATATTCTAAGCCGCTACACCTGCATTTGCATTTTTTTTTTCCATTCCCAATTTAAACAGTTCCGACCATGTTCTTGGCAGCTGCACCAGTCAATGTCCATTTCAACAGTTAAGTAGGGACATGTTCTTAGCAATTAGATCTACAATTTCCTGCATGTTCACATTTTGTAATTTCAAATTTAAACAGTTGCGTAAGAACGTATTCTTAGTGATTACATCTGCATTTTCCCATTCTGTATTCTGTATGTATTGGCAAACTGGGGTTATTTTCTTTGAAGCAAATCCATATAAAAAGCTTTACTACATTTAAATATGTGTTTAACCCGTTCATGAACGTGTTCTTAACAATTCCGTCTGCTATTTCCCATTCAAACAGGTCAGAAATTGTTATTAGCAGCTACATCTTCAACTTCCCGTTTTGCAACTTCCCATTTAAACAGTTCAGTAAGAATGTGTTCTTAGCAATTCCATCTGCAATTTCCCACTTTGCAACTTCCCATTTTAACAGTTCAGTAAGAATGTGTTCTTAGCAATTTCATCTGCAATTTCCAACTTTGCAACTTCCCATTTAAACAGTTGAGTAAGAACGTGTTCTTAGCAATTCCATCTGCAAATTCCAACTTTGCAACTTCCAAATTGAACAGTTCAGCAAGAATGAGTGCTAAGCAATTCCATCTGCAATTTCCCATTTCAACAGTTCCTTCCGCAAGAACGTGCTCTTAGCAATTCCATCTGCAATTTCCCATCTAAATAGTTGAGTAAGAACGTGTTCTTAACAATTCAGTCTGCAAGTTCCCACTTTGTAATTTTCAATTTAAACAGCTGAGTAAGAACGTGTTCTTAGCAATTCAATCCGCAATTTCCTTCTTTGCAATTTCCCATTTAACAATTGGGTAAGAACGTGTTCTTTGCAATTTAATCAGCAACTTCCCACTTTGCAATTTCCCATTTAAACAGTTGGGTAAGAACGTGTTCTTAGCAAAAAATATTCCATTTACAATTTCCCATTTAAACAATTGGGTAAGAACGTGTTCTTGGCAATTCAATCAGCAAATTCCCACTTTGCAATTTCCCATTTAAACAGTTGCGTAATAACGTGTCCTTAGCAAAAAATATTCCATTTGCAATTTCCCATTCCATTCCCATGTTTTTAGATATACAAACAGTTGGTGGCTGTTTGAAAGATTAAAAATCAAATAGGAACAAGGAACTATACATTTGTTACAGAACTATCTATTGCATGGGCGAATGGAGACAATAATTCCCATAAATTAATAAAATAAAAACGATAATACCATTTGTCTCGGTATGTCAAAAATATACTGGAAGTACATAATCGCATGACTTCACTCGCCCACACAACATGTTGTTATTTCACAAAATGCATCCCCATTTTTATTCACTCACTTATTGATCCTCCCTAAACTCCATTGTTTTTAATCTACTATATTTCAATTGAAAAACATGTGTTCCCGTTCAAATTTTGCGTTGCACTCTCTAAGTACGCCCCCCCCCCCCCTCCCCCCACCCCACTGTGTATTTCCATAGCTACATAGATTATGGTACTGTGATATATTAAATGCGATATTCTGTAACGGTTTGTTCCCTATAATAAATACATCAATACATGTAAATGCATTCCTTTCTTCGCGTTTGCAGAGAAGTGCTAAGCAAAATGTCATTCCCTCACTTCATTACGTAAATTTATTCATGGGCGATGCTTCTACGACTTCCCACAAAGACAATAAAGTTGTTTCGGATTTCAGGACTTTATGATTGACACGGCAAAATTGATATCGATTTTACTCATGTAACGCAACGTTTTAATCTTGACACGAGTCCTACATGGATGGTTAACACAATATTTACCCACAACAATGCAGTCGTCTATAGATTTACACAAGAAACTAATTTATTAATATAATTATATTTTTAAAACATATTCTCTGTTTGTACATTATCACATCCACATGCAATTCCTATCTTCCATTAAACAAACTTAAACAGATTTATCAAATTATATTTTAGACTGAGTACACATATATGCATGATACGAAATGAGAAGCCGGTGCTAATACTGACTGGAAGTCACAAATGGATATGAAAAACGTACAGTAGATACAATACGAGAACGAAAATGAATGTAGGCTCAATACGCCGTGGGATATTTTAGTTTCATATTTAAGAGTCCTCCGTAGCCAAAGGGTCTAATGCGGCATCTCAAGATCACTTACCTCTCACGGCCAAGGTCTTGAGTTTGAGTCCCGCTCGCTCAAAAAAAATAAGAATGAGAAAGTTTGCCAGTTACTTGCGGAAGGACGGCGGTTCTACTCAGATTCGTTCTGAGGTCTTCTTCCATCAATAAAACTGGATATGCCATGCATAACCTGAAATGTGTTGAAAATAGCGTTACTTTCACGAATAATGTTGTGTGAAAATCCATGAAAATTGCTGGGTGTCTCTTTAACATTATGTATGGAACGTTGTCACAATTTTATATGGGCATTTTCAAAGGAGCTTATTTGATATGTCGTCATTTTATCAAATGGATTTAAAATGAAGCTTTACTCACAATTTCATCAAAAGCCTCGTAGTTGTCATCTATTTTCTTGCAGAAGTGCTTGCTAATTTTTTCTGTATACCCGTTTCGTCCACAAGGAAAGCGTCTCTCCAAACAATCATAAAACGCACACTGTCCCCAGTTTCCCAAATTCAGACATTCTGTTGTTATATCTGAATTAAAAGATTTTTAGATTTTTAGATTTTCCAGCCCAGCCCAGCCCAGCCCAGCCCAGCCCAGCCCAGCCCAGCCCAGCCCAGCCCAGCCCAGCCCAGCCCATCCCAGCCCAGCCCAGCCCAGCCCAGCCCAGCCCAGCCCAGTCCAGTCCAGTTCAGTCCAACCGAGCCCAGCCCAGCCCAGCCCAGCACAGCCCGGCATTTTTTTTATCAGAACCATCAACAGATTCCTTCAATGTATCTATTTTTCATTCGGAAACAAAGGGCCTGTTTATTAATTGATAATACCCCTAAACCATAATTTTACGTAAAATCTCGAAAATGATCTCATTTGATTGCTAACCTGGCACACAGGACCGTGAAGAAAGTTGTTTTACCTTTGTTGGCAAATTCAATTCAAACACCACTTACACCACGTTGCAATCGGCTTGGAATAGTTTCATGTAATAACAACCTCTTTCCATATAACACAATATGCTACTATAATTTGATATTACATCTGTTGGTAAACCACCGTCCTTTCGCAAGTAACTGGCAAACTTTCTCACATAAAGTTTTTGGAGCGAGTGGTACTCGAACCTACGACCTTAGCGATGAGAGGTATGTGACCTTGAGACGGTGCCTTAGACCACTCAGCCACGGAGGACCCCTGGCAATCCTAACAATATGTGATTCTTCTCCTTTCGCCATTGCACTTGATTTTAAAAATATTCAAACTTGAACCAAAGACTCATAAAGAAGGATAGAAAACCTGCATCTCTCTACTAAATGTTGATAAAATAGTGTGCAAAGAATTAATAATTTTACAAATTAATCATTCAAATTTCACAGGCAACTGATTTCTTTTACAAAAAATGTAAGGTGTAATGTAACCGTAAATGTTTTAGGTCTCACTACATAGTTGAATTTTGTTCTTTGTTCTATATAAAATAAGGTCTAAGATTTCCATGGTAAAAAAGAATTCCACATTCCAAGTATTTTTTTTATAGCAGGAATGTATACCTACATAAAAATGCACACACACTGGTAGGTTGACCAGGTTGTTTTTTTTAAAAAGAGGTAGCAGTGACACACTGAGATATTTTGAAAAAAGAAGTCCCCAAATGCTCATGAATACATGCATATGTTGAAATCCTATAAATGTCACTTTTTTAACACCAGTGATGTCTTATTGCAGTCTATACTGTGCCAACTTTTGCTCTTCTCATCCACAGCAAGAAATCACCAACACTATGAATCATTTTGAAAATATTTCAAAACTAATTTTTTTTTTTTAAGCGTAACAACGTACCGTGGGAAAAAAGGGCGTAACTGTGTAGTGAGACGTTTTATACTGTTTTAAACACACAAGTGTTTTTCAAGTACATGTAATTCCCTTGATTTTTTTCGTTGCACCATACACATTTTATTATCATAAGTACTTCAACAATTGTAAACGCAATTTGCTGGGAATTATCTTGTTTTGTAGCGAATTCCATTGTGCAAAGAAAACATTTTGGTTTGTATTTCTGAGATGAATGAAAGTTTGTTTTTGAAAACGATTGATATGCAATATTAAACCTAACGTAGTGCACACATTGCTTTGAACAACACAGCCCTGGGTATTAAATGAAAATGCTCAATGAAGCAATCAAATTTCCCTGCGTAAAGTTAAACATTTCGCTAACAGGGAATACAAATAGAAGACGTCTGTTGTTGTTGATTTTTGGCTAGAAGTAATCATCAGAAGATACGATTATTTCAATATAAATAGCTGAAGGAAAGAAATGAAAGTTGAATTATACGATTTAGTTCAAAAATCTAATTATTTACTTGATTTTTTTTAAACAAGATTCATTTAAAGAAGACAAACTTAATGAAAGAAGAGACGCGAATTGAAAATGTAATTTCCTTCGTGTACTTTTGAAATACATTATAGGGGCGGAGTACTTATAGGGATTCCCGCTACCATCCTGCACCCATCACAAAAAAAATATTTGTTTTATATGATTATATGTTTATTTGGGGGAAAAATGGGAAAACAATTTTCAAATGAACATAATCTATAATATAAAACACATAAACACATAAATACAATTGTTTTTGTTGTTGTTGTTTTGGGTTTTTTTTAGGTGGTAGAGGGTCTTAGGTACGATACTTTGATCTGTGTTATAATCGGCATAAAACATTAATAAGCAATCCGTGTGTATTTAGCGACAGCTATCAGACAAGATTTATGTCATAACTTTTAAATTTAACGCCGGACGCAGATTGGTTAGTTCATAAAAAGTATTGATCCGCTGCAGATCATCAAGACTCGTTCGTATCCAAAGCGTAAATTGAATATCGAAATGCGATATTAAGTGCAAAATGAGACCTACGAACTGTATTTTAAATAGCGAAAAGGATTCCCAAAATCGTTAGATTGTATGCTTATATTATAAGCAGGACAGATCAATGCACGTTATTATGGCGTTATTAAATTGAAACATAGGTATTTAGGTGTATTAACTTACTTACTTGTACACGGTGTACTCTAAAAACAGATGACGTTCGCAGCTTACTTTCATAATATAAGGTCATGTATTAAGGCATAGCAGCACCATTGGAAACAGGAAATGATTCCGTGAGGTAGCCGAATAAATAATCTTTGTTTCTTTTTCTTTAAAAATGCATTTCCTTATTTAAATGCTCATGTTTTATTTGAATGGCATTATTGATGTTTTTTTAACATGTTGAAAGCATTGTCATGTTTGAATTGTGAATTTAGTGGGGAAGTGGGGAAATGATGCTTGGAAATGGGCGGGGGGGGGGGGGGGGGGGGTGAATACACGATTGCTGACGTCTACTTTCACTTTGTCAACAATGTACATACTAAAAGGAAGGAAAAAACCCTTATTTGCTACAAGACCCTTACTTTCCTCATCATATTTTGGTAGGGCAGAAGTTAACAAACAATAAAATGTAAATTTCACTTCTTTTACTTTGGGTCCAAGCATGCACACTTTTTACTTACTATAGAATAAAGAAGAAACATCAATGGTGGACTTACCTTTCTCGGTCTTATTAGCCAAAACGAATGGAGGCAATTGGGTTTATCATATAATCATATTTTGATAAAATAGAAAGGACATAAATCTGGTTAACCAATTTGGGTATTGATACTTATCATTCAGCGAATTCTCGATATTAAGCCTACAAACAAAGTTCAACTTGGTATTCCATTACCAATAACTCTAACTAAATAATCACTCTTAGACTAGTAAATGAAAAGTTTACTCGTATAGTAAAAATACAAACATGCAGTTATACTGGAAAAATAACTTTTTTATTTAACTGAATTTTGACTTCCATCGCATGATCTTGTCATATACATGCAAATGTAGCACGTGTTCGACGCACTTGTTTACAATGCAACGTGAGCGTGATATAAATCGAATGCCATTTTCTATTGGTATGTCATACGCATAGAGAACTCGTCATAACTATTTTAAACGTTAGTATTACCTTAGGCCTAATTTGAATAAATTTGGAAGTAAGCATGACCTCCCAATGCAAAAAAAAAAACAATAAACAATTTATCAAAAATTATACATATTGTGTGTGTGTGTGTGTGTGTGTGTGTTTTCATTTAGGTACACAGCCGCGATATTGGGTTTGCATCTGAAACGTTATTTAAGACTAACTACAAAAATCGACCAGTATTGCTTCCGCCATCTTTATATTGAAACTGTCGCCTGTTCGTGATTTAAGACAACATCACGTGACTTGTGCAATTAATGCACACGATAAACAATGTCAGGTCAGGACATATCCGGGAGATAAGATAAAGAGATGGCGATTAAAAAAGAGTAAGCAGCTTTTAAAATATGCTCCTAAAACCTGTTTGCAAATGAAAACAAACAAATAAACAAACAAATATTTCATCAGGCATAAAACATTACTTACGTGTGTAAAGCTAATGGACTACTAAAGAAAATTCTTCAATTCCTTGAATTTATGTAATTTTCATTTTAATGACAAAACAAATAAAAAAGGAAAGTTAGAATTTTTACTCAAATATTCAAATGCTGGAAGACACTTTTGGTCTTACAAAATAATGATATCAATTCTGATTTTATAAAATGATTATATTAATTTAATAAAATTAAAATTGTCAGATAATAACACTCGGATAATCCATATGTATTATAGGTATTAACGTCCATGTGTGTAATGATTGGTTAAATGTCGGCTCATGAGTACGATGAATTCCAGTCAACATATTAAACAATAAGAAATAAACAAAATAAATAAAAAAAAAAAGATGGTTCGTTCATGGCCGAGTGGTCTAAAGCACCTTCTCAAGACCACTTACCTCTCACCGCTAAGATCGCAGGTTCGAGTCCTTCTAGGTCCAAAACCTTTATCAAAGGAAATTTACCACTTACTTACGGAATGACGGTGGGTCTACTCAGATTCACGCTGAGGTCTTCCTCCACCAATAAAACCGGATATACCATATATAACCCGAAATGTGTTGAAAATGGCGTTAGACCCGATTCAAATAAAAAAAAATACTTAAATACCTTCTATAGGTCCTTCATTTGAACCACTGTCGTCACTATCGTAAGAACTCCAAAACGTATACCAAGAAGGAACCGCCAGGCCTTGGCAAACAAAGGCGCACAGCACAATAGCAATGTAGAGCTTCATGTTAACAGTTCAATGATGTTGATGCTAATGTAACTGTTCAAACTCGAGAACTTTGTATATGGTGTACGACTGATAAAACTATGTTATCTTAACAAGCTGTGAACAATTAAAATTTATACTGATTTATTAAAGGGGTGTTTCATTTGTTTTGGTAATTTTCTTAAATACCGATATTGTATTAATAATAGTTAATATTTAATGTGACATTTTCCCCGCAATTACAACATATTCGATGGTTGGTCAATAAGTTCAAGGCGTGTTTGTTTTTAATAAAAATGACGAACTATGTATTTTATAGCAAATTATAAGCCATTGGTGGTCTAGAACAGTTTGGTTGCCCCTCACCGAATAATGTACATGTTTATAACCAGTTTCACACAATTGCGACACACACGCTTTCTTTCCATTGGCCGACTTAAAGGACACTATTAATAAGCACACATAAAATAGGTCTATCCCAATGTCATATTCGTATCAATTTATCAGTTATTGATAAATGCCATTCAGCTGGTGATTAGAACTACACCAAATGGTCATCGACCAACTTCTAAATATAAATATCCAGAGCAAATACCACCGCGACAAAAGTGTCGTAAATAATCAGGGATGTTGCAGATGTGCAGGATAAAGTATTTTTCAAACATTTCAAACATGGAGTGTGCGAATGAGTGCAAAAGGACGTTCAGTGAATGTGTAAAAAGTCGAGGCCGCATGAATTAGTTTAATCATAACAACCAAACATTGTTTGAAAATAAAAATAATAATAATAATAATAATAATAATAATAATAATAATAATAATAATAATAACTAATTATAATAATAATAGTAATATGAAAGAATAATAAATGATGATGATGATGATGATGATGATGATGATGATGATGATGATGATTATGGTGATGATGATGATGATGATGATGATGATGATGATGATGATGATGATGATGATGATGATGATGATGATGATGATGATGATGATGATTATGCTGCTGCTGATGATGGTGATAATGATAATGATGTTAATGATAATTATTATGATGATGATAATAATAATAATCATAAATAATAATAGTAATAAAATAATAATGATGAGTATAAGTCATATTTGCAACAGTTCACATTACACGTTATATTATGGCTTATCCAATTGTATTGGTGTAGATCTGAAAAACACTTAGGGCCCATTGTGCTGTAAATATAGTGTATCAGCTCTTCTCGAACCCATGACCTCAGCGGGAAAGTGATCCTGAGACAACACCTTAGATCGCTCGAGCACGAAAAAAATGTTGTTTGTGTATGAAAACAGGATATTATTTTACAAATCATTGACCCTGTGTTTTGTCCTTCACCTTCTGGTACGTACACATATACGTACACATGTACCATTAGGTTCAAATTTGTTTCCTATTATTCATCAGCCCATAGTAAGATAAAGTTTTAATCATCGTGACTGATAACGTAGTGGATAACCCTAGTTTGAACATTAACACCTTGGGTGAATATGATAAAATAAAACTGGGTAACTACTTACAGCAAGGACTTGTATATCTATATAATTCCTTGCTTACAGACACATATTTCAGGATACCTTTTACTGTAACTTGCATATCAAGTCAGTGTTTCGAATGTCGGCGACTTTTGTTTTGTATAGTGTTTAGCGTTGTTTTCAACAACTTTTTTTCAGTTAGATCGCGACGATGTATGCTTAAGACAGAATATAACTGTACCTGTACGATACCTGCATGGCCCGTGATTTCGGGTTCCAAAGGAAGGGCCTTCAAGTCCTTTATAAACCCAACGTGATGTGGTAAAGTTATAGCAGTATACATCTATTGATATCGTAACGTTTAAAGTAACTAAGTCTGGTGACACATTTCATATACATTTAGTCGAATACAGCTATCTTAAACGTAAGACAGTGCATCTTGTAGATTCATTACTGATATGGAGTCTTCCCATCCCAATGGTGGTCGTGTCTGATTTTGAATACATCCACAGATTTTGCATCAACAACATGTGGTAAAATGATCCACAGATTGATAACTAGCAAGGCAATTTTCCGCAAAGTACTGCTTCTACACAGGAAACGTGTCTTGTTCAAGGACACCACAAAGGCCGTGGTAGGCGGGAGGATCGAACCCTCCGAGAATGGGTTCCAAGCTCTACCACTGCTACATATGAAATAACATGATACTTCCAATATATATATATATATATATATATATTGATATATTTATTATCAAATGTGAAATATAGATGTCATTCCAATATGGAATGTAGATGTATTTGGTGGGGAAAATAAGCCAAATGGTAACTTTGAGAATGACACGGCATGTAAGAAAAACGACACCGTTTACAACTTATCTCCCTTTGAGTTTGTTTGTTGGTTGTGAAATCCAGGAAGGGTAGTACTGCTGGGAAGCTCTTTCTGCACGGTTTACAAGGCTGGTATAAGTGGAAAGTAAAACGTAGTGTTTACAATTCATGGTAATCATTTACAAACATTAATACATGTTTGCCAAAACAGATGCTTGTAAGCTGACACCAAACGTAAGTTATTAAAATGTCAGGTATTTATTTTCATTTTCGTACTTAGCATAGTTCGCCACAGCAGGTTTTGGGGGTCAATCCAAACACACCAAACCACCTCCCTACCCTCCCCCCCCCCCCCCCCCCCCCCCCCAAACAACAAAACAAAACAAACAACAACAACATTAGTATTCATCCCAAAAGATAATAATCACTATCAAGACATACAAAAACAGTACAAACCAGAAAACAAATATAAAAAAGGAGAAAATAAACTTGATTGTGGACTAAATATCATAACCTGTAAAGAATATGCATGTGCTTCAAATCACTAGTCACGCCTCTATGTGGGACCAGCTGGAAACTATGCTTGTAATTATTTATATACTGTGAAATCATTAATTTTCGTTGGGTACTAATTTTCGTGGATTGCGTGGGGAGCCTAGGCAACGAAATCAGATACCAACAAACTTAGTTTACGCTATGTAATGCTGTCAGCATATAAATTACCTGTGTTCATATGCCTACGTGCATCGCATTGTGGTAAATAATCCATCCTTTATTTATAAATTTTCTTTCGTCATATTGCATCAATATTTACATTGATAATTTTGGAAACAGTGTAAGAATTTTTTATACTCATATCATCTTTAATTCCACGTCCATCCGCTGATAGGCGTGTGTGTGTAGCGAGATGTGTTATAATTTACCCCATTACGTGTTTGGATTTCAATCAGATGTCAGAGGATACTAAAAATAGACCGTGACGGTCACCTTGTAGCTAAATGCTTTCGAGTTTAAACAGTTTAAAACAATGTGACGTATAGACCTACAGTAAACATTGTAAAAAAAAGTGTAAAACATTGTAATGGGACAGTATGCACGCGGACAAAGAAAACTAAAACAAGTTTCTAGGGCAGTAATATCTTTTATTTAGTGGTATTTTTGTCTATTGACTTTGTTTGATGCTGAATATTGCATTAAGTTTTCATTTTTACACTATTTCTCAACAAGTACATAGTTACAACTAACACCCTGCATCATATTATATACTGCAGATATGACCTACATTTCATGATCCATTGACATTGTTTGATGCTAAATTTTGCATTTACCTCCAATGTTAAGTTTTCATTTTTACAGTATTTCTCAGTCAGTACTAGTAATAGGACACTCATACTTGGATCATAATTACAATTAACACCCTGCATTACATAATATGGATTTAACAGGGTTTTATTTTAAAACCAAATATTCGGCGAAGTTTGTCCCTGAGTGATTCCCCCTCAAAATAGCATATTGACTTTACAAATAACCATCAGTTTTAAAACAAGATTTCTTGCTGCCTGACTGATAACACTATTGCATGTGAAGGTCATGCAAACTTGTCAGTTATGGAAAATGTTTCTGTCCGGTCATGTGTCATTTTGATGGATGTCAATGATGATGATGATGCTGATTTGAATGATGAATGTTTAAGTAGCAGCTGTAATTTTATTTTAACCCTATCTAAAATCCTCCCTTCCTCCAATTAACGTCGTATTTTTCCCCCGCTTAAAGGCACCGACCACCTTCCTCCAAAAATGAAAATAAAACACTGATATAAACAAAATGTTATAGAGAAAATCGCTAACTAATATCTTGAAGCCACAAAACATACCCAACTGGATAAGAAGTAAGGCTGTAATATTTGATAATTAATGGTAAGAATGATAGTGATCTTAACAGTGTTAAACTTTATTTTCCAGTTTGCTAAAGCCTTAACAAAACAATTTCCCCTCAATCATGCTTATTTGTCCCAATCTCAAAGGTTTTATGGGCCTGTTCCCAATTTCCAGGAAAAAAGCTCTGAAAGTATCGGTCATGATTGTGTCTTAACTGATCAGCAATTTGTGGAAGTGAAAAATATTAATTTTGATAACCGTTTCCATATGGTTATAATTACAAAATTTTGAAATTAATTATATTTCTTTTAGGTGTAGCAATTTTTTTTAACTGATTTAACTGAAAAAGAGAGAGTAAAAAATGTATGGCTATTTCTTGGAGGGGATGGTTATTGGATAATTCTAATTAGGTCAAAGACTCATATAAAAGGATAAGAAACTTGAATCTCTCTACTAATTGTTGATAAAATAGCAAGCAAAGAATTAATTAATATTTTGTCATTAATCATTCAGATTTCACTGGCAATTTATTTCTTATACACACCTACTAATCGCAGAGCCCGCATTGTAATACAGCATCAACGTTTTAAGGTGGGGGGGATTTAAGGAATTTTACGGCAAGTTTTAAATATTTTCATGAAATGTATTTTATTAAAACATTTTTCGAAAATCTGAACTGTCATCAGATGTTCAGTAAAACAAACCTATAGTTGACGGAAGTTAAGCTGAATTAGTCATTTAATGAATGTATCAGCACTTTTGAAGTGGTAACAAAAGTGACCACATGGTTGCACCTGGAGATCTTCAGTCATATTTTCAAGCAGACAAGGCCTGTTTTTGAGCTTTCTGAGGGTATACCATATAATATAGTTTACGTACGCGAAAAGTTACGCAATATGTCGGCCGGTCCATATACATAATTAGGAAGAATAATACAGTACAACACTATCATTGTCATTGCTCTGGCTTGTTTACTTCGTATACTCTTATTCTAGCATTATTAATGAAACAGTTTGTAAATATCTGCTTAATAACTTGTTTCTTCATGGTGAACATAAATCTAGATGTCAGCCGTCCATATTTTCTTGGTGTACACTCCTGCTCTTTCATTTGTTTCTGCTTAAATGGAGTAGCAACTGTTATGTACATAACATATTGCCTCCTTTCTGGAACCAGTCAAATCCATCAAGTTATACCAGAATGTCATTTTTTAATAAGCCAAATATGTCAGTTAGATAAGAGTTATGTTCCTTGTTATCAGCTATTTCAGATGAGCATTATAGGGCTATATGTATATGGTATTTTTCTATAACCACCATTTTCTTTCTTTCAGATCGAAACAATAATGGGGCTTTTTAAAGTAAAAGGGAAAAAAGGATTAAATTTATGCATTAAATAAAAAATATTACCGCCTCAATTAAGCAAAAGATTTGTTATTCTAGTGATTCACCTATTTAAAAAAAAATAAAGATTTCCTTCTCACCTTTACTTTGAACATCAACACCATTACGTTTATTGGATGTAAAACCAAATACTGTAACAAAATACCATATAAAACATTAGTCAAAGTGAAAACTACCTTTCACAGATTTTGACAAAGATTGGTATGTATGTTACCAATGACTTTAGAGAACTGTTGGACGAGTCGCTTGACAACAACGATTATATTGCACATCAAAAGTGTTCTGCCAGTTCTCAAGAATTTAATTAATATGAGGATCCAGTTTATGAAGAACTGCATGGAATAAATTGGAAACAGTAAATCTAAATGAACAACTTCAACACCCCTCCCCAAACCACATATCAGTTCTTAAGAAACTTGAAGATGTTTCTGGAATCCAAGTTAAACTTCGCCTTCCCTAGGGGGAATATTTTCAAGAGATTAAATCGTTGTCGACCAGCTGCCTTCTGTTTTCAACACAGGTATACTTGATCAAGTTAAAATGTTAGTTTAGGCATATTCATAAAGCTTGAAAACTGAAATTACATATGTATGTCTTTTTCTTAATTCATTATAGAAATGTATATATAACTTTGTGTATACGAATAAATATCATTTATAGGAAGAACGTAAACAAGCAGGAGCTTTGACCGACAGTTTGTTCTTATTTCTATAGCACCCCTTCGCTGTAAAGTATCCGCCTGCTTTGTACTGTATTTTTCTTTATAATTCGTTATGGAATTGCCGCTTTTTCACATAACTTTCTGCATATGGCATGAACTATATGATATGGCCTACACTCGGAAAGTCCTTATATAAAAACAGGGCTTGTCTGCTTGAAAATATGACAGAAGATGATCTTCTGGTGCACCAATTTTGTCACTTTTGGGAGCACTTCTGTCCATTTGTTGTAAGTAGAGCAATTCAGGCCCTCTTGGGCCTCTTGTTTATCTATAATTGTTGTGAAAAAAATATAACTCTGTTTTTCAATCTTGTCTTTCAGAATCTTTGAGAATGGCTGAAAAAAATAAAGACATAGATGTACTGGTGAAAATGCAAAAACAGCGGCCAGCATTCTCACGGATGATATCATGGGAATTTAGCCAAACAGCAAACACACCATCAACTAAGAAACGTAAACAGAAGAAAAAACGGGTAAGTTTTATATGATCTTGGGATGGTTCTTTGTACGAGATGAATGTTTTGATCTTATACATTAACTTATAACACACTTATTGCAACATTGAAATTAGTGTACTATTGTTTTTAACCACGTCACTGTTGGCTGGGTTCTAGAAAGGTTAACCAGTAACTATTCACTTTGCATCTTAATTAATTCCTCGGTGAAATGTGAATGACAGTGAGACACAATTTCTTGTATCAATCTTCACTGAGACTGTAGCCAGGTGCAGATCTGAACACACTACTGACTGAATAAATCTTGATCCGATTGTGTGCAGTAGATCTATAAAACAAACAATTCGATTAATTATTATTTTAAAATTTGGATCGTCATACAATATGCAAGAGCTATTACTATGTCTTGCCTTGCATGCTGAAGGTAGAGGGTTTCCATCCCTGACCGGGTCATAGCAAAAACTTAAAGGTCTTGGTCTGGTGGGCCCGGTAATAGTATAAATTAATGTGGGTGGGGTATCATACCATGTGTCTGCGGCATGATACTCCAGTGTGGAAGCTCTTAGAATAATGTCTCAGGTAGACACCCTCTCACAATATAATGAAAATTTGTTAAGCAACACTTAATACCTCACAACAACAGCAACAACGTCTTGCAAATAACAGGAACCTCCACTGTCATTTTGTTAGAGCAAAACAACACTGCTATCACAAGGAAAGCATGACTGTAGAGCTGTTTTTTTCCTCACACACGATACTAAATTCAGATATTTGGATGTGCATACAATATAAGCACTTGCCATTGAATAATACTCCAAATGACTAAGCGGCAACAAGAAATTTGATGGCCAATCATGAATGTTCAGTCTTGACTGGGTATGGCTTTGTAGCATGTAACAATTTAGCTCACTGAAACACTGAAATTTCAGATTTATCACTCTTCATATGTTGAGATTTCAAGTCCCTCCTGTAACTTTATCATACATGGATGGATTTCAAAAGCACTTGACACAATTTATCAATTGACCAACATGACATGACGACATGTCACACGTAAGACACACATGTATACTTCAAAGGTCAACTTTGAGTTTGACAACACTTTTAGTCTGTGTGAGATTTCGTGTCCGGCCTGTAACTTTATCATGCTGAGATGGATTTTATAAATACTTGCTACAAATGATCAACATAACATGACGACTTGTCACACTTAACATCCAGACTCCCACTTCAAAGGGCAAGGTCACAACTTAACTTTGTTTGACAACACTTTCTGCCTGTTTGAGATTTCGTGTCAAGTCTGTTACTTTGTCACCTATGGATAAATTTCAAAAACACTTGGCTCAGTTGATCAACATGACATAATTAAGTGTCGCATGTAAGACCCAGAACCTTTCCTCAAAGGTCAAGGTCACACTTTCAATTTGTTTGATATTATGTGTCTGGTCTGTAACTTTGTCTTTCACTTGGCTCAACTGATCAAGATGACATGACGACATGTCACACCTAAGATCTAGACCCATACCTCAATGGTCAAGATCACACTGAGTTTGTATGACAACACTGAGTCTGTTTGAGATTTCAAGTCCATCCTGTAATTTTATCATACATTGATGGATTTCAAAAACACTTGGCTCAATTTATCAATTGATCAACATGACATGACGACGTGTCATGTTAAGACCCAGAACCTAACCTCAAGGTCACACTTTCAGTTTGTTTGATATTTCATGTCTGGTCTGTAACTTTGTTTGACATGGAGGGATTTTAAAATAGCTTGACACAAGTGATCAGCATGTCATGATGATGTGTCACCTGCATTTACCTGTAGAAATACCCAGACCATTACATCAGATATCAAGGTCAAGGTTACACAAAGGTCAAGGTCATGCTTTAATGTAAAAAAACATGAAATGGTATGTTAAGTCTGAAATGTCAGTCCATTACTCTTGATATTCATGGATATATTGATACCTATTATAAAATATATTGTTATTTTCACAGACCATTTAGGGGGCATGTGGCACTTACCAGTGACATTTCTTGTTTTATTTTCATTAGGGATCATCTAGTTTAACAGATTGTATGAAGAACACAGAAGATGCTCCATTGGATGATGAAGAAGGGAACTCTTCTGAGAGCAGTGACTATGAAACTGCCCCTGAAGATGAAGTTGAGTTGTTGGAAATGAGTGGAAAATGGAGTAGCTCAATTGCTACGGATACAACCTTTGACAGTTTAGATAGTCTTACAATAGACGATGTTTGGAGAATAAATAATGAAGCTGTTAATGAAGAAGATGACGAAGATGACGATGAAAATGATGAAGATGAAAACTTAGAAGCCTCAGGTGGTGGACTACACCCTGGTAGAAGGAGGAGACCTAGCAAAAAGCAGAAGCGAAAACGAAGCAAATATTTTAGAGTTACTTATGCAAATGATATCATGCCTTTAGGAAATATCTGTGACATGACCAATGATATTGATTCGGTGTTTAGTGATGTGAAAGGAAATGATTTAAAAATTCAGCGAAGAGTTCTTAGTCTTGCAGAGTTGTGCATGATGTCCATAAGACGAAAACCGACGTCAAAATATGTACAAAAAAAAACATCGTCTTCTGAAATACCTACAGGGATTAAAAAGTTGATATCAAATTGGAGGTACACTCATAGAGAGCTGGGAAATCAGTTGTCCTTTCTTCAGAACTACATTCTGGCTGCTGCTAGCGACAAAACTGAGATTTTTACATATCTCATATACTTTGAAAATGATTTAAAAAAAATCAAATTTCCACGCAGAAGTGTCTGGTGTCCTTTTTCATATCCTGTAGGAAAAAATGCTAGTACTGATAGCATATCACATCCAAACCAAAAGGCTGCATCTTTCCTATTTGTGCCATCTCTGCATAAAATTGCAGAAACTGAGTCTTGTGATTCTCAATACTATATGAACTATGCAGTGGAGTTGCCGTCCATTATGTCAGGTAACTATTATTGTTTTAGAATTGACTCTACAACTTTCTTATTTAAACCTTTACTCCATAGATACCCGTTTTCCCACAATCACAGAAGGCCTTTGAAAACGAGCAATCTGAACACTTCCTACACTGTTTTCCACTCTGTCAGTTAATATAAACATAATTCACCTAATAACTCAAAGCCTTCTATATTAGGTATCATTATTAGAGGTGTCCAAAGGCATCTATGTGAAGTAAAAGGTTAAAGATCCTCCATGGCCAAGTGGTCTTTAAAGGCATTGTCTTTCACTGCTAAGGTCATAAGTTCAAATCAATATCAAAAAGTTGTGACGCTGTGACTGAAGATATTTTAGTTTGTGGTTTTACCATGTGATATAATAAAAAACAATTACGTGATATTCCCTGGATGAAACGTGTCATGTCTAGATTTCTGACTACAAAAATATTGAGTTGGTAGTTCTTTTGAGAGATAATAGTGGTGGAGAAGCAAACCAACTTTAATTTCTCGGTACTCAACAAAAACTGACTCAGTGAACGTCAGGGTAATAGCCTAGATGAGGTATAACCATATCTCATTCTTTTATATCACAGTATACAACTTGTACTTTTGTGGTGTAATATTCGGTAGCAATGTGCACAAGTTTTCTTGGCATCTAGTGACCTTTCATTTCTATGCACAAATAAGAAAGAATTATGCTTCCTCTAAGGAGTGGCCTGCAACCTATAACCTGATTTGCTGTTTAAACGTGGCATTTATGACGTTAACAGTCATATACTTATGCTATTTTACATGACTAGTTCCGTACAAGTTGAGTGAACTAATGTCAGGGTTGCCCAGCTATATTCAGTTTGAATATTTAGCATAATTTTTATGCCATCAAAGGCTAACAGACCATCAGTTAAAGGGTACCGCACGTCAGAATATAAATGGCTATTTATCGTTAAATAGACATGTAAATAACACAAAAATCAACAAATTTTAATTGTACGAAATTTATCAAATGAGAAAAATGACATTAAATATCATGATTTCAAGCGTTTCCTAAATGCTATGGGCGCCGCCATTTTGTAGCTCTTTTGTGATGGAGGTATTCGGTGACGTCATAACTGCACTTCCGTTCTAGTTATCGCGCAAATTGTATTGTGTCGTTAGTGACTGCTTCTTATGTATATACACTAATATACGTAATCAGTTTATATACAGATATACAGTGCATTAGTGAACATCGAAGGTAGACAATTAAACGCGAAAACGATTCTGAATTGAAGGACTTAACCCATTAAACATTGTTTTCTCCAGCGGAATAAGTGGGTGGAGTAATGCGATATGTTTTGTGGGCAGTGTTGTTTTTAGTTTTCCTAATATGTGATTTCACATTGCCTCAGTGTCAAGCTTCTGGTGACATCACTCGCAAAACGCCTTTATACTTTGGGGTAGGACTTAAGATTGTAGAATGAAGCGTACCAATGCCTTGGCGTACTACTATCCAAGGATACAATTTCTGATGATTTCAGTACGAAGATGACCATATGCGACATACATATAAACTTAGTGTATATTATCCAGTGGGAAGCTCTTAAAAATGTGCTTATAACATATAGCTCAGCTGATTTCTGAAATTTAATTTGTAATTTTATATACTCTTCCAAAATATTGTGAAATTGATATATCAAACTTTCACAATATTATAATTGCAGGCTGTTTGAACAGATGTGATAATCCAATTAACAATAAAAACAAGAGGTTAATGCCAAAACATAAGGTGTGAAAACGACATGGTATCTAAAAGTTGTTATTAAAATACAAATGAAGGCCAATTAATTGTGACAGGCCCGATTAGCTCAGTCAGTTACGTGTCTAACTATCAATCCTGGTGTCTCGAGTTCGAATCCCAACCCGGCGACAGTCTCTGTGATGACTGACATACAACATTGTGTCTCAATATCATTTGTCTCTCACTGCTGATTCGAGTGGAAAAATTATCAGTTACTTGCGGTTGTTGGGTGTGCTCAAGTACTGGTTAACTTTTGCAGGAAACAGTGGTTAGGTTAACTGAACATCTGAACAGTAAACCCTCGATGACAAAAATTGATGCTAAATATTCAGTCAACCATTAATTGTTCATAAACTCATTTTATTAATTTTATAATCAATAGGCAATTTAGTTTATTGATATATGGCTTTTTCACAGTCAACTAGGTCATTATTCTTGAATAGACATTTGAACTACCTCTACTTCGCAATGAAAAAAGATAAAGTAAAACCTTTGTTCCTTTATTTATTCATTAATACATGAAAAGTTTTTTTTTACCGTTAAAATAGTGTTCTGGTATACAATTTATGAAAAATATTCATAAAATCATATAACATAATTTTTTTACTTGTAAGTTTGCATTGATATTGAAACCCTAATTAACTGAAAATGTTTAAATTAGTAATAAGACATAATACTATGTGATATAACATCCTGTCATAAACCCTGGGGTCATTAAACCTGGGGTGATCACGCTTATTAGGGTACAATATGCACAATGTGGCAGGGTATTTCTCATTACCACATGGTGTGAATGTGGTGTTGGTGAATTATGAAAGCTCAGCAGGGTGCCAGTAGCTGGACAGTAACATACACTTTGTGCAATATGCCTGTAGACATTATATTTCATATGACACTCCCTATAAGGAGACACATTCATATATGTTCAGAGAACTGGTAGAATAGATAATCATTATATATCAAATTGGGTAGTAACACCATTTGAATAACCAAAAGACAGTGCCAGTTATGTAAAACAACACAAAAAAAAAAACCCAACTCATTCATGCTTCATCTAAATTTACTAAAAAGGATATGAAATCAAAATTTTATCAGCCATTTCTCAGTACGCAACAATGGCCGCACCAGCTAAACACGATAAGAAAAGAGATATAATATTATTTCTTATTCTCTCTTAGACAGGTAAATATATGTAACAAAACATTTTCCCTTAAATTCCATTCTTGGTCTAATTAGTGTTTTTTTTTTGATAATGTATTGACTGAGTAGCAAACAGTATATACCCTGATAGTACAGCATGAATGTGTAGGCTCGCCTGGATCTACATCAACACTGACGGCAATAATTACTTTTTTATCAAGCTAAGGGTAATTTTACTATTTTGAAAAATTCAATCATCAATGTCAGGCTACATGATAAGATGTCAGAGTTGTGATTGATGGGTTTCGGGTTTGATCTCTGGTTCATGATCGGTGTGACTGTTTAACAGTTATCATCTTTTTGGGTGAAAACTTCATAAGACATTGCTGTGACATCTCTGTATTATTTCTGTGATACATTCTAAATCTTCTAAATTTCCAATAGTGTGAAATTGCATCTGCAGCACGTATTTTCGTCAGACGAAAGCATCATTACAGTTTTCGCAGCTGCAAAAATCTTTCACGTGTGTGAACAACTGTGCCGTCTCACTATTTCTCTCGTCTTCTAATTCATTTAACTCTGGTTCTGAAAATTCTGGTTCAAAGTTGTAGGCCACAAGTCCTTCTCCGTTACTAAAATCCATTTTATTATTCTTGCGAGTACTTTTGCCGGTGACTATAATTGCACGTTTCTACATCTGCTGTAGCGTATAAATCAATTATGTTTTAAACCGGAAGTGCAGTTATGACGTCACACAGGTATCCAATATGGCGACTTCCACCATAAAGTCGATGTGCGAAAATGACCGTTACAAAACGAGCTGATATATCTTTATGGACTCGAATTTATGCATAATAATACTATTAATAGAAAGCTGAACTCATAGCTATTCATATTATCCTGTTTTATACACAGGGTTGCGTTCCCCTTTAAGCTAACCATTAATTACTGGGATCCTGTAAGGTTAACCAATATTTCAGAAGTTACAGGACATCTCGTCCCAAGGCAACTTGTCCCATATTTTGAGACAACTCGTCCCAAGTTTCAAGACAACTCATCCCATTTTTGAAAACAATTCGTCCAATCAAAAGGCAAGTTGTCCTAAACAATTCTTACACCTGTCAATAGGATTATCCTTTATGACACCATTGATTGGATAATTTGAGAAATATAAAATACAATTGGTGACTTAATTACTCAATTATTAATTAGTGTGACAGGTATTGAAAATGTGTATGCAAAGTAAGAGAGATGGACACACTCGCATTCCTGGGTACAGAAGTAGAACTGCCAACATTTGATATAAATATTTTTATAATTGAACTTGTATATATAGTTAATAACAATATTTTAGCAATCAATTTACAATACACAAGCAGAAAAAGAAGATGCATCCAAATTACACACATTCTCATTTAAAAATATTCAAACAAATTCCTTTCTTAAGTATACTTTAGCACATTTTTTTTTATTAAACAAACATGACAATTACAAACATTAAAAAAGAATAACATACATTTACATACTGGTACAACAAATAAAATATTGAAATAACACACAGCACATTTCAATTTCCAAGCTGAATTCCTTTAAAAAATACAAACATTGAAAATTACAAACCTAAAACTTTACATTCAACATATAAAATAAAAATATATACTTGAAATAACACACAGGCGATCTCATTTCAAAGAAGAATTTGTTAAAACTTTTAGATTTGGTCTTAAATAAAATATTTAGTTGCTTAAATAAAAGTTTAATCAAACAGATTAATGCCAATTAGTTTTTATTAAATTCTTAATCACTTAATTATTTTGTGTTGGGACGTCACGTCTTGTCTTTTGATGGGACAAGTCTTTAAATACGGAACGGGTTGTCTGGAAACTTGGTATGAGTTGTCTCAAAATGTGGAATGAGTTGTCTTGGGATGAGTTACTTTTGAAATGAGTTGTCCATAAACCTCTTGAGCACACCCATCTTCACAAGTAACTGAATACTTTCTCATTGGAATCAGTGGTGAGAGATGAATGACAATAAGACAGAATGTCATAATCAATCATCATGGAGACTGTGTAGGGGTGGGGATTGAAACTACGACCCTGGATTGATAGTCAGATACACTACCGACTGAGCTAACCATATGCTTTATTCAAATTATATTTTTTTGCATTTAGTATTTCTATATTTACAGCATTTGCAACAACAATTGATTTGATGTTACCCAGCTTTGTGAAGCAGCAGAGAGGGAAGCAACCAAATATCATGGACAGTGACCTGGTTAATAATCAAACAGCAATTGTAAGAGTGAAAAGGGCTCTTAACCTCAGGTAAGTGCAGATATTCTACAGGAGACCTCTGTGGTTTAGTGGTTACTTTCCTGGATTATCAAATGAAAGGTTGAGGGTCCACTCCATGCCAGAGGCTGGTCTCCACATTTTGTATATAATTTCCCAGTACTTTCAGGGATTTTGAGCACCCCCCTATGAGAATTGCAACCTTAGTGCTAACTTGTGACATAGTTCATGATGACATTTGCTGAAAAATGATGTGTTCTATTTAGAAATTGATCAGCTAGTACATTCCATTTCCAGGGTCCTCTGTGGCCTAGTGGTCTAAGGTGCCGTCTTGAGATTACTTACCTCTCACCACTAAGGTCGTAGGTTCCTGTCCAGCTCACTCAAAAAACTTTATGTGAGAAAGTTTCCAGTTACTTGCAGAAGGACGGTGGTTCTACTCAGTCTGACTCAGTCTGAGGTCTTCCTTAACCAGTAAAACTGGATATGCCATATATAACCTGAAACGTGTTGAAAATGACGTTAAACCCCATTAAAAGAACAAACAAAAAATACCCACTACCTACCTACAGCCTATTAGTAGCATAGTAAAAGCTGATCTGAGAGAAATGGTCACAGGCTTTCAACTGGGCCCTAATGATTTTTTAAAATTTTGTTGCTACTTTTCTCTACCTTTTGAATTTCTTTTAACTTTTCCAAACTTCCCAGCCTTTTTTATTTAATTTTGCCCCTACTTTTCCCTACCTTTTCTTAAAAATTCCTGCTATTTCTACTTTTTCAGAATCAAATGAAACAAATATTCTAACTCTCATTAGGCCGTTTTTTTGGGGCTCAGCGCCTCATTATCCATGACCTGGAATATACTTTTTTCCCCTAATTTAATGAAAATTCCCCTCTAAAAAATGTTTTTTTTAATTGCTCTTGAGGGGTGGGGTTCTGTTTAATAAAGTATCTCAAGGGAAAAAAACACTTTGAATGTCAGACACTCTTAAAAAATAAAATAATTATTGAAATGGATAAAAAGCATCTCATTATCATTAATAAATAAAATCCAAATGGTTTGGTATGTCAAATTCACCAAAATGTGACAAAATCGTAGTGTTATTGGAGTGGTAGACTTGAAAGGAAATCCCCATTCTAAAAACAGACGTCACTTAAATACTGCTTGAAGTCATTCTAAGATAAAACAATTTTTTTAACATCTAAGCCTGTATCAATGGTGGATCTCATATTTAAAAAAAAAACAACAGCGTATGCTCCTATATGTTATTGAATATTAATTTATTTCTACAGAAAAATGTATACCCGTTCACATAGTGTGCAAGTTCACAGTCCCCCTCTAAACTGAAATCCTGGACCTGCCCCTGTGCATAATGAATCAGATTGAAATCAAAATGAAACCATGTGACCCAATTTATACCTCACAAAATTATGTTGCACTTTTAAGTGGGCAATCTATTTTAGTATAACCTAGGCGCGTTACTAAGCCCAAGTAAGGAAATCCCTCTTTTAATATATTATTTGGGCATGTTTAAATATATACATGTATGTCTTTTGGCAATACTTGGAGTCGGTGAGCATGATATATTGGAAAAAAATGTTTTTAGCCAATTTTAAAGTTAGATAAATTCCCTTTAAAGAAACCATGGAAATCTGTGACTGTTCAGATTAGTATTATAAGTGTATTCCTGCATAACACATTTACTACACAACATGAAACGATAGAAAACTTTCCCTTCGAGGGTCCTGGCGGCATTCCCCCAAAATGAAGGGACAGTTTCCCTCATTCATACCATGTGGTTAAGATGAAGAATTAGGAAAATATTAAACAAATTATATGAATTTTTGCTCAACAATTTTTCAGTCAGCAATTAATTCTGTGTTTTGTTCCAGGATTTCTTAGACCTGTCTGCCTTATTAATATGTTGCATTAATTATATACAATGTACATTTGTATCCAATTCTCTTCACCAAGATTATATCTTAATATTTGCAGATTTCCAGGTTTGGTGAAGGCCTTGTTTGAACAAGTGCTACCATACTCCATGTGGGCGAGAGGAAACGTGACTATCGCAACAGAAATGTTTAGAGATCTTATCTCAAAGGAAAACAAATGTACGTTGTTAACCAAGTCATTTAGAACTGCCCATATATATCAAAATATATATGGACTCTTGTTATATCTTTTCAGCAGTTTACTCCATTTATTGCATATTTGAACGTGAGACACATGTAGGTTAATATATCTTGAATAAATATACAAAGTAACATTCTACTATTACCAGTAGGTAAAAAGTTACACATTATTCAATACAGTCATCTACACGATCGGGTAGCAGTGCGATGAATGTTATTTTAACTGAGTGTGTTTCTGTGTGATGATGCCATAGAAATGTCAGTGTTTCTTGGACACTGTATGAAAACAACTGCACTGCATATGAAAACAGCATGAACATATGTTTAGACAAAACATTTACGGATAAAAAAGACCAATTCTATGAGCAAAAGAACTTGGGTGGAATTTTGTTTCCATTCAATGGATAAATAGTGACTTTAAAAGGTTAGACCTGATGTAAAAGTGGCATGATTTAGTCTGTGCTCTGTGTTTGTAAAACAGGAATATTGAAGATGATCATAAAGTTTTTATCAGTAAACCTGGAGACGAAATACTTAAAAGAGAAATTATATTATAAACATACTACCATTAGGGAAAATTTGAATGAAATAGTTTGAACCATTTGCAAGATATAACGAAGTCCACATATTTTTTATCATCCCAAATACTTGAAGGAACCACAGATAAGCACAGTAATATATCTCACAATAAAATATTACACAAAGTCTCTATGATAAAAAATCTTATAAGTCTGTTTCGCTGGAGGGGACTATAGACTTACCCTCTGTCTGGCTTCATGCCATCCGGAAAGATCACTCGCACAGTATCCTAGCTAGGTCTGTGATACTAATTGCATGTGGATAATGGGCAATAAAAATATAATGCAGGTCATTCTATTTTTTCAGTCAGCCAAAAATTGTGGTTATTATGGCAACACAACTGAAAAAAATTATAAATGCAACCTGGATCCTGTGGTAACTTAAAAAATATACAAACTTCATTTTGTGAAACTTAGCATGTGGATAGAGCATATCATTTTACTACTTTTCTTTTGAGTGGTGGGGGGTGGTGGAGTGGGGAGAGATTTATGTATTGCTCACAATCCTCCAGTGCCTTGTTACTATAGTATCATGGAATGTTCTAGAAGAATCTACAATACTTGGTAAATTTTTAGGTAACTTAAAACATTTAAGTAGATTCAAGTTTGAATACTAGATACCTGTTTGCCAATGAAAAGAACTTCCAAAACATTGACCTTATTTTCAACTCCACAGTGTTATAAATGACCCATATCTGTAAATGTGGCCTCATTATACAATTAATCAGATAATCAGCAATACATGATATTATATGTGGCAATGTTGCATATAAGGGGAGCAATGGTGTAGAGGATACAGTGTTGGCCGCTCACACCAGAGGTTGCTGGTCGAATCCTCAGCACAACCTGATGCCTCTAAACACAACAAGAGACGACTGGAGAGTGGTTCATATGAGATTTGATCTTTCTTTGCAATTAAGCTAAAATAAATAAGTATCAAATAATATTACATGTAATCATTCATAAAATATTGTATATGTAACACAATATGAGGTGGGTCCAAAACGTTTGTGGACTCATTTGAAAACAAACAAAACACAGTTATTATGATGTAACATACATTGCCGGAATCAGATGCCTTTTTGTCTTGAATTAGGCAACGTTCAAAATACGATAAAACTGAATCATTTAATACATAATTACATACAATGACTAACCACCTAGCGGCCCAGGTCGCTACGACATAGTGGCATAATTTTCAGCGCGTCTTTAGTTTCTCAAAGTAAGATCCATCTGTTGTAATGTTTTTCCCATGCCTGCTGATTTATTTACAAAATATTGAGTCAGACCATTTTTTTTCAAATGATTTTACTACATGGTGGTGAGATCATGACAATCTTTGTGTCTATACTTGGAAAACTTTTGTCTGGCGGGAAAATACTTCAAAATCGTGAGTGCGTCAGTTGCGATGGCCGTCTTCCTGTTCTATATAGTTGTCTTTCATAGTGGCCCATCTGTCGGAATACCACTGATGCCATTCCTAGACAAGGAAGGTATACTGATGGTTTCCCCGTAGATGTTTCTATGATTTCGCTCGTGTCTTCGCTGTTCAGGGGTGTCACAACACGCCATCATTTTACTTCAGATTTTTTTCAGTTGTGTTTACCGGTACACAATCTTGTGTTAGATATAAACAAAATTGCCAATGGAGATGAAATTTATAGAATATTATGTTGGGATAATGTGTCATCTGGAGTACAAAGCAATAAGCAAACATGTTATTTTGCACCAAAACGTATGCAATATAAAATGTAAGTATGGGTATTGGAATAGTCCTTCTGACCTGGGCCACCAAGTAGTTAGTCATTGTATGTAATTGTTTACAAAATCATTCAATTTTATTATAAATTTATAATTTGTTGCCTATTTGATGAGAAATTTCCGGCAAATGTCCGATTCCGGCAATGTATATATCATCCTAATAATTGTGTGGGTTTGTTTTTAAACGAATATGTCCATGGAGTTTTTGGACACACCTCATATGTAATCATGTACAGACATAATATAAGATGTTGTCTTACACTATATTTCAATAACATACATCGAAAGGTATGTAGGTCATGTGACTTACATGACTAATCAAGGTCAATTGATTTTTTGATATTAAGGAAATAGATTTTGTGTATTTTCATTGTTTAGTAATAAAATTATAATTATGCGTAATTTCTTGTCTACTGTCATCAAAGTGTCAAATAAATTTGTTTTCTGAAGGTCGCAACAGAGCAATGTACCTGAGCGAGATTGCGAGAATGCACGGCCACTTCGGAGATGACACTACATGTGACAGGTTTTACAGATTGGCCTCAGAAACAAGTGTAGAAGAAGTGAAAGGCTCTGTGAGGGACATCAGTATAGATGAAGTCACAGAACAGACTCAGGTGCTGTTAGCCTCGGTGGCTGATATGGGGTATGTGTGCCCAATATTTCCTCTTAAAGAAAGTACAGTCAAATCTTTCTTAAGCAGCCAGTCAAGGGAAGGAGCAAAAGTGACCTTTTGTTGCTTAATACAGGTTAATTTATTTTGAATGCATATAAATGGGAAATAGATAAGATGGTTGCTTAAGACATGTAGCTGCTTAATGGAGGTGACCATTTACAAAGGTTTGACTGTAAATCAGGATTATTTTAAAATTGGCTAAAGATTGTGAAGGTTGTCCGGCGGTGCTGTCTATCTTTGGAATCGGAATTTTGGTGGATTTTATATATCTATTAACGATAATTAGATGCTTTGTATCCATTTTAGAAATAATTTTATTTTCTAAGTCATTTATAGCAATTTTTCCGCTATATATTTAAAGGCACAAACATGTCCTTTTTTTTTTTTTTTTTTTTAATATTTAGTTCAATATTTGTTGTTTTTTTATTCCCGCATCTTTCCTCCGTGTGAATAAAGCAAATACAAAACACCACAAAAGATTTAGGACTTCCCCCTATGGGCATAGTACCACCATTGGAAACAGGAAATAGTTCTGTGGGATAGTTGCATAATGGCAGTTATAAGTAATCAATGTGTTTTTTAAGAAATGCATTTTCTTTGTTTTAATGCTCATTTTTTATTATTTAAATGGCATTATTGGTGTATTTTGAACATTTTGAAAGCATTGTCATGTTTGTGTTGTGAAAAGAACAAAAACCAAAGGTCGGCTTACACCTAAACCATACTATAACCAGAATGAATAAAGCAACAGATAAAGTCGACAATGAGGGTCAGATTTCATTGAAAGAATATAACCATTAATCTGTAATTGTATATTCGACCCTCAAAGTAGAGCTCTATTAGCAGCATCCTCTTTTCACAGAACAGATTATTGAGTCCATACTGCAGTTTAGATATTTTGATACCTAACCTCTATACTTTTCTATACTTTTGTCAATATTTTGACATTTTTAGCTCATCTTTTTGAAAAACGCGAAGAGCTATTGTCATGACTCTGTCATCGTCGTCATTGACATCATCTCTGCTGGTTAAAGTTTTATGTTTAGCTCAGCGTTTTGTCTTTCTGAACAAACTACCTTAGTTACAGTGACTGAACTTCATAAAAACATTCATATCATGCTGTACAAATAATGAATATAGCTAAATTTTTAAGTAATAAGTATTGATTCTGTAAACTGATCACCATCCATTTAAACAATTTACATAACTGACCTTGACCTTCATAAGGCATTGTCTGGTTAAAGTTTTATATTAAGCTCAGCTTTTTCTCTGTTTCTGAACAAACTACCTATGTTATAGTGACAAAACTTCATAAACACATTCATATCTTATACAAACAATGCATTTAATTATTTACTTAACTTTCCATACTTTACCCTCTAAAACCTTAGGTTAAAGTTTTTTGTTAAGCTTGGGTTTGCCTAATTTTTTTTTTAAAATCTATTTGTTTTGTTAGTAATAGATATTGACTCTGTAAACTGATCACCATCATTTTAAAAAAGTTTGCATCACTTACCTTGACCTATTTAATAGGCTTAGTTAATACTTGCATTGTTAAGTTCTATGTTTAGCTAATTTGTTTCTCTATTTCTCAACAAAGTACTTAAATTATAACAACTAAACTTCATAAATACATTTATATGATGTTAAAGTTACAATCAATGAATATAGCTAAGTTACCTTAGTTTCTATACTTTAGGCTCTAAAACCTTAGGTTAAATCTTTATTTGTTTAGCTT
Organism: Panopea generosa; assembly: GCA_029582155.1. Classification (NCBI taxonomy): domain Eukaryota; kingdom Metazoa; phylum Mollusca; class Bivalvia; order Adapedonta; family Hiatellidae; genus Panopea; species Panopea generosa. The sequence goes on from CM055896.1 coordinate 48,547,596, forward strand.
GGGTTTGATGATTTTTTAAATATTTTTTTAGACCTGTTTTGTTTCTTGGTAATAGATATTGATTCTGTAAACTGATTGATGTCATGTTAAAAACAATATTTTTATGTCACTGATCTTGACCTACTAAATGGACATAGTAAATACTTGCATTGTTTTGTTAAATTAGTTTTATGTTTAGCTCACCTTATTGTCTATTTCTCAACAAATTACTTTCTTTAAGTGACTAAGCTTTATAAATACATTCATTATACAAACAATTCATATAGCTAAGTTATCTTAGTTTCCTTAATCTAACTCTAAATCTGTTAAAAATTTTTGTTTATCTTGGGCTTGATTTTTTTCTTAAAATCATTTTTATTTTTCAGTAATAAGCATTGATTCAGCAAACTTCTTACAATCATGTTAAAAAAGTTTTTACAATACTGACCTTGACCTTAACTTTAAAAAGATGAGCGTCTGCCTCCGCTTGCAGTGCTCTTATTAGGATGTACTAAAATAATAAAAAGAGCATGTGGTCCAGTGGTAGAGAATTCGATTCCGGGTCGGAGGGTTGTGGATTTATTCCTCCCCAATGGCTACATGTGTATGTGTAGTGTCCTTGAGCAAAGACACTTTTTCTACATGAGTTCTCAACTGGTTCTACCCAGGAAGACTTCAAGCATGATTTGTATAAGTTGTAATAACTTGTTTTACAATCAAAGTAAAATAAATGAGGTAGATTCATATACATAGTAGTTTGAAACACATGTCTGCTATAAACTAATTATGAAAGCCATTAACTTGCTTCAATGTACAGGAAAAGTTTGCTTTGATCATTCGTATAGATTGTTGACAACTGAGAAAGCACAAAATTCCAATCGCTACTGGAGTACTGCAACAAAACTACCTCGGCCCAAAAAACAGACTATTCTGGCACACATAGAGTCGTATCTATGTTTCCACGCTGCACATTGGGAAGGTAAGCAGGCATTTTTTATGTGATACTTGATGTCCGATTTGTATTTTTGACCCAGGTCCGTAGCGCAAAGGTCAATGAAACTTGTCAGGAATGTTTATGATCATGAAATCTAAAAAGTTTTCTTGAACTGGTTAATTTGGGCCAGTAGAGCTCTACAGACCCTATTTGATCTCTTGTTCTTTTCATTTCATTAAATAAAAGAATTGTCTCAGACCCTCACAAGCCTTGTGCTTGTTTCTATTTAGGTAGATGCAAGAATCTGTGATATAGTCAGTCGAATCCAAATCCCCGACATCTCCCAATTCAGGTCTGTTATACCCATTGAAAAAGAGGGAATTCCATGCCTGTCCCACAAGTCTTAGGACTAAACAAACTGTGATTTCATTCAACTTCCACTGATTCAATTGACCAATCAGCATAGTTTTATTCACTGTCATATAGGGAGAGTGAGAACTTCTTCTACTATCAAAAGTTATAATAAATATATACTGTATACAGTGTTTCTCAAAGATTAAATTACTGATAAGAATTATATATGTATATATTTTGTGACCTGTGTAGGACAAGACTGGTTGTGCGAGGCAGTATCAAGGATCCAGGGTTGTGTTAAAAACAATCCCTATCTGCATCATCATCTGTCCATGATCCATGCACTGCAGGGTGATCAGAAAGCATCATCAGATGACATTAGGAACTACAGGGCAACGTATGGCATTGGTGTTTTATAAAATATGCAAATAATTACTCATTTGGGTAATTTCGTTTTTTTAATAGGGTTTAACGACATTTTCATCACAAATAATGTTATACATGACATATCCAGCTTTATTTTTGGAGGAAGACCTCAGAATGAATCTGAGTAGAACCCCATTCTTTCCGCAAGTAGCTGGCAAACTTTCTCACATAAAGTTTTTGAAGCAAGCGAGACTTGAACCTACAACCTAAGTGGTGAGAGGTAACTGATCATGAGACAGCATCTTACACCACTTGACCCTGGAGGACCCTTTGGGTAATTGCTATGCATGGGGTAACGTTTATACATTAGTCGTCATGAGCAACAATATGACTCATTTGTGGCCATATTTGTAACCAATGTTTTTTATAAAGGAACTTTGATACAGAGAGAAGCATTGGTTTAATAGACACACTTGTTTTACATAGATTCTTTCAGTGTTTTCCATGACCCTCAGATTTTGAGTTTTTGTTTCACTATTTAACCCTTTTCTTCTTATAGACGCCTTTGGACACCTCTAATATAGAGGCCTTTGGACACCTAATATAGAAGGCTTTTGAATTATTGGGTGAATTATGTTTATACTAACTGACAGAGTGGAAAACAGTGCAGGAAGTGTTCAGATTGCTCGTCGCGAGCAATCTGAACTCTTCCTGCACTGTTTTCAAAGGCCTTCTGTGATTGGTGCGGGAAAACATGTATCTATGGGGTAAAGGGTTAAACAAATGGTGCCAATAATTCCCTTATCTGCCTATAAGTCTCATTCTATTTAATTGGGGACAAATTACCCCCAATTCAAAAATGTATAGGAAAATGCTGTTCTTTGTTTGCAACAGTATATTTCTAGTGTTATCTTTTGTTAAAGAAACATTAATTGCATTGCCTGCACATCGGTGAAACATGCTTATAACAATTCATTTAAAGCAGTCAAAAATGTTCTGTTTAGAAGTTTAGGAATACAGACGTCAACTCAGTGTTAACAAATATTTGTTATTTAAAAAAAAAAAAATTATTATCCAATAAAGTATGTGTAATGCTAATTCGCTGCTATTCATATTTTATGAATGATTTAAACATATGCCTGTTTCTGTTTTAGCAATTTTCATCTGCCAGGCTCACAGATCCTATCTTACTTAGGGCACAAAGCAAGGAATCCATGGCAACCATTGGTTGATATTGTGGCGAATAATAGAACTCCCATCATGCCTCTGAATGTTGTGTGGAGGGCCAAGTTGCAGTCACCAAGGCTATCAAGTCACAGGTCGGTCTAACTTAATGTATAATTTATGCAATAGTTAAAAGAAAGTTTTTTGTAAACAAAATTATTTTGATTGCAAAGTAAGCTCAAAGCTTTGTGAATCATCCATGAGTGCATGTTCTGTCACAGAATAAGTGTGGGTGTTTTTTTAGCTCTTCTGGCCAGAAGGGCTTATGTGATGGCTTATTGTTTGTCATCTGTCGTCTGTTAGCAGCACTTTCTCTGAAACCACTAGGCCAATTAAACTCAAACTTGACATGGAGGTTTCTATTAATTATTTTTTATCTGAAATTCAAGATGGCCACCGTTACTAAAATAGTCAAAAACTTTTTAAAAAAATCTTCTCCTTGTGAATTGCCCCAATCTCATTAATATTTTTAAAACTTTGAAGCTTCCATACTGTACACAAAGTAGATCTGGCAGCATTGCATTAAAGGTCACCTCAGATTGGCCTTTCATGTTATTAATATTCTTAACAATTAATCTAAAGTTACATTTGCAGTTAATTGAGATTTACAACATGATGTTGATTGATAAGTTCTTACAATGTACTGTTTCCTGGGCGTCGTTTCAACCATAGTGATCATCCTATGTTGGTGTATGAATAAAAAAAGTTTCATTATAATCCCTGATTTCTATTATTTCTGAAAATCGTTAACATTTAACATGAGTGCTGCTATAATGTTTTAGTTGTAACAATTATAAATGTGTGATAATTGCACATGATATTGGGATTCCAACTAAATATAGATTTTTCTTAGGTTAAAATAGATATCTGCTTTCACTTTCAAAACTTGGAAAGTAATGCTCTGATTGGCTGGCAGAAAGGTCAATCTGAGGTGACCTTCTATGCCCATCAGATCTGTACGTAGAGTTTTGAAGCTTAAAGTTGATCTGATTTTAATGAGATTGAAACTGCCCAACAGATTTGGAAAATATTTATGTAGTAATGATAACCACAACTATAGTTCTATAAGATTTGTTCAAATGGTGTCCTTGGGGTTAAAAATGACCCCACCTGATGGTTCAATTAGGGACACATGTCATTATAATGAACATTTTTTTTTTTTTTTTTTATATGGAAATGATTTTTACTATATTTTCATAAAAGCATTGTTTGGTCAAGTGGTTCAGATGTGTAAAAAATGACTGTTTCCACTGTCTTAAGGGGTAAAAAATGACTGGTTTCCACTGTCTTAAGGGGTAAAAAATGACTGTTTCCACTGTCTTAAGGGGTAAAAAATGACTGGTTTCCACTGTTTCAAGGGGTCAGGAGGTGCCCCAAAAAGGTTAAAATCGGGAATTACAAAAATCATTTTCTTAAGAACCGTTCAATCTGATTTGTACCTATTTGACATCAATTATTCCTATGTGTAGGTGTTAGAATGAAGCTAAAGATCAAAGGGCTACTATTTATAGGGACCCTGTAAGGGGACTTAGAATTTTACGTAGGGAAACTATGGGGAAAACAGAAAATTCTCGTTTTTTACATCCATTTTAGGCAAAATTATTTTTCAGTTTGACTTCTAAAGCATCATCTTGTCATAAAAAAAAGAAGATTTGGTTCAATAATGAGCCAGGGTGGGTCAGGAAAGGGTAAAAATAGACAATGTTCAAAAATCTTCTTCTCAACAACAGAACAGTCAAATTTGTTCATATTTGATACAGATTATCCCTATGTGTAGGGGTTTGATATTTGTACAAATTAAGGGGCTTGTATTTATAGGGGTCCTGTAAGGGGACTTTGAGTTTTACATAGGAATACTATGGGAAATGGAAAATTCCAATTTTGTTCAGTAAGAAGGACTGACTCTACATAAGGGACCAGGTGGTCACAAAATGGTCAGCAACTGGTCAGTCAAATGTGTTTTTTTTTTATAGTTAACCCTATGAATAGGGGTTTGAAGTTTGTACAAATCAAGGGGCTATTATTTTTTGAGGCCCTGCAAGGGGATTTTAAGTTTTGCATATTAGGAATACTATGCAAAATGAAAACTTCTTATTTTTTCATCCATTTGTTCAGAATTTTTATTCAGTTTGAGATCTAAAGGTCTTATTTAAGAATTACCTCCCTTACATGATGGTAGCAAGATTCTTACGCCCAAGAAATTAGATCTGTGTAAAGTGGTTGGACATTATTTTTGTTGAAAATGCATAAAAATGTCATATTTCTTTGTGCATATGAGAATATTGGAACATTTTCATGATTTCTGCCAAATTTGGATGACATTGGGTCCTGTTTGAGGAAGCTATAACAGTTTAAAGATGCATAGTGATACACTGCAACAAATGGGCAGAATTGTTAAAAATGAAGGGGTGTTAAATGTTAAAAAGCAACCTGGTATATTTTTATACATAATTGGTCCAACAGAGGACTGATTATCTATGGGAACAATGCACTTTTAGAACCATTGGTAATGTATCCAGTGATCAAGAAGGGAATTTCTCTATATATAGAACAGTACAAAATTAATTGTTGTGTTAGACATGAAGCATCTTCTAGTCATAGCAAATAAGATTTAGTTCAATAAGCAGGATTGAATTTCTATAAGGGGGCCAGCTGGGGTCACAAAAGTGTTAAAATTGAACATTCTCAAAAATCTTTTTCTCAACAACCAGTCTGTCAAATTATTTCATATTAGATATAGATTATCCCTATGATTAGAAGTTCTAAGTTTGTACAAATCAAGGGGCACTGGGATGTTTAGAGGTCCTGTGACTTTTGAGTTTTACTTAGGAATACTATGGGAAAACTTCCTTTGATGTTCCAGGGATATTTTGGTGATTTAATGATAACGTGAAAAGGAAGCTTAGTCCATCTTTTTAGTTAAATTTGGTCAAGGTCACTGTTTTCAAAAATGGAAAATAGATTCGCATTTGATTTTTTGGTTGAAGTTATGTCGATCGGTTCCTCCTAACATGAAAAGGAAGCTTTATAGTATAACTCTTGAGCTAAATTATGTGAATGTCGAGGTCACTGTTACTAAAAATAAGAAAACTGGTTTCCAATCAATAACATATCTTTCCTTTAACAAGACCAGATGAAATTTTGTAAAATGTTGCCATTGAGGAAAAGGAATCCAGATAACTGTTCAAGGTCACTGTTACTAAAAATAGACAAATGGTGCCTGCTCCTTGATTTCAGTTCTGCTTTAGACATTTTGACAAAAAAATTGTGAATTGGTTTCTAGCATGAGAAGGAAGTTGGATATTGCTTTTGATCTAAATTGGATGAAGGTCAAGGTTACTGTGTCTAAATATAGAAAAAAAGAATTCTATTCAATGAAATTCTGTTATTTAACACAAGATGAAACCTTCTGAAGGTATGATGTAAATACAAATCTTTTGTGTATTTTTATCTATTTTTTTTATTATCTATTTCTTCTTAAGAAGATATCGCAAAATCAGGAATGTTGAAATTATTATAATTTGGTTTTGTCATTTAGACCAATGGAGGCTGATGTAAACAGCAGAGCTTTGAACTTGCACATCAACGACAGTGGTCACTTGACAGGAGATATGCAGATGTTACTACCCCCGATCCGTGAGGTAGCATTTGATCCATACACAGGGTAAGTTTGAAGTTTTATCTGATTAAATGACATTGTATGATTAAGGAATTTATTTTATTTGATAAGCTTGTCTGTAGGATATAGTGTTAATAAGTGCAAACAACTCATATCTGGATATCAGTTTTAAATTTGTGGTATAGCATGTTTGTAAAAAAGATAAATAATTTTATGTTTTGATGATAAAATACATGCATATTCATCATTATATAAATGTATTTTAATGAAAAGGTTCATCTTTCTTTTTTTGAAATTGATTTTTGAAAACGGCATTTTCAACACTTGACAGGTTATATACATACATAGCGCTTCCAGTTTTATTGATAAAGGAAAACAACAAAATGAATTTTAGTGGAACCACCATCCTTCTGCAAGTTTTTGTCAACTTTTTGGGCCAAGCTAGGCTCTAATTCATGACTTTAATAGTGTCTGAGAGGTGAGGTCTTAAGACAACAACACCATTTTACACCACTCAGCCATGTCGATTCATGAACAGGCTCACACAAAAATATGAAAAGATAAGTAAATTTGTACTAGTGGGATATCTCTCCAATACATGAAGGGTGAGAGTTAATATAAGTTGAATATTGTACCAATTTTAGAAATAAATTGCTCTACGCTAAAACTGCATTTTAATTAAAAACATAGAAAAAAAAGAAATTAAAACAAGTGTTATTGTGTTTCTCTTGGGGTCAAAATTGTTGTTTGTCAAACCTGTATTAGCTGTCACCTCTACTAAGCAATCACTTGTCTTAAACAGCCACAATTTCTATATATCATTGTTATAATCAACCTCACCTGCCTTAATTAAGGAGTCATTTTCACTCTTTCTTTTGAGTGGCTGCTAAAGACAGGTTTGACTGTGTATTGATATTTTATGGCAGTCAATCTGTATTTAACAACCATTTACTTTAGTGGGAAGGTTTTTTCTCTTACTTTAGTGGCTTCTTAGGAAAATTGATCACTTTATTTCATTTTATGATAAATGTTAAAATCTTTCTTTGTATCTCTTTCAGTTCCCTTGTTTTAAACAATATTCCAAGTTATACTGGGTCATGGAAGTCAGTTGTATTCCCACCTGAAGATTTCCATTGTGGTTTGTATATAATCTTTACTATACTTTGGCAAAAGGCTGTTAGAGTCATTTAAATATTATTAAAACTTTTGGCTAAACTATTTTGCTTTTATGTACAAAAGACAGCAAAATAAGTATTTCTGAACTGAACTTTACATTGGCTACAAAGTAAACTACTTAATACATGTTTTGGCTTTAACATAAGTACATTTCATGTGTTTGTGTCGGTGGGTGGTGGTGGGGGAAGGGGAAGGAGGGGAGCATGTATCTTAAAATAGCAAAAAAAGCTCATATAATGTATCTTAAAATAGAAAAATTATATCTCATATAAAATAGAAAAAGGATATACTTTAGAATCTGGTAAATAAACGTATGCACTTATATTAATTTTAGTTTCACTTTTATGCACTTTTTTTGGTATGTGCTTATACTGAACCACTAAACTATGTGCTTACATGTATATTTGATATGGGCTTATACATAAGCCCTATGCATCTGTTTTCGACACTTTGGTTAAATACTAATACTAACATCTGTGTTACCTCCGTTGTTTTTATAACTCATTTTATACACATGAAATGTTTCAAAATTTTATGTAAACATTTTAAACATAAATAAGTTGGATAAGATATTGTCTACATCACTGTCAGCTGTATCAGAACTCAGTGAGTATGGTTTTCTTTTTAAAGGAGTTTTATCCATGGTGAATGTACACTGAATGGCCACAAGCAAATTGTTAGGTATAATAACATGAGAAATTGTATTGTATTGGACGAGTCTAACTATAAATAGAATGTAGAATGACAATGGGAGATTGGGATTACACTGGTATCTAGTTTGTGTTTATAGCAGCAAAAAACTATTCAAACAACACGATTATCGGAAAACGATTACACTTCAGTAGATGTCAAAAGGTAAGAACACTTGTCACCTTACTAGTAACCAGTTATCACAGTATTGATCATGACCGTTACCAAATTTTTAACCGTTAATTTGTTTGTTTACCTGTATTGGGATATGCACCTATTACTAACATAAAATGACGGTAAGAGTTTAACATACGCTTATTATCGCATATAGGTTAATGGTAAGGTCATAAATGCTTATTTTTGGTATACTCTTAATATTCAAGTATGCGCTTATTTACCAGATTCTACAGAATCATATAATGTAACTTGAAATAAAAAAATGTTATCACATGTAATGTATCTTATATTTCGTGTGATGTATCATAAAATAGAAAAATGAAACCTCATATAAATAGAAAAACTATATCTCATGTAATGTATCTTAAAATAGAAAAAACTATATCTCATGTAATGTATCTTAAGATAGAAAAACTATATCTCATGTAATGTATCTTAAAATAGAAAAAACTATATCTCATGTAATGTATCTTAAAATAGAAAAAACTATATCTCATGTAATGTATCTTCTCATGTAATGTATCTTAAAATAGAAAAACTATATCTCATGTAATGTATCTTAAAATAAAAAAACTATATCTCATGTAATGTATCTTAAAATAGAAAAAACTATATCTCATGTAATGTATCTTAAAATAGAAAAACTATATCTCATGTAATGTATCTTAAAATAAAAAAACTATATCTCATGTAATGTATCTTAAAATAGAAAAACTATATCTCATGTAATGTATCTTAAAATAAAAAAAACTATATCTCATGTAATGTATCTTAAAATAGAAAAATGTTATCTCATGTAATGTATCTTAAAATAGAAAAAACAATATCTCATGTAATGTATCTTAAAATAGAAAACTGTTATCTCATGTAATGTATCTTAAAATAGAAAAACTATATCTCATGTAATGTATCTTAAAATAGAAAAATGTTATCTCATGTGATGTATCTTAAAATAGAAAAACTATATCTCATGTAATGTATCTTAAAATAGAAAAATGTTATCTCATGTGATGTATCTTAAAAATAGAAAAACTATATCTCGTGTGATGTATCTTAAAATAGAAAAATGAGACCTCATATAAAATAGAAAAACTATATCTCATGTAATGTATCTGAAAATAAAAAAATGTTATCTCATAATTTATAATGTATCTTAAAAAATAGAAAAATAATATCTCATGTAATATATTTTAAAATAGAAAAATGACACCTCATATAAAATAGAAAAGAATATTAAGCATCATTTTTATGTCATCGAGGACTAACAGACGAGATAAAATAGAAAGAATGATATCTCATTTGATGTATCTAAAAATAGAAAATTTATATTTCATGTAATGTATCTAAAAATAGAAAAATAATATCTCATGTAATCTATCTTAAAATAGAAAATTATATCTTAATATGTAATGTATCTAAAATAGAAAAATGATATCTCATCTAATGTATCTTGAAATAGAACAAATAATATCTCATATAATGTATCTTAAAATAGAAACATGATATTTCATCTAATATATCTTATGTAATGTATCTTAAAATAGAAACATGATATTTTATCTAATATATCTTATGTAATGTATCTTAAAAAATAAAAATTAAATCTTATATAATGTATCTTAAAATAGAAAAATTATATCTTATGTATACATGTATTTATATTTTTTCAGAGAATTTGACACTTCCCACGCCCAGCCTCATATACTCGCACAGTGATGGCACTATGGTACACTTGGTGAAACCAACCAATGAAAACATCAACAAAAATATACATAATCTACACCGCCTTTCCTGTCCCATGGTTTGTTACTGGAGGGGATCAGATGGACAGACAGCAAAATTGAATTTGTTCACTGAGCTAAAAAACTACTATCATGAGGTATATATTTCCATCCCCAGCGTGATCTTATATACCATGAGCCTTATATTGAAAGACAGATTAGGTGTTCTGGGCTCTGATTGGCTGATAGTTTCCAACCTCTTAAGTCTTTATTTATGGACCGATTTTGACAAAAATTATATTTAGCTTTATATCAACAAGGTCCAGGTCAAGTTCGACAATTGATGGAATTGGTGCATATTAATTAGGTGATCTGGACTCTGTTTGGCTGACAGTTTCCGACCTCTAAAATCTTTATTGATGGACCGATTTTGATAAACTTGATATTTAGCTTTATTGATATCTACAATGTAGTTACAAAGCGTGGGCATCTGTGTCCCATGGACGCATTTCTAGTATATGGAAATTTTAATCTAAAAAATTTCTTCTCAAGAACCAACCTGCAAAATCTACTCGTGTTTGGTATGAATGATCCCTATAAGTAAGGGTTTCAATTTTGTTCAAATAAAGGGAATAGGGTCAATTGGGGCCTAGTAAAGGGAATGGGATTTTAAATAGGATACTATGGGAAAACAGAACATTCTGTTTTGCTCATATTCAAATACAAAGGATGGAACCATTGGTAACAGGATTTTTACATTGGACTACTGTATCAAAATAGTTAATTCTCATCTTTCTCATACATGTATATAATTTCTTCGAAGGCTTAACTTGGAATGAAATGACAGTTATATGCAGGTGAGCGACTTGGGTTCAATTGGACCTCTTGTTTATTCATATTTTCAAAAGTAGTGTGAAATCACTAGTTTTATAAAAAGTGTTAATTATTTCTTAAATATAGAGTTTCGAATTGCACTATTCAGAAATTTCAACTGGTTATTTATTCACATATGCAAAGAATGAGTGTATGCACGACAATGATTAAATTTCAATTTCAGGCCCTGTATTCACAAACTACGTCAATTTGAGTATGCACTTTTTACTTTTACATTTTGAACAGATTTAGTGTCACTGTAACTAACTTTGGAACATTATAAATACAAATATTATAAATTTGTAAGTTTTCAAATGAAACCATTTTAAAATTTCACTTTGAGTGCATGCTCAAGTTGAAATGTTTTGTGAAGAGTGGACTTGGGCCTCAGTGTGAGCTTTTGTTTTAAAGGAATTTCGTCATCCATCCATCAGTCCATTTGATTTGAGGCGCCAGATCTTCTGGCATCTCTTAAGAATCATACTGGTGAATAAAATCATCTCATTTCATATGCACCGTCTAACTGCTCAAGAGAAAGTAGTTCATGATTTTTTATGTATCTGTCGGATAAACTTTAAGGTAACTTTTCAATGTATGAAAAATAAATTAATGACGTGATAACGTGTTTGAGTCTTTACTTTTTGATATCTGATGTCTGCAAACGATTGCTATTTACTACGAAGGCTGAAATGTAGGAGTGTCCATACTAATTACCATTTCGCTCAACATTGAAAATAGTCCCTAAGGCTTGTAGGAGTGTCCATACTAATTAGCATATCAACAATGAAAAAAGTCCTTGAAGCAAATGTAATATTACCAGCTTTCTTTATGTCGTCGTCAATCATGGTTGATTTAGAATTGATGTTGGATTCAGAAATGTTAAACATTATTGCAGAAAAGTACTGTTATATGCTGTATTAATAGACTATATGTCATGTAGGGATTATAACGGCAAGTTACGCATACACGCTGTTGATAAAGGGTGTCTGGAATTTTAATCGTATATTATTGAGATAATTTTACAAATCGATGAAATCGTCAAAGGTTTTCTGAGCGTCTAATTTCAACAAATATAGGGTAAAATCACCACTTAAAACGGTTTATTTTGTAAAGAAATCGTAGAATTTGTTTGAAGCAAAAAAAATATGGGAGGTCGCTTATCTTGAGAAACCCGATCTAAAAGTCGGCGCCTTCAAAAATTGGATCCTAAAAGTCGGTGCATAGGTTACTGCTGTCCCATTTATTAGGGATGTTATTAATGTCTACTTTTATGAATTTTATATTTATTTCGAAATACAAAGATACCTAATGAAAATATTCTTCATTACAGAATCAAACATTAAATCAACAACTTATCAATTGTATTAACTTTGAAATATGAAAAGTTGTCCATTAAAAAAACTCCTTTTTAACCCATATTTTTATGACAACAATATTTTAATATAGAATAAAAAAAACATATACTTGAAATGTACTATTTATGCATTGATGAATAATCCCCCCCTCCCCCCTCAAACCCGGACACCCTGGGTGTCAGTTTTATACATCATGATGGATGGAGAATATCGCAGTTGATACTCTGGCGTATCCGACAATGCCATTAATGAGCACAAAACCTAAACTGTTTTCAACACAAGATGGCATACCAATCCCATACCCACCCAATCTCATTTCTTGTTACATGTGTTTCTAAAAAAAACCTGAAATATACTATGTTTTTTTATTTAAATTAGCTACGATTTTCTAATGAGAATTGCTTCATAATGGTCAATACCAGTATTTCCCCTGTGGCGAGTGTACAACTATCAATCTTTGGTTCATGAGTTTGAATCCCCATCCAACCACAATATTCGTGATAATTGATATATGACATTACGTCTTATTGTCACGCCTCTCACCGTTGATTTAAGTTGGAACGTTATCCGTTACTTGCTGAGATGGGTGTGTCACTAGATGGCATAGCAATGACTCTAAATATTCAAACAAACAAATGGCGTCTCTCAGGACCTTGAGTCCTTTGATTTTATATATTATGTATCTCAAAACGTTTGAACTGTGAGTGATACTTGAATGTGTTAAAGGTCAAAATTCATAGAAATATTACCTGCAACTAAGGCCTTAGTAAATTAATTGCTAGAATTTTCTCATGCCGCCCCAATGATGATAAACTAGCAATTAATTTATAATGGCCTAATCTCGGGCCCATTTCACTAATGTTTGCAAGTTTGCAAACTTTTTAGTAAAAAATTTGAAGTTAAGAAAAAAAAAAAAGGGATATTCATTTAGTGTTTTCCTTACATCATTTTACGAGGTTTCATAAGCCTTGTTAATAATATTTTTTGTAAAATTTGCAAAAGTAGTTTGCCACTGACATGTTCCTAGGTGTCGCATTTTGTTTGTATGAAAATCTTAAGACTTATGGAGGTTAGTGTAACGGTCCCCTGATCCTCAGATGTGGGTATGCTACCACTATATATATATAGTATATATAGTAACAAATGTAGTTTTGAACGTTATTCACTCCCAAACCAGCCACAGTGGTGGGTTAGTGGTAGAGCGTTCACTTCACATATGGATAGTCATGAGTTTCATACGAAAGACTTGCAAAAATGGTGGTAGAAGCTTCCTTGCATGACGCTGAGCACTTTAGTAGATGTTCTAGGTCTGGTCGGTCCGGTGTCAGTTTAATGTGACTAGGTGAGTTATCGTAGTACGTGTCTACGGCATGATACTCCATTGTGGCAGCGCTTAGAATACCGTCTCTATTAGACATTGTCCCGATATGGCTGAAAATTTTTTGAAAGCAACACTAAACATCATACTACAACAACAACTATTCTGAGATATACCATAATGAATTGACGGTATCATCAACAACATCACTTCCAAACTATAAGTTGTGTGGCAAATTGATATATTTGATATCGAATAATGTTACAGTATTTCATTGCAGAAAACACTGAGTGAAATAAAAGAGAAGTATGCTGGAGAACAAAAGTGCAGCGTGTTGTGTGAGTTTCTGCAGTTTGCCTACTGCAGGAATTATTCCTATTCTACACTTAGAGTAAGTATCAGAGGGCTGCGTATTGCCTGATCAATGGTGATATATATATCATTATACAGGTACCCCGGCACACGATACAACATGGTACAGATTATTATTGAAAATATGATGAAGTTCACGAGTAACTGTTAGAATTTAAGTAAAATACATATATATAAAATAATTATGTACATGTATATAGTATCACACTTTTAACATACAAAATCTCATCAAATAATAGTAAATACTCTTCACTAGCTTTAGTACAGCACTGATTATATGTTAAAGCAAACACATTACTGAACAGACTTATTTCTATACTGGACAATACATTTTAGTTGCCTACTGGCTGTATTGCAATACAAACAATATAGACACAGTTGACATGATATGCTGTAATGCTATAGTGTATTTAAGTGTATTAAGATATACCAATATTTCAATATACATGTATTGCTACGGCCATACCTTCAAATCCGAAATGTATCAAAGTATAATACAGCGTTTCCATCCAAAATGATTGTGTTTATTTAATATGATACTTGTGATGTTCCCCTTGATAAGCCGCATGTTAAATGGATGGAAATTAAACAATTATAAACGATTATGAAATTCATTTTTGGTGAACTGAAACAGATCATTGTGTGTAACATGTCGCCACTGACCCCAGGTCCCTATCTCCTAACTAGGAATCAGTGGTCAAAGGTTTAATGTATACTAATGTATACTTATATATACTAATGTATACTAATGTATACTTATACTTGTAACTGTACATCTATTGGAAACATTTGTTTAACCCTTTACTTCATATAGATGCCTTTTGACACCTCTAATATAGACACTTTTGGACACTTAATATAGAAGGATTTTGAATTATTGGGTGAATTATGTTTATATTAACTGACAGAGTGGAAAACAGTGCAGGAAGTGTTCAGAGTGTTCAATCTCCTCTAGGTCAGCGAATCGAATTTCCCTGATATTTTCTTTTAGTCTTGGGAATAAGTCTTAATCACAATCACAGAATGTGGAGGATGGTCAGCTTTTCCCATTCATATTCCGCAAAATGTGACGTCACACCTTGTGAAGTGTGCGGTGTCATGTTGTGAAGTATGATTGGACCGGTTCACAATAGCTGTGGGAGCGTTTTACGTATGCTTGGTCGTAGGCATTTTTTATTGTACTCCTTGTAGTATGTGCTGTGACTGTTTGACCAACTGGAACCTTGTGACCTGTGGGAACTCCAGGAATATCATATGTGAATGTCACTAGTTGCTTTATTTTTCCTTGCACCAGACAGAACTCTGACAGTCTCGATGAGTTCAGGGTGTGTCAATTGTTGCTTCATGTCTGGTTTTTATGATTTTATCCACGTCTCGTCTATGGCAACAATTTTTGAAAGAAAGTCCTGACTTTTTGCATTAAAAAATCTGACATAAGGCAATGGGGCACCGATCGCGCAGAAACTTTACACATTTTTAACCGGCTCCGTATAATTAAATGAACAGATCCTACACTAATGTCCAATTCCTGTGTTATTACTTCACATGTCAATCTTTTGTCTGAACGTAAAAGTTCCATCATTTTTTTCAGTATTGAAAGTATTCGTTGCGGTCTCATTTCGCCCACTTTGCTGGTTGTCTTCAATTGTGTACATGTATCTACCATTCTTAAATTTATTAACCCGTCTAGTTTCTTAAGCTTCTTGTTATGCATTAAAGATTTCTCTCACATTCTTATTATGTCGAGACTCAATTTTTATGTAGCTGCGCTGTTCAATTGACCTGACTGTGTCCATGATGCTTTTAGTGCCGTCATTTGACGTTGCACACTGATGATGTCATTCAAGATAACGTGCTCAAAGTTGGCAGAATAATTAGAAAGTAGTTGATACATTAGCATGTTAAGTTTCATCACAATACTACAAGTGGTTTTAGAGATAATTAATAAGTTGCATTATATATTGAATGACCCTCGTATGAATTTATGTACACTCTAGCAACAGTTACTGCAAAAATTGCTGTCTTTAGCATTGGCTCCTCTGCCACAGGTGAGCGTTTTAGGGCCATTCTGTCCCTCTTGTTTTTTAACGCCATTTTCAACACATTTCATGTTATACATTACATATACAGTTTTATTTATGGAGGAAAACCTCTGAATGAATCTAAGTAGAACCACTGTCCTTCACAAGTAACTGGCAAACTTTCTCACATAAAAGTTTTTTTGATTGAGCGGGACTTGAACCTATGACCTTAACAGTGAGAATTTAGTGGTGCCTTTGACCACTCATGAACAGAGGACCATGGACAATGCATTGCGACTAAATCCCTACAAACCCATGGATAAATATATGTGATATAGTTGAGTATATTAATAAGAGGAAGGTACCAAAAGAAAAAAAGTACTGTGGTATAACACGATTTTTAGTGAGTACCACGGTATATACCACCATGTCATTTCTTAAGGCCAAATTTCAGATTTGCCATGCTTGCTTCCCATTTTTTCGCCATTTTGATTATTTTCAATGTAGTCGATGGTATCACGTGTGATGATTTTCAAGCGTTCAATTGTTTCGAATTGTGGGACAGGCATAGAATGCCCTGCTTTTTCATTCTGGGGTAGACTACGCTATTTTACGTTTTGTGCACTTATATCACACACATTAATTTTGACTGGATTTTAAGCAAACTTACACAGCAGTTATATGGTACATAACATCCTGGATAAAATTGAAAAAGGCCTAGTTTGATAATAGATGTCTGAGTTGTGTGCCTTGACTTATCTAAAAAACGTATTTGTCTCCTGTGCCACAGGTGAGTGAATTAGGGCCAATATGACCTTCTTGTTTTGGATTAATGGATTTGATGCAAATACTTGCATCTCTTACAGATAACTCCTTTAAAAATATATAAAAAGTTTGTACCCATCGCTGTAGGGGAGACAAATGTTTTGCTCTTGTTTGACAGGATTTGGAAAGTGCACTGAGGAAATGTGAAATTGCTCAAAAGGCAAAAGAGAAAAAAGCTGCAAAGAAGGGTAAACAAGAGACAGTGCAAAACAAGAAGACTACAAAAAATAAACCTATGTGCGGTTATTTCACACAGAATAACTACTGGTTTACACTGCTGAGAGAACCGTTTGTGTTTGGGAAGACCATCGTACTGTATCTGAAATGTTTATATAACCATAATCTATTCCTAGTGGTATGTATAATATTATGATATATATGTATTTTTTTTTTTTTTTTTGTCTGCTTGTTTAAAAACATTCATAAGGATATATTAAGCAGTTCATATTATAGGATTAGATTCATTTTTGTCCCTCGCTTTGCAAAAAAACGGGAGACACTAAATTGGGTCTGTCTGTCTGTCTGTCTGTCTGTCTGTCTGTCTGTCTGTCTGTCTGTCTGTCTGTCTGTCTGTCTGTCTGTCTGTCTGTCTGTCTGTCTGTCTGTCTGTCTGTCTGTCTGTCTGTCTGTCTGTCTGTCTGTCTGTCTGTCTGTCACACTTTGGTTTACGTGCAATACTTAAGAATCCTGATTCAAATCTTTGGAAATTTTAATACAATGTTTATAATGGCAAAACACAGGATAAGTTTTAGGGTTTGTGGCAATTGTCTTTCTACATTTATGCCCCTTTAATTTGTGAAAAATCATATTTTTTTTAGTTTCCGCCCAATAAGTTGAGAATGCCTGAATCAGATCTTTTTAATTTTATTACAATGTTTATAATGACAAAACACAGTGTAAGTTAGTTTTTAGGGGTTGTGACATTTGTCGTTCTACTGTTGTGCCCCTTTAATTTGTGAAAAATCATACTTTTTGGGGTTTCTGTGCACACTTTTTGATAATAACAAAAATTAATGCAGTTAAATGTGTTTATATAGTATTGCTAAAACCATTCCTGTATACCCCTTAGTGACTGTATTTCTGTAATTCCGTGATGACCTGGTTGCTTTCCGACTGTATCTCCGTCAATGTTCGGAAGTACATGAATGATTACTACAGTGGTAGTGTGCGGATTAAGACTGTTAGATAAGGGGTTCAGTAACAAGATTAGAAGTTATAACTTCACTTATATTATGTATCGTTTTGGGGTTTTCTTTTTTTATGCCCCCCCAAAAAATTTTTTGGGTGGCATATAGTAATCGCAGCGTCAGTCCGTCCGTCCGTCCGTCCGTCCGTCTGTCCGTCCGTCCTTCCGTCCATCCTTCCTTCCGGGCGGACAAATGGGTATTTAAGTGTCTAGGGTTTAGGGTTAGTAATTTTTATGGACAGTTAAAAAGCTGTTGAAAAAACATTACGTGGCTATTCTAGACACTTAAAAAACAGCTCTTAGGTGGCTTTTTTTCTCTTACGTGGCTAAAATTTAGCCACACAAGTAATGCGATTGACGCAAAGAAGCCACTTAAATACCCATTTGTGAGAACGTCCGTCCTTCCGTCCTGTATTTCGTTTCCGGCCTGTAACTTTGTCATGCATTGATGGATTTTGTTGATACTTGCAACAAATGATCAACAGAACATGACGACGTGTCGCGAGTAAGACCCACACCCGTACCTCAAAGGTCAAGGTCACAATTTCAGTTTGTTTGACAACACTTTGAGTTTATGTGAGATTTCATTTATGGCCTGTAACTTTGTCATGTATAGATGAATTTTAATGATATTTGCTACAAATGATCAACATAACATCATGACATGTTGGGGGGCATTTAACAGTGACATTTCTTGTTTTTAAATATATTGATGTCTGCAATAAAATTGTATGGAACTAAGTACGCACAACCTTATTTATACGCACTGAAAAACAATGAGTACGGAATACTAGTTTGGTCTAGTTACTCTTGCTCAGGATCCTCCCTTGCATATACGTGTGATACTATCGCACGCACTATTACGTCACAAATCACTTTATCGCAGCCAATATTGAGAGGCTACCAAGGGTGGTTTGTTTAGTACAGTTATTAGAAAAATAATTTTATTTTAAATTTTATACAATTTGTAGCTTATGACAATAAATTAGCTCATGGGTTCCAGTTCATTAATACACTCAGGGGAATAAAAGGGATATTCTTAAAGACTATCTAACAACAAGCGGTTATTTAATTTTAAACCGCATCCCCTACAGTTTCCAAACTATGTTTCTCTCTGAAGTGAGTTGATCATATATTACCGACCGACACATTTCCGAACAAGCATCGTAACTCTCCGTTTTCTGCCAAACATTAATTTGTAAACAAAACCCATTCTTAATTATGTACTTATGATATGCTTTATATTCATTTTTTCATTTGCAAAATCTCTCATTGATTAAATAAACATGATTCTATCATCCGGAAGAGTGAAACTGACTTAAATTAAAACTAATAAGGACCGTTTCGGAAGTTTAATAAGCCTTTAAGAATGCCGGAATCAAATCTTTTAAAAAAGGCGGAGGACATAAATTCACTGAATTTGCTTGTTTCTATTTTTATGCATATGAAAAGAATATTGAATTACACACAAATTGAATTATGTGCAAATGACTTTATGTAAGATTTGTACATGATTCCACATTCCTTACAGATGCACAAAAAAAATAGAAAAATATTTTAATCCTAATTTAATCCCAATTTTGCCAGTAAAATTTGTTTTAATTTAGTTTGATATGTCCCTCAAGAAGTTGAAAGAAAAGTTTAACTATCCCCTGCATAGTAAATGTGCAGTAATACATAAAAGCTAAGAATGTAAAAAAGTAGTATTGGAAAATAAAAGTCTTAACAAAATTGGCGTTATTCAATGAAAATGTTTTAAATACTTAAATGAGATGGGAATTAAATATTTGTAAACTTTCTATGTAAAGAACAGCATGATTATTTTTCAGTTAAGCAAAGATCAAGATTAAGCAGAGCATTGGGCCGAGGATCAGGTGGTTATGGGTTTGATCCTCTGTCACGGCTTTGTGTGGTGTCGTTGACAAGACACTTTATCTTCTATGCTTATTGCTTAATATTGATTCTACCCATGAAGACTTCGAGCACGATATGTCTCAGTTGTAAAACTTGTTTCACAATTGATATAAAAGAAATAAGTTTATAACAACCACAGTGTGGTTGTCAATATTTTACTGTCCTTCCATCAATAATTACTTAAACAAAACCTCATCCGAAATTGCTTGATGGATTTTAACCACATTTGGCCTGAAGCATTCACTGGGGTCAAATAGCTCTAAAAGGAGTAATCTTTAAAACAAATATTACTTGTTATTAGTTTGATTATATTTTCTGCTGCTTTGAAATTTTGTCTATGGTTTGTGGTCATGGGTCAAATAAGGACAATAAAATAAGCACTGAAAGCCATATAGGTTAATTTATAGAACTATGCTACAATAATAATAAATGTTTATTTTCGTGACAAAAATTGTAAGTCCCTAACTTGCCATCCCAGTCCTTGACTCATTTTATGGATTTTATGGAATGGATATATTTTTGATGGATGGATTGATGGACATGTGCTCTACACATTATATCAATATGGTGAACCTTTGTACCAAGTAATTGCAAAATTTCTCAACTGGTAAAGAGATGGAGTAGACCTAAAATAATGCCTATTTTCCCTTTGACCTCTTTGGCTGGAAGTTGTTCTTTGCCTGTCATCTTAATCAGGCAAACATTTCTGACAAGTTCTTTAAAAATCCTCAAGCAGTTAAAAAGAACTGGAATAGGCAGGAAAGGCAGCCTTTTTGACAGTTGACCTCTCAGTAAGGCCTTGACCATGGCCGATCATGGTTGGAAAATGCACACTGCACATTGTTTCAGTTGTGCCAGTTATTTAAAAAAAACTTAAGTAGTTAAAAAGATATGTAACAGACACAAAAAACTATCTTTTTAACTTTTGACCTCTCAGCTCTACTTTGACCTTGAATTGACATGGCTGGAAGTTGTGCTCTGCACATCTTTGTAATATGACAAACATTTGGTCTTATTCTAAAACTTTAGGCATTTTATGAGGTCAACACATTTTGTGACAGATTGATGAACAGACAGACACATGCTCTGCATATCATCTTTGTGCTTTGATTTGTGTGATTATATGAATCTTTGAAATTGTGTTTGAGTACAAATTTTAGTTGAGCATGAAAAAAGTTTCATAACCTTGGAGCCTGGAGCACTGACCTAAGTACTGTTTTATAACCTTGGGGTCAGAAGCTCTCTGCTTAATACTGGTTATATGAAGGAAAAGTTTTATAATCTCAAGGGCCTGGAGCACTGAGCTTAGACATGTTTCTATGAAGGAAATGTTTTATAACCTCAGAGTTAGGAGCATTAAGTTTAGTACTGGTTCTACCAAGTAAAAGCTCAATAACTCAAAGTCAGGAGCACATAACTTAGTACTTTTTTTAGCAAAGACAAATGTATAACCTTGGGGCTAGGAGCACTGAGCTTAGTACTGGTTATACCAAGGAAAATTTTTATTACCTTGGCATTAGGAGCACTGAGGGTAGTACTGGTTCTACCAAGGAAATGTTTTAATGACCTTTGGATCAGGAGCACTGAGCTTAGTACTGGTTCTACCAAGGAAAAGTTTTATAACCTCAGGGTCAGGAGCACTGAGCTTAGTATGGGTTGTACCAAGGAAAACAAATATAACCTCAGGATCAGGAACACTGAGCTTAATACTGGTTCTACCAAGAACATTTTCTATAACCTCAGGGTCAGGAACCCTGAGCTTAGTATTGGTTCTACCAAGGAAAAGTTTTATAACCTCAGGGTCTGGAGCACTGAGCTTAGTATTGGTTCTACCAAGGAAAAGTTTTATAACCTCAGGGTCAGAAGCACTGAGCTAAGTAATGGTTCTACCAAGGAAAAGTTTTATAACATCAGGGTCAAGAGCACTGAGCTCAGTATTGGTTCTACCAAGGAAAGGTTTTATAACTTCAGGGTCAGGAGCACTGAGCTTAGTACTGATTCTACCAAGGAAAGTTTTTATAACCTCAGGGTCAAGAGCACTGAGCTTAGTATTGGTTCTACCAAGGAAAGGTTTTATAACTTCAGGGTCAGGAGCACTGAGCTTAGTACTGGTTCTACCAAGGAAATGTTTTGTAACCTCATGATCTGGAGCACTGAGCTTAATACTGGTTCTACCAAGGAAAAATTTATAACCTCAGGGTCAGGAGCACTGAGCTTAGTATTAATTCTACCAAGGAAAGGGTTTATAACCTCAGAGTCAGGAGAACTGAGCTTAGTACCGGTTCTACCAAGGAAAAGTTTATAACCTCATTGTCAAAAGCACTGAGCTTAGTATTGGTTCTACTAAGGAACTATTTTATAACCTCAGGGTCAGGAGCACTGAGCTTAGTTCTGGTTCTACCAATGAAATGTTTTATAACCTCAGGGTCTGGAGCACTGAGCTTAGTACTGGTCTACCAAGGAAATGTATAATAACCTCAGGGTCAGGAGCACTGAGCTAAGTATTGGTTCTACCATGGAAAGGGTTTATAACCTAGGTGTCAGGAGCACTGAGCTTAGTACTGGTTCTACCAAGGAATATTTTTATAACCCCAGGGTCAGGAGCACTGAGCCTAGTACTGATTCTACCAAGGAAAAATTTTATAACCTCAGGGTCCGGAGCACTGAGCTCAGTATTGGTTCTACCAAGGAAAAGTTTTATACCCTCATGGTCAGGAACACTGAGTTTAGTATTGGTTCTAGCAAGGAAAAGTTTTATAACATCAGGGTTAGGAGCACTGAGCTTAGTATTGGTTCTACCAAGGAAAGGGTTTATAACCTCAGGGTCTGGAGCACTGAGCTTAGTAATGGTTCTACCAAGGAAAAGTTTTATAACATCAGGGTCAAGAGCACTGAACTTAGTATTGGTTCTACCAAGGAAAGGTTTTATAACTTCAGGGTCAGGAGCACTGAGCTTAGTACTGATTCTACCAAGGAAATTTTTTATAACCTCACGGTCAAGAGCACTGAGCTTAGTATTGGTTCTACCAAGGAAAGGTTTTATAACTTCAGGGTCAGGAGCACTGAGCTTAGTACTGGTTCTACCAAGGAAATGTTTTGTAACCTCATGGTCTGGAGCACTGAGCTTAATACTTGTTCTACCAAGGAAAAATTTATAACCCCAGGGTCAGGAGCACTGAGCTTAGTATTAATTCTACCAAGGAAAGGGTTTATAACCTCAGAGTCAGGAGAACTGAGCTTAGTACCAGTTCTACCAAGGAAAAGTTTATAACCTCAGGGTCTGGAGCACTGAGCTTAGTATTGGTTCTACTAAGGAACTATTTTATAACCTCAGGGTCAGGAGCACTGAGCTTAGTTATGGTTCTACCAATGAAATGTTTTATAACCTCAGGGTCTGGAGCACTGAGCTTAGTACTGGTCTACCAAGGAAATGTATAATAACCTCAGGGTCAGGAGCACTGAGCTTAGTATTGGTTCTACCATGGAAAGGGTTTATAACCTAGGTGTCAGGAGCACTGAGCTTAGTACTGGTTCTACCAAGGAATATTTTTATAACCCCAGGGTC
Organism: Panopea generosa; assembly: GCA_029582155.1. NCBI lineage: Eukaryota > Metazoa > Mollusca > Bivalvia > Adapedonta > Hiatellidae > Panopea > Panopea generosa. The sequence continues at coordinate 48,571,265 of CM055896.1, forward strand.
AGGAGCACTGAGCCTAGTACTGATTCTACCAAGGAAAAGTTTTATAACCTCAGGGTCCGGAGCACTGAGCTCAGTATTGGTTCTACCAAGGAAAAGTTTTATACCCTCATGGTCAGGAACACTGAGTTTAGTATTGGTTCTAGCAAGGAAAAGTTTTATAACATCAGGGTTAGGAGCACTGAGCTTAGTACTGGTTCTACCAAGGAAAAAATTTTTAACCTCGGGGTCAAAAGCACTGAGTTTAGTACTGGTTCTACCAAGGAAAAGTTTTATAACCTCAGGGTCAGGAGCACTGAGCTTAGTACTGGTTCTACCAAGGAAAAGTTTAATAACCTTAGGGTCAAGAGCACTGAGCTTAGTACTTTTTATACCAAAGAAAAGTTTTATGACCTCATGGTCAGAAGCACTGAGCTTAGTACTGGTTCTACCAAGGAAAAGTTTTATAACTTCAGGGTCAAAAGCACTGAGCTTAGTATTGGTTCTACCAAGGAAATGTTTTATAACCTCATTGTCAGGTACACTGAGCTTAGTATTGGTTCTACCAAGGAAAAGTTTCATAACCTCATAGTCAGGAGCTCTGAGCTTAGTATTGATTCTACCAAGGAAAAGTTTTATAACCTCAGGGTCAGGAGCACTGAGCTTAGTACTGGTTCTACCAAGGAACAGTTTTATAACCTCAGTCTTACATGTAGTCTGGGTTCTACCAAGGAAAGGTTTTATAACCTCAGGATAAGCAGCACTGAGCTTAATACTAGTTCTACCAAGGAAAAGTTTTATAACCTCAAGGTCAGGAGCACTGAGCCTGATATTGGTTCTACCAAGGAAACGGTTTATCACCTTAGGGCCAGGAGCGCTGAGCTTAGTATTGGTTCTACCAAGGAAAAAAATTAACCTCAGGGATTGGAGCACTGAGCTTAGTATTGGTTCTACCAAGGAAAGTTTTTATACCCTCAGGGTCAAGAGCACTGAGCTTAGTATTGGTTCTACCAAGGAAAAGTTTTATAACCTCATCACCAGGAGCACTGAGCTTAGTATTGGTTCTACTAAGGAAAAGTTTCATAACCTCATGGTCAGGAGCACTGAGCTTAGTATTGATTCTACCAAGGAAAAGTTTTATAACCTCAGGCTTACATGTAGTATGGGTTCTACCAAGGAAAGGTTTTATAACCTCAGGATCAGGAGCACTGAGCTTAATACTGGTTCTACCAAGGAAAAGTTTTATAACCTCAGGGTCAGGAGCACTGAGCTTAGTATTGGTTCTACCATGGAAAGGGTTTATAACCTCAGTGTCAGGAGCACTGAGCTTAATACTGGTTCTACCAAGGAATATTTTTATAACCCCAGGGTCAGGAGCACTGAGCTTAGTACTGATTCTTCAAAGGAAAGGTTTTATAACCTCAGGGTCTGGAGCACTAAGCTTATTATTGGTTCTACCAAGAAAAGGTTTTATAACCTCAGGGTCAGGAGCACTGAGCTAAATACTGGTTCTGCCATGTAAATGTTTGCTAACCTCAGGGTCAGGAGCACTGAGCTAAGTACTGGTTCTACCAAAGAAAGGGTTTATAACCTCAGGGTCAGGAACACTAGCTTAATACTGGATCTACCAAGGAACAGTTTTGTATATTTTAAACATCATAGGTCTGGGGTCAGGAGCACCAAGCTTTGTATGATGGTGTTACTGTTTTCAGTCACTTAAGAATCGCCATTAAATATTTCAATGCAAAACGGATATTGGCACTAAATGCTTGTATATAACTCTTAAATAATGATAATAATTTTCTGCCGAAAAAAACCCATATCCATTGCCTTCACCATTCAAGTTAGATCGAGTGACCAAAATTTATTTCAGACAAAATAGCATCACCAAATTTCAATAACATGACTGGATGACGTAACGTGTCAAACGAAAATTACATGAGGTTGTAGAAGTGCAAATAAATGAAAGTAGATAAAACTGCACATACCTTTCACATGAGTGAATACTTCTCAGTGGATTTATTTCATAACAATGTCAATTCACTGAACTAAATTATTTTTTTTTTTAAAATGACAGTAATCAATTATAACACTGATTTAAAGTAAAGGGTTGTTTTCTTTTTTAATGTAAACTTTATTATTCATCTTCATATATCCACCCTTCTTATCCACTTCCTATAACAAACTTTTTAAACTATTTACTTATTTTCATTCTACATTTAACATATTGTCCAGCAGCAGGGTTTATGTAATGTTAAATTGTCTGTCACAGTTGTCCTTCCGTTAACGTTTTTCTTGAAGATGCAATAGCATCCCTATTTTTTACATTGAATCTTAACTAAACTTGTGCAGCGGTTATATAACCAGATGATCTCATGATCTAGCATGATTCAACCACAAATGGTCCACCACAGGGACTTATGTCATTGTACATTGTCCATAATTGACTGTCTGTTTATATTTTCTTGTAGTCACAATAGCAACCTCATTCTTAGCCAGCAGAGTTTATGACATGGTGCATTGTCTGTCAATTTCTTGAAGATTCAATAGCACCCTGGAAGACTGTTTCTTCCGAGGAAAATTTTATAACCTTGGCGATTGGAGGTCTGAGCCACTTACTGATTTTAAAAAGGAAAATTTATTAATCATGAGTGCCTGGAATAGTGGTTTTACCAAGGAAATGTTTGAGTGTGTTTTATTCTTAGTAAAAAGTGTTTGTAATTGATATAGATAAAAAAACTTAAACAAGTGTTACACTGCGGAGGTTGAGATTTTAAAGTCGCATTGCATTAGTAGAAGGTGAGTCAATGTTAATTGAGTATGTAATGTACCTCCATAACCATTTGGAGAGACTTTCTATAGAAGTGTTGAATAGATGTACATTGTACTTTAATCGGAATTTTTTATTTTTTTATTTTAGTTCATCAACACTGATGATAGGGCAAGCTTCCTGAAGTGTAAGCTTGTACCATGTTGGGATGTAACATGGGTAGATCAGTGCACCCTGGGTAACAGCACAGATTTAAACTTCTTTATGATCCAAAACAAAACGTAAGTACATGCACATTGTTTCTCTTTAAAAATGCAAGCTTGTGTACTTACATATTTCATTTATATCTTATTAAAGTATCAACTACAGATGATGCTGGTGAGGTGTATTTTGTTTTGTTTTTGTCTCGCCGCGATGAAGGAGAGACGAGATTAAGGTGTTGCTTCTCAAACATTTATATTTAGCTCCAACGTTAAGTTTTCGTTTTACAATTGCTAGGACACTCATACTTGGATCATAGTTACAACTAACACCCTGCATCACATTATATACTGCAGATGCTGAGTGTGACCTACATTTCATGGTCCATTGACATTGTTTGATGCTGAATTTTGCATTTAGCTCCAACGTTAAGTTTTCGTTTTTACACTATTTCTCAACAAGTACAAGTGCTAGGACACTCATACTTGGATCATAGTTATAACTAACACCCTGCATCACATTATATACTGCAGATGCTGAGTGTGACCTACATTTCATGGTCCATTGACATTGTTTGATGCTGAATTTGCATTTTTTTTAAATATGTTTTACTTAAGAGATATTTTTTTTTTTTTTTTTAGCTCTACTGGCCAAAGGCCAGAAGTGCTTATGCAATGGTGCATTGTCCGTTGTCCGCCATCCGTCGTCTGACGTCTGTCGTCTGTTAGCAGCACTTTCTCTGAAACCACTAGGCCAATTAAACTGAAACTTCACATGGATGTCTACTGGCCAAAAGCCAGAAGTGCTTATGCAATGGCGCGTTGTCTGTCGTCCGACATCTGTCACCTGTCGTCTGTTAGCAGCACTTTCTCTAAAACCACTAGGCCAATTAAACTGAAACTTCACATGGACGTTTCTATTGCATAGGAGACTATACAAAAGATTTTTTTTTTTTTCGATCTGAAATTCAAGATGGCCACTATTACTAAAAATAGTCCAAAACTTAAAAAATCTTCTTCTCATGAACAGCCCAACAGATTTTCAAAATGTTTATGTAGTAATGATGACCAACTATAGTTTTGTTAGATTTGTTCAAATGGTGTCCCTAGGGTTAAAAATGACCCAGCCTCGATGTTTCTATTGCATAGGAGAATTTCAAAAAGTGCTATGACCACCATGAGTCAGTAGAGCGTCCTCAGGCCCTCTTGGGCCTCTTGGTTTTTTTTATAAATATGTTTAACTTAGAAATACTGGTTAAAGTTTTTTTGCTGTTTTTTTTAAATAAGTTTTACTTAGAAATACTGGTTAAAGTTTTGTGTGCAACTACCATCAAGTTCATATCTCAAAAATCACTTAATGTATTTGATTGAAACTTCACACAATACTTCCTACAATATTTCTTAGTCATTTAACCTACTACATTAACCAAGTTAGATAACTCTTGCATGAATATAATATTTTAATTTTTTCTCTCCCATGTGTGTATTAACGGTCAAAGCGGACACGGCGAGACATACCATTCCGCGGAATTCTTGTTTAATTGATTTAATCTATTTTCCTCTATAATTCTTTCAAATAAAATTAACTATATTCAACATTTGTTTAATGGCTTATTGCAAATAAAAAATTGATAAATAACTTTGATTTGTTCGTAGTGCCATTTCAGCAGAATTTAATTATGTAAATTATGGCATTCCAGGGTTAACCCCAGGTAGATATTATTGATATAAAAATGTCAATAATAATACAATATGTAATAAAGTGCTCTATTATATGCAACATAAAGGCAGGAAAAAAAGAAGCTGTAAATGTCTGAAAAAAAAATGTTTTTGAAATTGGGTTTAATGTAATTTTCAGCCTTATCGCCCACTGGACGAAGACTTCTGAATGAATCTTAAGAAGAACCTCTCTCCTTTCGCAAGTAACTGGCAAAATTTCTCGCAAAGTTTTTTGACTGAATCGGGGTCAAACCGGTGACCTCAGTGGTCAGAGGTAAGTGGTCATTTAATGAAAACCACCTTGACCTCTCAACCATGGAGGACCATAAACTATAATTTATACATGTCATGTAAATTGATATTACAATGATTTGACATTTTAAATTTTTCAAATATGACAAAATGTTATACTTAGATCAGAATGGTGAAATGGAAGTGGAATATACACTGTAAGAATCTTACATAGGTTTGAAGTTCGGATAGAAAATTCTGATGCATTACTGTTTTGGAAGGAACAAGGCTGTCGAAAACAGTAAGCCCAAGGGACAAAATTTTCTATCTTAACCAAAAATGCCATGTAATATTATTTTTCTTGGATACCAAACAAGTTTAATACTTAATATTTTAATTGATATTATTATCATATTTTTACCAAGATGACATGTTACATCATATGTTTTAATATGTCACATCATAAAATGTTCCAACGTCACAGCCAGGTCAGATGAGCATGTGGAAGGGGATGTAGGATGAAAATTCCGTATCCATGGAAACCTTGTCTGGTATGCAAAAACCATAAATCTGATGCACAACTGCTTGATGCCCTTCACCTCACCATTTGGACATTTTCTAGTGTCTTAATAAAATAATAATTAAACCGGGTAAAATGTATCTCATTACTATTATTAAATAAAATCTGAATGGTTTGGTATGTCAAATCCACCATAAAATGACAAAATTGATATTTAAACTGGAGTGGTAAACTTGAAATGAAATCCATATTAAAAAAACATACATCACTTGAATACTGCTTGATGGCCTTTGCAATGTCACACAAACTCTTTCTAAGATGAAACAATTTATACTACATTTAAACCTGTATAATGGATCAAATTGAAATCAAAATATCAGGTTGTTCATTAAATACGTCACAAAATATTGTGCAATTTTAAGCGGGAAATCTTTTTAAGTCTAACCTAGGCGCATAGTCTAAGTTAGAAAATTCATTTTCAGTATATTATTTTGGCATGTTTAAATAGATATCATTTTGGCAATACAGGGTCAGTGAGTAAATATAGGCATGATATATTGGGAAAAAAATGTTTTAAGTCAATTTTAAAATTATGAAAAATCCTGATATATTCCCTTTAAGTTGGATTATCTAATATAAAATACCAGAATGACCAAAACTCAATCTCACTTATTATATCATAGTTTTTCAGTAGATCATATGTATTATCTTATGCTTATAGACTATAAAGTAAGTGAACATGCACATGATATATATATATAACTAAACAATGTTGATAACATGTATGACATCAATCTATAACAATCATATATTATGATAGTGGGGTGGTAGTGCAGTAGATAGAGAGCTGGCTGCTAAAGCTAGAGATTGTGGTTAATAAGAATCTTACATTGGTTTGAGGTTCGGATAGAAAATTCCATCGCGAGGGATAACTGTTTTGGCGTGAAAGAGGCTCTGTTAAGGGACGGAACTTTCTATCTTAACCGAAAAAGCCATAAATGATTTTTTTTCTTGCATACCAAACATATTAAATAGTTATTTTAACTTAATTTATAATTATAGATTTTACAACGACCACTTTTAAGATTGTTGATTATAGGATTTACATTCATATATTTTATTAGTTACCTCATCTAAATAGTTCCAACACCACAGCACGAGAATTTTATCTCGGCCCTAGGGTGACATAGAAATATCTTAACCCCAGAAAAAATGCAGATATCCTTATCTGGTGTGCAAGAAAATTTATCCCCAGGTTGACAGTTTGGCATCTCAACATTCACTAGTGGTTCAACCCAATTTTTATAAGATCAAATAATTTCAGGGAACTACAGTTTTACAATCCATTTGGAATGATGGTTGAAGCATTGTCCACTAGACGAAACAAAGGCTATAGGAGCTCTATTCCACATTCAAGCGTGTCTAAATGCTGTATTGTTGAACCCAAGGTTTATGGTCTCAATGCAGAACAGAACAGGTTAGTATGACAGCATTAGTATTGCGTGTACAAGAGTGTCCACATGTATGACAGAATGAGTATTCCATGTACATGTGTGTCTAAATGCTGTATTGTTAAGCCCAAGGTTTATGGTCTCAGTATAGGCTAGAACATGTAATTATGACGGCATGAGTATTTTGTGGAAAGTCTAAGTGATGTATCATTGAACCTTAGGTTTGTGTTACCAATGCAGACCAGAATGGGTTAGTATGATAGCATAAGAATTGTGTGTACACGTGTGTCGAAATGTTGTATTGTTGAACCCAAGGTTTGTGTTACCAATGCAGACCAGAATGGGTTAGTATGACAGCATAAGTATTGTGTGTACAAGTGAGTCTAAGTGATGTATTGTTGAACCCAAGGTTTGTGTTACCAATGCAGACCAGAATGGGTTAGTATGACAGCATAAGTATTGTGTGTACAAGTGTGTCTAAGTGTTGTATTGTTGAGTCCAAGGTTTGTGTTACCAATGCAGACCAGAATTGGTTAGTATGACAGCATAAGTACTGTGTGTACAAGTGAGTCTAAGTGATGTATTGTTGAGTCCAAGGTTTGTGTTACCAATGCAGACCAGAATGGGTTAGTACATGTATGACAGCATAAGTATTGTGTGTACAAGTGAGTCTAAGTGATGTATTGTTGAACCCAAGGTTTGTGTTACCAATGCAGACCAGAATGGGTTAGTATGACAGCATAAGTATTGTGTGTACAAGTGAGTCTAAGTGATGTATTGTTGAACCCAAGGTTTGTGTTACCAATGCAGACCAGAATGGGTTAGTATGACAGCATAAGTTCTGTGTGTACAAGTGTGTCTAAGTGTTGTATTGTTGAACCCAAGGTTTGTGTTACCAATGCAGACCAGAATTGGTTAGTATGACAGCATAAGTATTGTGTGTACAAGTGAGTCTAAGTGATGTATTGTTGAACCCAAGGTTTGTGTTACCAATGCAGACCAGAATGGGTTAGTATGACAGCATAAGTACTGTGTATACAAGTGAGTCTAAGTGATGTATTGTTGAGTCCAAGGTTTGTGTTACCAATGCAGACCAGAATGGGTTAGTATGACAGCATAAGTATTGTGTGTACAAGTGAGTCTAAGTGATGTATTGTTGAACCCAAGGTTTGTGTTACCAATGCAGACCAGAATGGGTTAGTACATGTATGACAGCATAAGTATTGTGTGTACAAGTGAGTCTAAGTGATGTATTGTTGAGTCCAAGGTTTGTGTTACCAATGCAGACCAGAATGGGTTAGTATGACAGCATAAGTGTTGTGTGTACAAGTGAGTCTAAGTGATGTATTGTTGAACCCAAGGTTTGTGTTACCAATGCAGACCAGAATGGGTTAGTACATGTATGACAGCATAAGTATTGTGTGTACAAGTGAGTCTATGTGATGTATTGTTGAGTCCAAGGTTTGTGTTACCAATGCAGACCAGAATGGGTTAGTATGACAGCATAAGTATTGTGTGTACAAGTGAGTCTAAGTGATGTATTGTTGAACCCAAGGTTTGTGTTACCAATGCAGACCAGAATGGCTTCGTATGACAGCATAAGTATTGTGTGTACAAGTGAGTCTAAGTGTTGTATTGTAGAACCCAAAGTTTGTGTTACCAATGCAGACCAGAATGAATGGGTTAGTATGACAGCATAAGTACTGTGTGTACAAGTGTGTCTAAGTGTTGTATTGTTGAACCTAAGGTTTGTGTTACCAATGCAGACCAGAATTGGTTAGTATGACAGCAAAAGTATTGTGTGTACAAGTGAGTCTAAGTGATGTATTGTTGAACCCAAGGTTTGTGTTACCAATGCAGACCAGAATGGGTTAGTATGACAGCATAAGTATTGTGTGTACAAGTGAGTCTAAGTGATGTATTGTTGAACCCAATGTTTGTGTTACCAATGCAGACCAGAATGGCTTCGTATGACAGCATAAGTATTGTGTGTACAAGTGAGTCTAAGTGTTGTATTGTTGAACCCAAGGTTTGTGTTACCAATGCAGACCAGAATGGGTTAGTATGACAGCATAAGTACTGTGTGTACAAGTGTGTCTAAGTGTTGTATTGTTGAACCCAAGGTTTGTGTTACCAATGCAGACCAGAATGGGTTAGTATGACAGCATAAGTATTGTGTGTACAAGTGTGTCTAAGTGTTGTATTGTTGAATTAAAGGTTTGTGTTACCAATGCAGACCAGAATAGGTTAGTATGACAGCATAAGTACTGTGTGTACAAGTGTGTCTAAGTGTTGTATTGTTGAACCCAATGTTTGTGTTACCAATGCAGACCAGAATGGGTTAGTATGACAGCATAAGTACTGTGTGTACAAGTGAGACTAAGTGATGTATTGTTGAACCCAAAGTTTGTGTTACCAATGCAGACCAGAATGGGTTAGTATGACAGCATAAGTACTGTGTGTACAAGTGAGTCTAAGTGATGTATTGTTGAACCCAAGGTTTGTGTTACCAATGCAGACCAGAATGGCTTCGTATGACAGCATAAGTATTGTGTGTACAAGTGAGTCTAAGTGTTGTATTGTAGAACCCAAAGTTTGTGTTACCAATGCAGACCAGAATGAATGGGTTAGTATGACAGCATAAGTACTGTGTGTACAAGTGTGTCTAAGTGTTGTATTGTTGAACCTAAGGTTTGTGTTACCAATGCAGACCAGAATTGGTTAGTATGACAGCAAAAGTATTGTGTGTACAAGTGAGTCTAAGTGATGTATTGTTGAACCCAAGGTTTGTGTTACCAATGCAGACCAGAATGGGTTAGTATGACAGCATAAGTATTGTGTGTACAAGTGAGTCTAAGTGATGTATTGTTGAACCCAATGTTTGTGTTACCAATGCAGACCAGAATGGCTTCGTATGACAGCATAAGTATTGTGTGTACAAGTGAGTCTAAGTGTTGTATTGTAGAACCCAAGGTTTGTGTTACCAATGCAGACCAGAATGGGTTAGTATGACAGCATAAGTACTGTGTGTACAAGTGTGTCTAAGTGTTGTATTGTTGAACCCAAGGTTTGTGTTACCAATGCAGACCAGAATGGGTTAGTATGACAGCATAAGTATTGTGTGTACAAGTGTGTCTAAGTGTTGTATTGTTGAATTAAAGGTTTGTGTTACCAATGCAGACCAGAATAGGTTAGTATGACAGCATAAGTACTGTGTGTACAAGTGTGTCTAAGTGTTGTATTGTTGAACCCAATGTTTGTGTTACCAATGCAGACCAGAATGGGTTAGTATGACAGCATAAGTACTGTGTGTACAAGTGAGACTAAGTGATGTATTGTTGAACCCAAAGTTTGTGTTACCAATGCAGACCAGAATGGGTTAGTATGACAGCATAAGTACTGTGTGTACAAGTGAGTCTAAGTGATGTATTGTTGAACCCAAGGTTTGTGTTACCAATGCAGACCAGAATGGCTTAGTATGACAGCATAAGTATTGTGTGTACAAGTGTGTCTAAGTGTTGTATTGTTGAACCCAAGGTTTGTGTTACCAAAGCAGACCAGAATGGGTTAGTATGACAGCATAAGTATTGTGTGTACAAGTGAGTCTAAGTGATGTATTGTTGAACCCAAGGTTTGTGTTACCAATGCAGACCAGAATGGGTTAGTATGACAGCATAAGTACTGTGTGTACAAGTGTGTCTAAGTGTTGTATTGTTGAACCCAAGGTTTGTGTTACCAATGCAGACCAGAATGGTTAGTATGACAGCATAAGTATTGTGTGTACAAGTGTGTCTAAGTGATGTATTGTTGAACCCAAGGTTTGTGTTACCAATGCAGACCAGAATGGGTTAGTATGACAGCATAAGTATTGTGTGTACAAGTGTGTCTTAGTGATGTATTGTTGAACCCAAGGTTTGTGTTACCAATGCAGACTAGAATGGCTTAGTATAACAGCATAAGTACTGTGTGTACAAATGTGTCTAAGTGTTGTATTGTTGAAACCAAGGTTTGTGTTACCAATGCAGACCAGAATGGGTTAGTATGACAGCATAAGTACTGTGTGTACAAGTAAGTCTAAGTGATGTATTGTTGAGCCCAAGGTTTGTGTTACCAATGCAGACCAGAATGGGTTAGTATGACAGCATAAGTATTGTGTGTACAAGTGTGTCTAAGTGATGTATTGTTGAACCCAAGGTTTGTGTTACCAATGCAGACCAGAATGGCTTAGTATGACAGCATAAGTACTGTGTGTACAAGTGAGTCTAAGTGATGTATTGTTGAACCCAAGGTTTGTGTTACCAATGCAGACCAGAATGGGTTAGTATGACAGCATAAGTATTGTGTGTACAAGTGAGTCTAAGTGATGTATTGTTGAACCCAAGGTTTGTGTTACAAATGAAGACCAGAACAGGTAAGTATGACAGCATAAGTATTGTGTGTACAAGTGAGTCTAAGCGTTGTATTGTTGAACCCAAGGTTTGTGTTACAAATGAAAACCAGAATGCGTTAGAATGACAGCATACATGTAAGTATTGTGTGTACAAGTGTGTCTAAGTGGTGTATTGTTGAACCCAAGGTTTGTGTTACATGTACCAATGCAGACCAGAATGGGTTAGTATGACAGCATAAGTATTGTGTGTACAAGTGTGTCTAAGTGTTGTATTGTTGAACCCAAGGTTTGTGTTACCAATGCAGACCAGAATGGGTTAGTATGACAGCGTAAGTACTGTGTGTACAAGTGTGTCTTAGTGATGTATTGTTGAACCCAAGGTTTGTGTTACCAATGCAGACCAGAATGGGTTAGTATGACAGCATACATGTAAGTATTGTGTGTATAAGTGTGTCGAAGTGATGTATTGTTGAACCCAAGGTTTGTGTTACCAATGCAGACCAGAATGGGTTTGTATGACAGCATAAGTATTGTGTGTACAAGTGTGTCTAAGTGATGTATTGTTGAACCCAAGGTTTGTGTTACCAATGCAGACCAGAATGGGTTAGTATGACAGCATACATGTAAGTATTGTGTGTACAAATGTGTTTTAAGTGATATACTGTTGAACCCAAGGTTTGTGTTACCGATGCAGACCAGAACAGGTTAGTATGACAGCATAAGTATTGTGTGTACAAGTGTGTCTAAGTGTTGTATTGTTGAACCCAAGGTTTGTGTTACCAATGCAGACCAGAATGGGTTAGTATGACAGCATAAGTATTGTGTGTACAAGTGTGTCTTAGTGTTGTATTGTTGAACCCAAGGTTTGTGTTACCAATGCAGACCAGAATGGGTTAGTATGACAGCATAAGTATTGTGTGTACAAGTGTGTCTTAGTGATGTATTGTTGAACCCAAGGTTTGTGTTACCAATGCAGACCAGAATGGGTTAGTACGACAGCATAAGTATTGTGTGTACAAGTGTGTCTAAGTGTTGTATTGTTGAACCCAAGGTTTGTGTTACCAATGCAGACCAGAATGGGTTAGTATGACAGCATAAGTATTGTGTGTACAAGTGTGTCTAAGTGTTGTATTGTTGAGCCCAAGGTTTGTGTTACCAATGTAGACCAGAATGGGTTAGTATGACAGCATAAGTATTGTGTGTACAAGTGTGTCTAAGTGTTGTATTGTTGAACTAAAGGTTTGTGTTACCAATGCAGACCAGAATGGGTTAGTATGACAGCATAAGTATTGTGTGTACAAGTGTGTCTAAGTGTTGTATTGTTGAGCCCAAGGTTTGTGTTACCAATGTAGACCAGAATGGGTTAGTATTACAGCATAAGTATTGTGTGTACAAGTGAGTCTAAGTGATGTTTTGTTGAACCCAAGGTTTGTGTTACCAATGCAGATGAGAACAGGTTAGTATGACAACATTATTATTGTGTGTACAAGCGTGTCCAAGTGTTGTATTGTTGAACCCAAGGTTTATGGTCTCAATGTAGACCAGAACAGGTTAGTATGACAGCATAAGTGTTGTGTGTACAATTGTGTCCAAGTGTTGTATTGTTGAACCCAAGGTTTATGGTCTCAGTGTAGACCAGAACAGGTTAGTATGACAGCATAAGTGTTGTGTGTACAAGCGTGTCCAAGTGTTGTATTGTTGAACCCAAGGTTTATGGTCTCAATGTAGACCAGAATAGGTTAGTATGACAGCATAAGTGTTGTGTGTACAATTGTGTCCAAGTGTTGTATTGTTGAACCCAAGGTTTATGGTCTCAATGTAGACCAGAACAGGTTAGTATGACAGCATAAGTGTTGTGTGTACAATTGTGTCTAAGTGATGTATTGTTAAACCAAATTTGAATGGTTTCAATGTAAATCAAAACAGGTTTGCATGACAGCATAAGTGATATATTGAAAAGTGTGTCGAAGTAATGTATTTTTGAACCCAAGGTTTATGGTCTCAATGCAGAAATCAGCATGAGTATTCCATGTACAAGTCTGTAAATTCTGGTTCGTTGAATCCCAGATTGATGGTCTCGATGCAAACGAGAACAGGTTAGTATAAATGCATGCGTATGGCATGTACAATTATGTCTTACTACTGTATTGTTGAACGTAATGCAAAGTAGAATATCTACATGTAATGATAGTTCATCTTCATATATGAACATAAAACATTTTTTCAATGAATTTCAGTGTGTGGTGCCACATTCTAGGGATTGAAAATGATGAAGATGTAGATCTGACTATGACTTCAACATGGGCAATTGCTCCTTACTGGAATGAACTTGCCACAAAGCATGAGAAAAAACAGATTGAGGACCTCAAAGTTGTTGGGAAGAATGTTGGAGGCAGTGGAAACCTTCTGTTTGTTCACTTGACAGTTGGTGTAGGGTTCATGGATCCTGTTACCATGGAGTTTGTAAAAATCAATCTTAAAGAATCATGGTAAGTTATTAGTGTGAATGATTATGTTTTAAAAATATCCAGTTATTTTTGACCTTGACATAAACAAAATTGTATTCATGACACATTTATGGGAGTGCAGTCAAAATGGCCCAAAACGGGCCCCTGTACCTTAGTCAAAACAGCCCCATTATAATTTATTTTAGATATGTTTCTTTCTAAATTAGTTCAAATAAATAAAGAAGAATAAAGTATATTTGATGATTAACTTTAATCAATTTAGGTGTGAATATGGTCTGTAATTGAGACAAGCATTCACATTATTGGTTACTTTAATTAGTATGTTTTTTCACTTAATTTGATCTGAATTTACTAAAAAGAATATATTTCATAAAGATATACTTATATGAAATTGGAATAAAATGTAGAAAGAGCATTATTTTTTGGTATCTTGTCATTTTATGACTGGGAAATTTGATCAGCGTTGGCAATTAAAATCAGCAAGACTGGACGGATTCACTTTAATTTTAAATTGCAATTATAAGCAGTAGGTGTGAATATGGTAGATAATTCTATCATTGATTAACTTAAATGTTTAATTGCTCGTCTTCAAAATCATTTAATTTGATACAAACCAGTTTGATCGCCGTAATCTCTGTTTGAACGGTATTTTTTTTTTTTTTTTTTTTTATATATAGCATGCTTTATATATATTAATATCACATAACCATTTTGCAGATATAATTAATACACACCCATTTACACACAAATTATGGATTCACACCTACTGATTGTAATTGTCGACACCTATCAAACTAATTAACAACTTTAACCAAGTGAAAAAACGCACTAATGAAAGTAACCAATTATGTTTCAATAACCAACGATATTCACACCTCAATTGATTAAAGTCATATATCAAATATACTTTATTCTTCTTTTTAGCTCTACTGGCCAAAGGCCAGAAGTGCTTATGCGATGGCGCGTTGTCTGTCCTCTGTCGTCTGTTAGCAGCACTTTCTCTTAAACCACTAGGCCAATTAAACTGAAACTTCACATGCATGTTTCTGTTGCATAGGAGACTATACAGAAGATTTTTTTTTTTCGATCTGAAATTCGAGATGGCCGCCGTTACTAAAAATAGTCCAAAAATTAAAAAATCTTCTTCTCATGAACAGCCCAACAGATTTTCAAAATGTTTATGTAGATATGATGACCAACTATAGTATTGTTAGATTTGTTCAAATGGTGTCCCTAGGGCTAAATATGACCCTGCCACGAGGGTTCAATTAGGGGACACATGTCATTATAATATTTTTTTTTTTTTTTTTTTAAATTAAAAGGGATACTATGGGAAAACAGAAAATTCCCTTTTTTTTTTTTTTATCCTTTCTGAAACCACTAGGCCAATTAAACTGAAACTTCACATGCATGTTTCTGTTGCATAGGAGACAATACAGAAGATATTTTTTTCGATATGAAATTCAAGATGGCTGCCGTTACTAAAAATAGTCCAAAACTTAAAATCATCTTCTCATGAACGGCCCAATATATTTTCAAAATGTTTATGTAGTAATGATGACCAACTATAGTATTGTTAGATTTGTTCATATGGTGTCCCTAGGGTTAAAAATGACCCCGCCCCGAGGGTTCAAGAGTCAGTAGAGCGTCCTCAGGCCCTCTTGGGCCTCTTGTTTTATTTAAACCAAGTAAGAAATATATATCTATAATAATTATAATAGGCCCATTTTGGTTTGGGGCCGTTTTGACTGTAAATCCAAACTTATTTGACTTAAACGCAACATGTTCATACTAATTGTTAGCTGAACTTTGGAAGAAAAAGGGATCTATTATAATGGTGTCCCTTTGTTTTCTCAGCAAGCTCACATCACCAACTACTACACATACATCTGTGAAAATTCTTTTGTCTACACGACCATGAAAAGGACGTGTTAGATAACTCTGCATACATGTATCAATGAACTGTTGCATTACGTCTTTAGACTTAACCGGTACTACTATTAGATAGACTTAAGGGTAAAAATGGGATATGTGTGTTTTGCTTTAAGGCAAAATTATGACCCTTTATAATAATAATATTTGATTGAACTTTTTTAGCAAGCTTATATCTAAGCAACTACTAGTCATACACCAATGCAATTTCCTATTTTTGTTCACTACCAATAAGAGCTGGCAAGGAGAAAAGTGGAATTGCTCTCTTCAAATATTATATTGAATAAGTCTAGTATATTTTTATACTTAGAAAATGTATTTAAGTTTTATATTAAGATCCTCACTCAGTAGTCATGCATCAATTGAAGCTCACATGTGTACAGTATTTTTTAGAATTTAATTGAAAATTAAAATTTGTGTTCAGTGTTAAAGTAAATATTCATAGTGGCAAGTGCCGTAACCTTTAAGTTAGTAACCACAAGTCATACTGTGCATTGAATTAATCTGACAAAACTTAATATTTATTGTCCAGTTCTCAGTCATCTGATAGCTTATGTTTTAGACAACCTTTTTATAAGTGGAGCTCTTTGTCCTCCGACAGCTCTTGTTGTTTGGAACAGTGTTGAAGGACTGCTTGATATTTGTACTTAAGACCATTGTTGTGGGTTTTTTTCAGCCAATGTCCGTACAGACTAAATGAAGATCACAAAATCATGGTTGGCAGATTTAACAACATCAAATACCTTACGGAGAAATCATTCACAGAGGACAGTTATGCAGTTTATCGACTTGCTGTAGGAGTTGAGAATAAACTGATTGTGTTCGAAATATCTCACAACTTTCCCGGCGGAGGATTGGAGGTGTCTGTTGTTGTGAGCTTATCGTTACCAGGGATTGTGAAAGAAGCATGCTTTGTTGGAAAGGATGGTAAGCCTGATAATTTGTTTAACCCTTTACTCCATAGAATCGTGTTTTCCCGCACCAATCACAGAAGGCCTTTGAAAACAGTGCAGGAAGAGTTCAGATTGCTCGTAACGAGCAATCTGAACACTTCCTGCACTGTTTTCCACTCTGTCAGTTAATATAAACATAATTCACCCATTGCTGATATGTGGTGAATTAATGCTTTCAATATTAGAGGTGTCCAAAGGCGTTTATATGAAGTAAAGGGTTAAATTCTTGATTAGAGCAGAGTTATCCACCGTGCTCACCGCTGAGGTTGTGGATTGAAGCCCAGCTTGGTCCAAAAACTTTGTGAGGAAATTTGCCTGTTTCACATTTAGAAGGACTATGGCTATTCTCAAACTTCATTCATTCACCCCAATAAAACTGTACAACCTGTTATGTGCTGAAAACAAAACAGGACACTTGAGAAGTGGAAGCAATACATGTCAAGTCCCCTATCGGTTTACAGGTAGCAACTGAAAAAATATAATGACATGCATTTTCTTCTTATTGCCCTCTATCCACATGCATTTGTTTAATAAAACCTGGTTTGGATACTTTTTGAGTATTTTTTTTCTGGATGGAAACTGAGTGAATGGACGGTTAACCTACAGTCCCCTCCGGTGAACTAAAAATGTTTTACAATATGTGCATGTACATGAAGAATCAATGATATTGAATTGAGTTTTGGTATTATGATTTACACAGACTGCTTTTTGATATCTTTTTTTCTCCAAATGAATTATTAAATATGATTGTCTAGTACTTAACTGGTATACATATGATTGTTTAGTACTTAACTGGTATACATTTGATTGTCTAGTACTTAACAGGTATACTGACTCTGTCTAGTACTTAACTGGTATACTGACTCTGTCGAGTACTTAACTGGTATACTGACTCTGTCGAGTACTTAACTGGTATACTGACTCTGTCTAGTACTTAACTGGTATACTGACTTTGTCTAGTACTTAACTGGTATACTGACTCTGTCTTGTACTTAACTGGTATACTGACTTTGTCTAGTACTTAACTGGTATACTGACTCTGTCCAGTACTTAACTGGTATAGTACTTAACTGGTATACTGACTCTTGTCTAGTACTTTACTGGTATACTGACTCTGTCTAGTACTTAACTGGTATACTGACTCTGTCTAGTACTTAACTGGTATACTGACTCTGTCTAGTACTTAACTGGTATACTGACTCTGTCTAGTACTTAACTGGTATACTGACTCTGTCTTGTACTTAACTGGTATACTGACTCTGTCTAGTACTTAACTGGTATACTGACTCTGTCCAGTACTTAACTGTTATACTGACTTTGTCTAGTACTTAACTGGTATACATATGATTGTCTAGTACTTAACTGGTATACTATAATTGTCTAGTACTTAACTGATATACATATGATTGTCAAATACTTAACTGGTAAACATATGATTGTCCAGAACTGGTATACATGTACATATGATTGTCCAGTACTTAACTGGTATACATATGATTGTCCAGTACTTAACTTTTATACATATGATTGTCCAGTACTTAACTGGTATACATGTACATATGATTGTCCAGTACTTAACTGGTATACGTATGATTGTCTGGTACTTAACTGGTATATTAACTGACTCTATGTCAAATCTGTTTAAGAAGTACATGTAAACTTTGTTTATATGTAATAGCCACATTTTTACAGTTCTTCTCAGTTCTTTAAGTAATTCTCCAACTGTATAATAATCTTAATGCTGGGAACACAAGTATAAGAATCTTACATGGGTTTGATAGAAAATTCCATCCCGAGGAATAACTGGTTGGCAGGGATGAGGGTTTGTCAAGTTACCACTCTGGCAGTTATCCCAAAGGATGGACTTTCTTATCCAAACTGAAAAAAACAATATAAGAACACACCATATTGGATGGTTCCACATCCTAGCTCGAGAATTTTATCTCAGTCCTTGAATGGGATAGAAATATCTTATCCAGGTAAAAATGCAAATATCCTAATGTGTGCATGAAATACAGTGTACATGTATTTCTGTTTTCTATTGGTCCAAGACTGAAGCTACTCTAAAGTTGACAATACTGTATAACTACTTGATGTAAAACAACAATTAATTTATTGCTAATTTTCCACCAGGTCTAATACTGTCACTGACACAGCACATAGATGAAGAGAAGAACTACAGTGAGCATGTATTCCACTTCAACATGGACGGCCACCTGTGTGGTGTAGTGCTATGTCTGGGTCAAGGGCCAAGGTCATTCCATCCTGCATATCTTTATGGCGACACTGACAATAGCCAACACCAGGCAGGCTGGTATGTGTACATGAGAGATGGACATGATGGTATACTAGGTGTGCGACTGCAGTGAAGGCTTGTGTTAACTAGGTATACTAGTTATGCGACTGCATTGAGGCGTAGTGTAAACTATGGTATAACGGTTGTGTAAACTATAGAATACTAGGTGTGGGACTGCACTGAAGACTTGTGTGAACTAGGTAAACTAATTATGTGACTGTGTTGAGGCGTTGTGTAAACTACTGTATAATGGTTGTGTAAACTATAGTATACTAGGTGTGTGACTGCACTGAAGGCTTGTGTGAACTAGGTATACTAATTATGTGACTGTGTTGAGGTGTAGTGTAAACTACTGTATAATGGTTGTGTTAACTGTAGTATACTTGGTGTGTGACTGCACTGAAGACTTGTTTGAACTACATGTCAGTATACTAATTATGTGACTGTGTTGAGGCGTAGTGTAAACTACTGTATAATGGTTGTGTAAACTGTAGTATACTAGGTGTGCGACTGTACTGATGGTAGCTGTGATTTATTCAGGAGTTCAACTGCACTGACTGTTAAATGTAAATTTTGTTGTTTAAAAAAAGGATGTATGCAAATAGATACATATGTTTGATGTGTATTCTTTGCAGTTGTAAACGTACCTGGGACCAGTACATGTACTTTCATTTGTCAGCGACTCTTGACCAACCATTTTTTGTACATGGCAGTACAGTCATTTATCAATGGCTCTTAACTATTTTTGAACATTGCAGTACTTTCATTTATCAATGACTCTTAACCATTTTTATACATGACAGTACTTTCATTTATCAATGGCTCTTAACCATTTTTTGTACATGACAATACTTCCATTTATCAGCGGCTCTTAATCATTTTTTGTTCATGACAGTTCTTTCATTTGTCAATGGCTCTTAACCATTTATTTTTTACATGGCAGTACTTTCATTTATCCACAAACTTACAATTACATGTACTATCATTACCTAAAGGTTTTGACAGGCCCCAATCTGACTAAACATCACAACTTGATATCAGATCAAATTTGTTAAGCAAACTGCCTAATAGTATAGTACATACGAGGTGTGTTCAAGTTCGTGGACACATTGAAAAACAAATTAACACAGTTAAATTAGGATGATACATACATTGCCGGAATCAGACATCTTTTTTCGTCAAAGGGGCAATAAGTTATCAAAATACAGTGAAACTGAATGATTTTATACATAATTACATACGACTAGGTTGCAGTGTTGCTGTTTGTAATGTTTTTCTCATGCCTGCCGACTTATTTATAAATTATCGAGCCACATTAGTCGTTTTCGAATGTTTTTATCACATGGTGGTGAGATCGAACTTTTAGTTTTATCAATACTTTTTTCAGGCGAGAAAATACATAAAACTTGTGAGTGCGCCATTGGCCATGGCTGATCTTCCAACCCTACAGTTGTTTTTCATGGTGGCCCATCCGTTTGAATGTCACTTGTAGATAACGAAACGACTTACTGATGGTTTCCCCATGGTTGTTTGAATCATTTCTTCCTTCATCTCTCTGGGCGCGAAACACACATCTTTATGATCACTTGCTGTTCTGGAACGTCAAAACAGTCCCTAATTTTATTTCCAATTTTTGCAGGTGTGTTTACAATATCCCGTGTTAAATATAAACAAAATTGTGATTCAGGGGGGGGGGGGGGGGGGGGGGGAATGGGGGGATTACGTTCCATCTGGCATACATAGCACTTAGCAGACATATTATTTTGCACAGAAACATATATAAAATGTTAGTATGGGTATTAATATACTAGGGCCTTTTCAGACCAGGGTGCTATGTTTATGTAATTATGTACAAAATCATTCGGTTTAGTTATAAATCGATAATTTGTTGCTTATTTGATGAGAAATGATGTGTCTGATTTTGGCAATTTATGTATTATTCTAATAACTGTGTCAGTTTGTTTTTGAACGAATGTGCCAACACCTTGTAAATTTTTACAAATAATTTTGATGTGTTGTGGAAATATAATTGACTTTTTTCTTGCAACATTACTATGTAACTATGTGATGCAAACTTTTAATGATAAATGTATTAATTTTTGTTATTTACTGGCGACATGCTCGTTTTCTACAGGTAGAATCTGTATTTAGGACTTTGTTTATTTATTTGTCAGATACTATATCCAGAATACTCCATTTTTGTTCAGGGCGTGTATTTCAGCCAAAGGTTTAACGCTTATTGTTAAGTTTTAGTGAAAGAGTAACTAAATACGCTGCGATTTTGATATAGCATGGACTATTATAACGTGAAACTCGATATAACACATTTTTTCTATTGTTCCCATATTTAAAAGCAATATTTTCAACCAGATGTATGAAATAATCGCATTATAATAATTCTAAATTGATTGAAAAATATAAATTAAATCTCAAAGTTTTTGTGAGCATGAGAGTGACCATGTCTTAATTTGTGCATCATTTACACCTTATACATCCAGACCAACATGGTAATCACTTTTTGTTATACATAACTAATTTACACCGACAAACAATGATTTGTTTTTTTTATCATACATTAATTTTCATGTTTTCCCCCTGACGCTAATGTTTACACTTCAGTAGGATAAAATACTGCAAATGAAGGCTATATATATATATATTCTCTTATATGGAATAATGTGTCAATCAAGTGATGCAAGGCCGACATAGAATGTCTTTGTTTCAATACAAACATATTTTTGTCCAAATTATCCATATACATGTATATGCAATAGGAAAAATATTACAGCAGAATAGTAACAATGTAAGTAATCATTTTACAACAATTTACATTATATATTATTAAAAGAAACAGAAAGATAGATGTTTGCATAAGTCCCACAGATGATGACATCTTATTCCACATGTGGGAATTTCCGTAGCTGTGATATTTATAATATGGTTCCATCTATATTGCGGTCCAGCGCTTTGACTCCCTGGAACCGTGCTATATCAGGACCACCGTGTATACCATTAAATCCTTGTTAAAGGTTGCTTCCCTAACAAACTGTCCACCCATGTTCATAAAGACCCTCTCTTTTTGGTAAGTGTACCAGCTCCACCTCCCCATTACGGGGAAGTTAGTAGTGATTTTCATATCTCAAGAACTCGTTTTCTTACTAGTTATGTAAAGCTTTAACAATTTGTAGCTTATACTCAAATATAATTTAAGTAAAGAATAATTTAAATGTTCAATATTTATTTAATGTTTGAGTTGTAGTTGTATGGTGTTAAGCGTCGCTTTCAACAATTTTTCAGTCATATCGTGACGGTGTCTACTTGAGACAGTATTCTGAGCGCTGTCACTCTGGATTATCATGCTGCAGACACATGGTATGATACCCCACCCAGTCACATTATACTGACACCGGGCCGACCAGACCTAGAACTCTCCTCTAAATGCTGAGCTTCAAGCGAAGAAGCTTCTAGTACCATTTTTAAAGTCTTTGGTATGACCCGGCCGGGGATTGAACCCACGACCTTCCGCATGTGAAGCTGACGCTCTACCACTAGACCACTCTGCGGTCTTTTAATGTATGAAACCCATTGTTAAATCCATATATAATCAAGAAGTCTTTGAGAAGAAATGTTTATGTTGATTTGAAGTCATTGTATCTCTTGTCAGAAATGATTTTGCATGTCTTTTTGCTGTTAAAGTATTTTCATAATTATCAATGATCAAAAGTAACACATATTTATTTCCATACCTTAATATAATTTTTCTCTAAATACACAGAAGCTGTACAAATTAATGTACACCTGTACTCTGTAGCGCAGAAAAATAAATGCAATCTTTTAACTTTGATTAGATGGGCGCCAAACTGTCAAGTAATTTATTTACTACAAAAATGAATAGAATTTAAATATACCTTTGTTTTACTATGGTTATTAATAGAATATATTGTATGATTACTGTTTCAATACTGGTTAGCATTATTTTCATGCCATTGAGGGTTAACAGACGATCAGTTAACCTAACCATTGTTTAAGTGAATGTTGTTTACCCGAAAAATTATAATGAAATTTGGAGCATTGCACTGCAATTTAACTTCATATTATTCTGTGATATTCCATGTGTTTTATATTTTTACTCTATTCTTTCATTGTTTAGTGTGATCATCTTTTACATGTTTCTGTTGACATAAATATTTCAAAATGTTTCCGTATATATGTATAGATAAATAATTACATTATATTTTTGAAAATTCTTTTTCTTTATTTATTTATTACAAAAATGTACTCAATTGTATGTTTACAAGTATGATTGTATGAATTTATGCACTGGCGTCTAATAGAGGATTCATGGTTATAAGTGTGACTGTGATACCATTGTGTGCATGTATATAAATTATAACCATGGTACCATAGAGCAGGAAAAAATACTTGCGAGATTTACCATTTACAAATAAGTATAATTAAAACCGGTACATGTGAAATAAACAATGCTTATCGTTTGTATTCTTTGTTCAACAGCCATTTTAACACTGTGTTATACAATAACAATATATACATACATGTATCAGGTTTGGACCAGGTGATAATTATACAAGTTGACCTTGTATGTTGTTGATAATCTGTAGTTGGAAAATGTAAAGTGGATATAACTTGAAGAAATCACTGGAGCCGATGATGGATTCTTTACTGTGTTTAGTTTCAGAAGAAGATATATAGTACACTATATATATATATATATATGGGAGAGATAATAAATTAATTATTAAAAATCAATAAAATCGCTATTAATAAAGTTGAAAAACAAGAGATCATATTTTTGGACAAATTTTATATATATATATATATATAAAATTTGTCCAAAAATATATATATATATATATATATATATATATATATATATATAAAATTTGTCCAAAAATATGATCTCTTGTTTTTCAACTTAGTGATTTTATTGATAAATATAAATCTTTCTTCTCCTTTCAATAAAAAAGGAGACTTGAAAGGAGATTGGTGTGAAAAATGTCAGACAAATGAGGACATGAAGAAATTACTTTTTTAGGTGGATTACAGTCTTACAAAATGTAAGAAACTCTTAATATTTCCTTTACATTGTTATTAATAGACAAGATACTATTAAACATATGATAAAATGTCTCTTTTTTTCTTAAGTCATAAAATGTTGGACAAACGTGGACAGACAATGGCCATGAAATAAATGCTTTAACAAGTGATCTAAACAACATTCTTGATATTTGTGTGAAGTTGATTTAAAATGAAATCCAAACCTGTAAATGATTTTCTATATTTAAATCGAGATACTTAATAAAAAGAAAAATAATGTTGATAAAAAAGTGTTGGACCAACATTGGACAGAAATATGAAATGTTGGACCAACATTGGACAGGAATTTGAAATAGTTGACTAACATTGGAAAGAAATATAAAATACAGGACCAACATTGGACAGAAATATTACTGAACCTTCAACTTTTGGGAGCTAAAAAATACTGAAATCCACTAACAATTTAAATAGTCTCTCGAGAGACACAACTCCTAAATTACATGTTGTAATCGTGCTCCAACCACAGCAGGACAAATAAAATATCAAACATGATATGTTGTCAAATATGTTTTAATATTCTATTATAGAATAGTGTTTTGTCACAAAATATTTACATTTAATTTTATTTTTGTACGTTATTATTGTATATTATAATAAACTAATGACACAATTCTCATTCTTCTTTGTATAACTTTCTTTCCCAGATGCATATATTTGCAAGAGCTCTTGCACCACTTTAACCATGATTATGTGACAATGCACAGCAATGGCTTTATATAATATTTTCTCTTTTGATAAACAACTCCAATTTCTCCATTAGGAAAAGTATATCTCTTTCAATAGATAGCCAGGCACAATTAGCTCAGTGAGTAACATGACTGACTATTATTCCAGGGGTTGTGAGTTTGAGTCCCCACTGGGCCACAGTCTCCATGATGATTGATATACTACATTATGTCTCATTATCATTCGTCTCTCACTGGTCTGTTCTAAGTGGGTTAGTTATCAGTAGATAAAGGTGCTCGAGTACTGGTTAACCTTTCAGGTTCCTAGGAATTAGTGGTTAGGTTTACTGATCATCTGTTAGCCCTTGTTAGGCACAATAAGCTCAGTGAGTAACATGACTGACTATTAATCTAGGGGTTGTGAGTTTGAGTCCCCACTGGGCCACAGAATTCGGGCTTCTCGAAAGGCCATTTAAGTACAGGGGCACCCCAGCACTGGACTCAGAAATGGTATTCCCCTAGTGCTTGAATTCTTTAACAAAATTTTGCAAAAGCTTACATTCCTCTAAATCATTATTTTTCTTTGCATATCTACCAAATTTGATGACTTTAACTGATTAATACAAGTTTTACTAGTGAATTGAAAATGTGCTGAAGGTGTTTACGCACCCTTACCCCAGCACTTGCATTCCTTTCTGTGGAGAACCCTGTTCAAGTGTAATACTGTAACCCTAAATTCTTGGAGATTTCTTTATTTTAAAATAAAATAACTATAAAAGTGATTTACCTGAACATATTAAAAGATAACCTTCATAAAATTACAAATACAAAAAAAATGAACAATTCATATTAATCTGATCTAGACGAGCACTATTTTGGGGGTCTTTAAGCATTGAAATTTCTGAATAGGGAATTAAAAGTTAAAAGTAAGTGGTAAAATAGACATTAAATACTGACTATTTCAATATTGATTGGTTTATAATATTTAAAAGTAATTTGATTAAAATGTTCATTTGAAACCTACATGTAACTTTTTAAAAATAAGCAATGAATACTTTAAGGTGTAAATATGCATTTGAAGAAAAGCTTATCTTGAGAATTGTAAAATATTATACACTCAACAAAAGTTATAATTGGTCACCTGGATTTATTTATATTTCGTCAATACAAGTTTGTAAATTCAATATATATTTCAAAAATTATAATAAATTCATTTGGCATATTTTCCGACTATTTCATTTAAATTCAGACTGAAATAAACATGTAACAACTTTTTGAAATGCACAACCTGCAAACTCAAAACTCACAATTGTATCAGTATCTTGCATGTCCTCCATTTGCAGCAATTAAGGCATACATCTTAATCTCATTAACCTTACAATGGTGTAATGCCCATTTATCACTGTAATTTTTTTAAAAATTAAGTTAAAAAAAGCATATTGGTCTAAAGGTTGTGGTGAATAATGGCTAACGATCCATTATTCCCATCTCTTCTTGCCACGGGTTTGAAATAAAAATCTTCCAAAGTATCATTTTTTATTTCACTAGCCTAGTCAAATAAGAAAAACGAAGGTTCCTTTCATTTCCGATGTGAACCGAAGTAGTGTGAATTTTCAAACTTGTGTTAACAAAATCTCTACAAATCCAGGTGACTGTTGGGTGTACATTGGTATAACTGCACCCATGTACATAAAAAAACAGTATAATTTAAGAATTGACTGCAATACATGATGTACACCAATAAGCAGTACAATCTTAGTTGGTAGCTCATGTTTGTGATTGGACTGTTCTCTCTATCCATATTTGCTATCTCTTATTACATTTCTTTCTTTGATTAAATCAAATTAATATTTAACGGACTGTTTAGATGTGAAATTACAAGTGTTTGTACATTTAGTATTTGCTGCGGAGAACATATTTAACCAAGGGCTACTCAAAGAAACGCGATCCTAACAAATAGCAATGATGCACATGTACAGCTGAAACAAATAACAATCATCACGGACTATCTAGTAAATGGTCAATTCATCTTTGATTTCTTGTATATTTACATGTAGCACATTAAGACTTATGTATAAGATAATGCTTAAAATATCACATCTGATTGAGGAGGTTGTTTCTTCAATGTATGCCACACAAACACACAGAGACGCAGGTACTCATCCAAACACCATATCGGTAGAGACAGTTTCATTTGTCCACAGTCAACTTGTTCCAACAGTAGGTTGCCGGTAATGTGTGCATAATGTCTGATCTACAGACAGATTTTGTGTGTTTGTCTAGAAACATCTACATCATGTCATTGCCATACCATTGGCCTCCATGTCCACCTGTAAAACAAACAGATCATTAAAAATCATAACACAATATACAAGGGGTCCAATTTATATGTAGGTCATTTTGATGCAAAACAAATAAAAAAATACAACATAAGCATGGTTGAAGAAAGAAAGTCGATTAAGTTGGATGGTTGGATGGGGTAGAGGGAGATTGATCACTTTACATTTAACATAAAGAGAATAACAATATTCTATATTGAATATAATATAGTATTAAAATTCTTTTTGGCAGTAAATTTCTAGTACTGCTCACAATGGTTTCTATTTGTATTAGCCGGGCCCGATTAGCTCAGTCGGTTACGCGTCTGACTATCAATCCAGGGGTCATGAGTTCGAATCCCGGCCCGGCAACAGTCTCCGTGATGATTGATATACGACATTGTGTCTCATTATCATTCGCCTCTCACCGCTGATTCAAGTGGGAAAGTTATCAGTTACTTGCGGAGATGGGGTGTGCTCGAGTACTAGTTAATCCCAGGAAACAGTGGTTAGGTTAACTGATCGTCTGTTAGCCATCAATGGCATAGAAATGACGCTAAATATTCAATCAATCAATCAATCTATTTGTATTAAAAAGACTAATACAGTGTATGTGGTTATTTATGTAGTGTTTGCTTAAAAAAGTGTATAAAAAAGGCCATGTAAGAGTAAAACGATGTTCATCTTTAATAGCAGCCAGGGTACATATTGAACATTTCAACCAACTTTAAATATTCATTGCTACATGTAGTTTAAGTTGCGTCCACTTGCAGTGAGCTCAACATAGTCGTCACAATGGTGGTTTGATGTATGTGTGTCTGTCCAATCTTGTCTGGGCTTTAACATAATCATGCAGGGATTTTCAGGTAATTTGGCACAAATTTTCACAATTTAATGAGATGAGGTGCTGTGCAAAAGACCCAGGTCCATAGCTCGAAGGTCATACTTGGTGGTTCAAGGTCAGCAATAGGTACAGAATTTCGTGTCCGCTCCATATCTTGTAAACCACTTGACAATATTTTTAACAACATGGCACAAATATTCACAATAAACATGGTGTGTCGTGCGCAAGATCGAGGTCCATAGCTCAAAAGTCAATGTCATATTTAGAGGTTAAAGGTCAGAAATACATACAAAATTTAGTGTCCGCTCCAATTCTTTCAAACCACGACTGATTTTGAAATAACGTGACCCAAATGTTCACCATAATCAGACTTTGCCATACACGAGATCCTGTAGTTCAAAGGTCAAGGTCAAACTTAGAGGTTAAAGTCAGAAACACATACAAGATTTTGTATCCACTCTAAATCACTTGGGTATTAACAATGATTTCTTAAAGATATTCAAAAGAATAACTGAAATACTGTTGAAAATAGGCACAAAAACACAAACATATTTTGACCATGGTAGTTAATTTAATTTAATAATTTATCATTAGATAAAATTCTTACAGATAAGTTCATTTGATTTTGTCCTTTGATTTTCAATGCAAAAATATGGGGCAATATTTTAAAAGTTTTTTTTATGTAATACATGTATATACATTTAAATTTCATTTTCAGTTTTTCAGTTTGTCACAACACAGTTCACTAAACTCAGAACTGAATAAATTGACACAAAATATGGTTTTGATATTGTCAAAAACATTAGACAGGTATGAGCTAAACGTTATAATAACTTTACAGACGAGTTCAGAAAGTAAAATATCAACTTCAGTCACAAATAAATTAAACAGATGGACTTCTCTACAGGAACACAATGTACCTCATCCGGTGAGTCTCTGTCATCGATCATATCTGTGTCTAATTCATCATCATTAGTGTCACTTTCATCATCATCATCATCCCCATCATCATCTTCTTCATCGTCGTCTTCATCAAAATGCTGTAAAATATATTTCAAATTCTCTAGATTCTTTTCCAATTAATACTTTTTTTTTACCATTTCTGTCATTGATGATGAATTTTTGTTTCTTTTTAAAATGAATCTGATTTGACAACCTGCCTAACACAATTAATAATAATCAAATTGCACAATGTACATGACATTGTAAAAACCTCGGTATGAATCTGAGCAGAACCAGTTCTTGGCATGTTACTACCACAATTTCTCACAAAGATTTTGGATTATGCAATAAAAAGTAAATAAGCTTTCATGCTATACAACATGTCTATATAGATGCTGACAAATGCATATCACCCCAGGAATCCTGGGTTTGTAGAACAGACATTTAATATGTTGAGTTTGTTTTTCTTGTTAGAATATTTAGCATCATTTTTATGCCATCGGCAGCTAACAGATGATCAGTTAACTTAACCACCGTTTCCTGGGATCTTGAAAGGTTAACCAGTACTCAAGCACACCCCATCTCCGTAAGTAACTGATAACTTTTCCACTTGAATCAGCAGTGTGAGTCTCAAAGACGAATCAACACAAGACGCAATGTAGTATATATCAATCAACATAGAAACTGTGGCCAGTTGCGGATTCAAACTCACAACCCCTAAATTGATAGTCAGACACACTACCAACAAAGCTAACCAGTCCTGGTAATATGATGAGCGTTCTAGGAAATTGAACTTACATGTACCACATGCAATGTAAATGAACCATTTGTAATATTTTTTGTTTTGTTACATTTATATCTAATGCATATTGACTATGACATCTTTTAATTCGTAGTAAAATCCTGATTCTCTCATCAATTTCCCAACGTGTTGTATAGTATGTATAGACAACTTTTATAGTTATTGTTTTAATTTGTGTAAAAAGGTTTACCTTGGCAATACAATTT
This sequence comes from Panopea generosa, assembly GCA_029582155.1. Taxonomy (NCBI): domain Eukaryota; kingdom Metazoa; phylum Mollusca; class Bivalvia; order Adapedonta; family Hiatellidae; genus Panopea; species Panopea generosa. Next base: position 48,601,063 of record CM055896.1, read on the forward strand.
ATTTTCTGTATGAGTAATTTCAATAAACAACGATATCCTGGCATCTTTTCTGCAGTCACATAGATAACCCATATCAGACCAGTTCCAAATATTGTTTAAAACAGTTTAAACAAACTAAATGGTTAGAAAATACCAATTAGTTTATGTTTAACATTATGTACATACATAGATCCTCCCTAATGTGGGAGCTGATCAAGCATGTGTATGGTTAACCGTGACCTCAATATGTCCAGTGTTTCTGCTGTAACAGTGGCTGACGATAAGGAATTCCACTGTGACATTTGTCACTAATTATCTAAATTATATAAATGTTTCACTTACTTCTGATGCTGTTTTTCCAATAGGAACAATATTATCATCTTTTTTTGATATGCTTTCAATCTGGAATAAAAAAAGAGTAGGTTTGCCAGAGGCCTTGATATTGTATCTATGGTTTGCATTGTAGCTAGGCACACTGTCTTATCTGATCTGTACATTTATGTCTCAAAGTGGTTATTCGTAAATAATCATCTCCATATATATAAATTATATATATAATTATAATTCTATATAAAATTATATATAATATACTATACAAATTTACACAATTATAAAGATATCATTGTCATTGTTTATTTAAGAATATAGCAGAGGAATTAAAAATGAGCCGAATAAGTGCGCGATGGGTTCCCCGATTATCAAAAGATCATGATATGGAACGCCGTGTAACAGAATCTAGGAAGTTTCTAGCGAAATACGCAAAAGAGGGCGACTCATTCCTAAATAGGATTATAACTACCGACGAGACATGGTTATTTTATTATGATCCGGAAACGAAACAACAGTCAAGTCAGTGGAAATCAACCGATTCGCCGTCACCGAAAAAAGCCAAAATGTCCAATTCATTAGGAAAACATATGTTCATCGTCTTCTTCGACATCAACGGAATAATCCTGAGCCATGCCGTTCCAAAAGGCCAGTCTGTCAACGCATTGTATTTTTCAAAGGTACCGATTTTATAATAAACATATATTTTACTTATAATTTAACAATAGTTTTTAAAATAAAATAAACAACGTATCACATGTACTATAAAAATACAAAATTCTATATAATTTATATATTAACAGCTTTAGCAGATTAAGGAACTTGACATTTAAATAATTAAAACTTGATTTTCTAAGTGTTTTTTTTTTCTTGTAAATTTCAGGTCCTTCGCTGACATCTTGCTAGAGCAATAACTAGGAAGCACCCAACTGGTTATGAGGGTGGACTTATAATACATCAGGACAACGCACCAGCTCACTCGTCGAGAGTAGTGCAGACGACAATTGAAATACAAATGGAGGCAGAAGTTCTTTCACATCCGCCGTACTCCCCAAATCTCGCACCGTGTGATTTCGCACTCTTTCCGAAATTAAATTGTGAATTGAAGGGCAAACATTTTAATAACTTAAAAGTACTTCAAACGGAATCTAATTCCATTGTGTATTCATACCCATCAGACTGGTACAAGCAAGTTTTTCATCAGTGGGTAGAACGCCACCACAAATGCATAGAAAATAGCGGTGCTTACTTTGAGAAGAATTGACGTTGCGACGTCGTCTTCAAAATTGACCTGCGTCACATCACTGTACATGATGTATATCAAATGTATGTAAATTATTTGTTATATTGTATATTTTATTTAAAATTTGTATACAACTTACACTGAGATTGAATACTATAAACTGAAAATATTACACATATATAAGATGTAGTTTTTATTTTATAGCATTTGTCCACGAACTTCTGGATAACCCCTCGTATAAATGCTATTACTGATGTATGAAGATATGTTTGATGTGTCAAGTTAAAAAATAAAGTCAAATCTAATCGTTAATTCCCACACATATATATTATAATATTACCAATACTGTATCGATACCCATTATAATTATACTAAAATATATATAGCTATCAAATATAATTCAACTTCATCAAAACATAAAGATAATTTATTTCAATAAAGACTTGATTTAAATAACGTTACAGACACAGGATACATTGTGAAAAGTTTAAAACCATAACTCAACCATAACTCAAACATCGACTGTGAAAAAAGTGCGTTGTCAGTTGTTACAGAAGTAATTTACAAGTCAGCTTTAATAACGAAGTTCGTTCTTTCCCTTGGATGTGTAATAATCCAATTACCATGTCATGCGTGCAGTTTATCCAATTAAGTATCAGTTCAGTATATAAACCAATCATACTTTAATGAAAAAATACATATAAAAATTGTAAAACAATGAATGAAAACAGAATTAGTAGTAGAAATAAGGAGTACAAGAAGTATTTGTCGCCAGCATCATAGAACGGTGTTCCTTCCTAAATTGGATAGGAATAAGCAAAAAGTCCAGAGACATAATATGCAAAACTGCAGCGAAAGTTTGGTTCAAATTTCGTCAACATTAGTAAAAAGATAAAATATCCAAGACATTATGATAGGGATCTTGAACATCCTGGATTCAGAGAAGGAGGAATGATGATTCTTAGTTTTGTGATAAACAGAAGTTTCATGAAGACACTTAAACGAAATTTGGTCTAAGTAAATGTACTTAAATATTTTTACATGTACACGTATTTAAAATGTGAAATTTGATTTTTTATCAAAATATTCAGACACAACATTGTGTTATCTTGTCTTACAATTATCCAAACACACAGAACATGCATACTTTTTCGCTATAATTATGTAAAGAATATGGAGTAATAAAAAAAAAAGAAGAAATATATATATATTTCTACATAATTGATGGTACTCAAATTATCAAATTATAAATCTATTTTTGTCTATTTATATTTGTATGTAGCTGTTCCAGTTAGTCCTTCAAAGGGCTTTACCTATTTGTCTCATTATCAGCTAATTGCTACCTGCTACCAACACAGAAGCTACATAGAGACGATACCTGTTATACCTGTATACAGTATACACTGACGTGCGACAATCCACAAGGATGTGATAATCAAATTAGTGTGGCATGCAGGCATTTTTATCCAATTAAAAGTAATTAAAGGATAAAATTTATTCATTTCAAGTTCAGCAATCAGCAAATTTTGCCTTTGGCCATTTACAAAGTTTTACAAAGAAATATGGCAAACACAATACCTGTAACAAACATATAAAACAAAAATTTCACAAATAACATTGGAATACATTCTATTAGATAATATGATTAGCTACCAGAATTTACACTGGTAATTTAACTCATATACAAAATTTAATTGTAGTACATTTTTAACAGTAGTATAAACATATTTATTAACAGAAGTAGATATATTTTATCCATTTTAGGTTTTCACCAACATAACTTTCTTTATTACTCCATTCCGCATCCGATAAATTAAGAAAATACAAAAAACAACATAAAAAATCAACATATGTATACAAGCTCACAGAAATAAACATAAAATAGCAATGGCATTACTCAATTTCGCACTTTACAAACATAAGAAACACCATTTCATACTTTACATAAGAAACTCCATTTTACACTTTACAAACGGACTCCATTTCGCAGTTGATTTTCGAGCTAAAGTATTAAACTTTTCACAATGTCTGTAACATAATTCAAACCAAATTTTTATTATTTATATAAATCAACTAATCGTAAAATAGCAATTTCACTATTAACATAAGAAACTCCATTTCGTAATTTACACATTGATCTCCATTTCTCACTTTACATACGTATCTCCATTTCGCAGTCGATGTTTGAGCTATGGTATTTAACTTTTCGCAATGTATCCTGTGTCTGTAATAATATTTAATTCAAGTCTTTATTGAAGTAATTTATTTTTATTGTTTTAATGAATTTGAATTTTATTTAATACATGAGTATACTGTATTGGTAATATTATAATATATATATACAGTATACCTAAAACCGCGATATATCTATTACCGCGAATGCCCGTATAAAAACAATCTGGGAAGACATGCGCAAAGCTCCAACTTCCGTTAGCGTCGACATTTGTTTGCATTTCGTATCGGCAACTGTTTATTACTCAGCATACTTGAGTAACCTTATTACTGTTTATTATTGACGCCATTCTTTACATGGTTGAAAAAATTTAGACTATGTGGGAATTAATGATTATATTTGACTTCATATTTTAACTTGACACATCAAACATATCTTCATACATCACTTATAGCATCTGTATATGTGTTTAATTGATTTTTTTAAGAAACAAAAGCAAAATAGCAATTTTATATCTCCATTTCGCTATTTACACTCCATTACGCATTTTAGTCCAACCCTTCTTGTCAGCTTCATAAACTGACTTTCTTACTTGTATCAGATGATTTTGATGTTTTTCATTGCATTCAATCACCACGTGAATTCTGTATGTATTGACATATGTGCGGGAAGTTAAAATACGTTTTGTGAGATATTGGTATCTCGAAATTTCCGATTTCAAGTTATGATCTAAAACAGGTCAGTACCTAGCACAAATATTTTTGTTCCTCGAGTTCAGATTTTTTAAGATATACCCACCCAAGACTGGTATTCTTCCTCTAGCTCTGACAGCTCGTTCTCATCGTCGCAAGGCTTATCAACAGTGAACCAAAGAGGATCTGTTGCGGATGGAATTAAATTTGGAAATATGGGCGCTGACATATTTTGGCTTTTATTTTAAGGCGTTAGTTTCGCAAATATGTTGGTTATCAAAAAGGGACAGTTACATAGATATTTATATCATAAAACATAAAATAAAATAAGTATGTTAAAAATTAATGTAAATATATCAATCTTTTGGTGAAAATGAATAATAAACGAATTAAAAGAAAATTCGCATATTTCTATCAAAACAATAACGACAGCTTTGAATAAAAACCTTTGCTTCCGGTAATAAACGGATTCACGTGTGTTACAATAAACATTTGCATTCTGTCTTCTCTGTGTCTGACTATTCGAGAAAAAATGGGAGATAGAAATAGAAATAAACTTCCTTGTAATTTACCTCAGTTACAAAACTTGATAAAAAGAGATCCAGGCTCATACAAAGATGAGGTAAATATTTCAATTGAAAATCTGCAGAACCAACGCTGCCATGATCTTGGGACTGTCTCAAGGGACAACTACTCCTTCATCATGGGGTTGTGGGGGTGGGTAGGGTGGACGTTATTTTGTGATTTTTTTTCTTTGTATTTTACTGAACATTATACTGCATTTTTATGATGGTCAACAATGTAGTCTATTTGAAAATAAAAAATATATAAACCTACCTGTCAAACTTCAAATTTTGAGTAGCCTTTTTTGTTCTCTCTCAACATTGCAAAGCTGGAAGCTGTCCAACGTCATGCTTCAAGATTTGTCAAGAACAACTTAAAACAAACGAGCAGCGTCACAGCGATGATGAGAGCCCTTGAGTGGGAAAGTCTCCAGCACCGCCGCCATCAGGCCAAAGTTGTCATGATGTATCGGATAGTGAACTCACTGGTAGCCATTCCATCATCTTCTCACCTCCATCCTATAGGTGTAGCAACAAGAGGACACCAGTCCAGATTCAAGGTCCCATACAGCAGGACACTCACTGAAAGTCCTTAATCCTGTCTGGTATTCGCTTGTGGAACCAGCTTCCAGAGAGAATTGTCAATGCCCCCTCCTTTGACGCATTCAAGTCTGGGACAGTGGCAGCTTTCTGCATATAGACTATCAGTAGTGATGATTTTATCCTGTTTTAAATCTGTACATGTAGACCCTCCTCATGTGTCCTAAACTTTAATCTGTGAGGATACCACTTACATAGTGATGCACTATTCCAAAAGAAGAAGATGACTCCCACACTGATTTTCTGCTCAAATGTAATTACAAACCATTGTGAATATTTGTTAGCAAGTGTAATACTGTCATTAAAATTGTTGAATATGTAAAACAAGTTAATTATTTCCGACTGTATAAAATTGAAGCTAAAACAACACAGGAAACACAGCTGATTTTGTTTTAATAGAAATGCTTATGATTAGTACATTTGGGCATAAGCACAATTTATAGTTTCAAAGCATGACGCTCTTGTTGAAAGCGTTAGATTTGACAAATTTTCAGATTTATACAACTAATAACTAGGAAGTTGTCTTTATATATGTATTATTGTGAATAAAAAATTTAAACTTATCTCTCTTTAGATCTTGAATGAAATATTATTCTTGTGTTTGGTTTTTATTCTGGAAAGAAACAAAATTTAAACATCAAGTATCAAAAGGAAAGCAACTTAGTTGACATACGAGTACAATTACAAGAATTACTGCAGAACTTGGGGAATCATAGGAAATTTATGAAATCGAAGTACAAAATTAACTTTAAACTGAACACTTTCTCCCAAAGAACAATGAACAGCAAAACATACCACAATATCACTTTGTGATATATGTACCTTGCTATGAACTCTGAAAGCACTTACAGACTACTACGGACTCGTCACATGGGAGAATACATGGAAGATGGCAGTCAATTAAATAACAAATGCAATGTCCTATTCATCACAAGAAGGAAGAGACCCATGATGAAGGAATGTACTACGCAATCAGAATTTCATGCAAATGCCATCAATCAAGTACTGTACCTAAGTTGTATCATTAACTGGCTTCTCCATAGGCCATTTAAACACAGGGGCACCCCAGCACTTGACTGTCAGAAATGGTATTCCCCTAGCGCTTGGATTCTTTAACAAAATATTGCAAAAGCTTACTTTCCTCTAAATCATTATTTTTCTTTGCATATATTTCTATTCTCATTTTAATGCCTAAAATGAAACATACTCAATATGGTGACTTTAACAGATTAATACTAGTTTACTAGTGAAATATACTTCAAAGAGTGCCTTACACAGTGCTTGAAAATGTGTTGAAGGTGTTTATGCGGTCTTACCCCAGCGCTTGGATTCCTTCCTGTGGAGGACCCTGTTGAATGAGAGTTGATTTGTGGGTGGGATAACATTAGCACTATTACAAACAAATGTGCCAACATTGGGTCAAGACAAGTTGCATCTAGCAAGTATACAAATACTGAGTCAATTTGTCAATGTCTGTTTATTTGTTGGGATTTAACAGTTTGAGATGGCACATCGTTGAGTGACCCAATTCATAGTCAACCAGTACAGAAACAGATCCAGTGTCTGAGTTTTGCTTGAGGACTTTTTATGGGTTATAAGAAAGACATTGAAGGCAGGGATGCCAGATGAGTCATGATGTTATACAGGGTTTTCAATTGACACATACCCTCGGATTTTGACGCGCAAGATTTCTAGTTGACCCCTTTTTGACACATGGAAATTATCGCCGATGCATATTTTTGACTCACGGCAAGTTTGGATGAAGCATAAGTTCAACAACATATTGAGTTACATCCTGCTGGTTTGCTACTGTTTCAATGCATGGACATTATGACCAATATTGCCGTCTCCAGCATAATCTAAAGCTTGTCGATGTAGTGTTTACAACATGCGCGTAATTGACAGTCACTGGGTTAATATGTCAGCCAATCACAGCATGCATATAAGTAAACTAGGCATGTAATAAAGCATGTCCACCTGTTCTGACTTCAATAAGTTGTCCTTATCCCCCCAACATACTATCCACATGAAAAATACTGGGTCAGAGCACAGTAAACAAAAAAAAATTAAGGATGGCCTAAAGGAATAAATATTATATGCATAAAATGTTTTTAGGTAAACTTTATTATTTCGCATAGTGATGCGTTTTTTTTTTGTTTTTTTTGTTTATTCAATGGTTTTTTTTAATACATTTATAACTAACAATGTGCAAAACATGCCTTATGGTTATTGTTCAATCCCTGAACATTGTCGCTGTTAAACAGTGGTATATCTTTTTCAGTTTCTGCAGCAGTACAGACATTATCAATCAAACTTGCAGATTTTCCAGTTGCAGCCTTCCCAATATTCTAAGACACTTGAGGAACTGCTCATGTTCCTTGCACAGGTAATGTTGTAAAGATGTAATGAACACATTCAATATTAATTATGCATTAAAGTTTCATTGGTACAATATTTAGTTGAGATTATATTCATGTGTTGAGATGTGACTGTCCTTGGTCAAATGAGTTAATTATGTATATTAGTTTATAGTAAGTACTATTTTATATTACCGGTAGTTAAATTGCCAAACAAGCTTAGAGCATATATAAGCCACTTTCGATTTTGATTCCTGTGTAGAACCAGTATTAAGTGTTGTTTTTGAGAGACCAACAAGAGTACAACATCTTGTGATTTTATGGATCAAATGTTATATTTCTGCGCAAAAAAATAAAAATAAAAGATTTTGAAATTTTGTGAAACTAATAATTTAATATTGGAATACTACTTCAGGTTTCACATTGTTACCCAGAAGAGATGAAGAATTATGCCCAAGATTTGAGAGATATTTTACAGAGACATGCATCCACACTAGACAGAACAATGAGAATGGTAAGTTTGATTATAAGAATCATGAATTGGTATTAGATTGACATGGGTCAAAACGTTTTGTTTATCAATGTTTCAATTAATAATTGATATTGAAACTGGTTAGAAATAGCTGTATGTTAAAATATGTTTTCTGTAATCATGCATGAAACCAGAGTTTTTTAATCCTTGTAATTCAAATCATGACAATTTTTTCACATTAGTTTCATAACCCTCCTCAAGTGGAATATAAGAATAAAATATTTGAAATGTCAACAACGTAGTAAGAAAGTAGGGCTATATAATTAGAAACGTAAAAAAAAAGTAGTCCGGCTAAAGCATTTTTATCGGAAACTGATAAACTGATTTGAGCCGTGGTGCACTCACTCAAATTCAAAGTTTTATGACTACATGGCCTGCATTTTATCATTTTAATTTTTAAAATATTTATATTAATGTGCAGATTTGCCATCTCATGTATTAAAGTTAAAGGTTGATATCCAAATCAGTGTTAACAGGTGTGTTTTTTTTTCAGAGGAGAGTAATTTATTAACAGAAAACAAAGTGTGAATAAGATAGTGAATCAGTCAGTTTTATATGATGCTTTTCAGACCCTGTGTAAGGCCTTGATTCTGCTGAGAAACAAGGGACTGGTACCGGCCACGAATGTTCTTGAATTATTCTTTGAAATGTTCCGTTGCCAAGACAAACTCCTGAGGAAAACGCTGTACACTTACATTGTTAATGATGTCAAAAGTGTCAATCATGAACACAAAAATGCAAAACTTAATACGGTATGTAGCAGGTACATTCTTTTGTAGCAGTCATTTTATAGAATTTTTTATGATTGTGTTCTCATTGGCTAGTGGCAAAGTGGTATAAAGCACATTATAGTGTACAGTATATCGTAATTCAGAAATTTGCAACCATATAATTATGAGGTTTTTGATGGTTACAAATGTTTTTAACGGCAACAGCGAATTTGGAGTCGTTAAAACAGATTTTGGACATGATATTAAAAACCTCTTTTAAGGCCAGAGATTTCAAAATTACTTTATACTTAACCCTTTTTTAATGCACTTATACATTTTGTTATACAAATTTGCTTGCTTAACCAAGTTATTGTTCAAACTGAATTTACCTTTTTGCTGAATGCCACATAACAGCAAAATTGATGATGTGCTATCTAATTGCACCAACCAATGAAAGCACAGGTAATTTTTGGCATACATGTAAGTGTGTTAGAATTATCTGTTACTGCTGTCAGAGGCTGTAGGTTCCATTCTTTCCTACTTTATGTTTGGAATATTTTGTGTTAATTTCATGCCATCGAGGGCTACATGTAACAGACAATCAGTCAACCTAACGACTCATTCCTGGGATCTAGTAAGGTTAACTAGTACTCAAGCACACCCATCTATACAAGTAACAGATAACTTTCACACTTGAATCAGAGGTGGGAGAAGAATTGAAATGATACACAATATTGTATATTAATTATCACAGAGACTGTGACCACATTGGGATTTGACCTCATGACTGTTGGACTGATAGTCAGAGGTGCTATTGACTGTGCTTAAGTGTGTCTTGCCTTCTTAAACACTGGTTAATACTTGCTGTTCATGTAGTCAAAATAAAACTGGAATATTACTGTAAATTTCTTGGTATGCCAGATCTGGTTGAAAACACTGATGTATTGTATGGCATTGATGACTGTGTTTTATTACAGACACTGCAGAATTTCATGTTTACCATGCTGAAAGATAACAATCCAATAGCTGCTAAAATGTCTTTGGTAAGTTCTCGTCAAATTTGTTGAACTTGGAGTATATGTTAGTTCTGTGTTTTTATGCACTTTCAAGCACAAGTTACATGTGATGCACATTGTGAAGTACATGTATGATGTCTCATTTGATGTTACATTTGAAAATATTTATTTACATGTTAATGAAGAAGATATATATCAGTCCAAACTTTAAGTCCAGAGAGTGCTCCGTGGCCGAGTTGTCTAAGATGCCGTCTCAAGATCACTTACTCTCACCGCTAAGGTCGTAGGTTCAAGTCTGCTCACTCCAATAACTTTATGTGAGAAAGTTTGCCAGTTATTTGCAGAAGGACAGTGGTTCTACTCAGTCTTACTCAGTCTGAGGTCTTCCTCTACCAGTAATACTGGATATGCCATATATAACGTGAAATGTGTTGAAAATGGCATTAAACCCCATTAAAAAAAATCAGATATCAGTCACATAAAAGGTGTGTGTGTGTGAAATGTTGGGGGAGAGATTGTCAACTTTTTCTAAACTTGATATACTTGTGAACTACAGTAAGAACTTTTTATAAATATAATAAAAAAATATTATGTATTTTAAAATAATTTTTATAGTTATAATCTTAATATGCAAATTTAAGTTAACCTGTAAGGTTTTCCTCCACCAAAAGGACTGCTTTAAGAGTGAAAGAAATCTGAGCATGTTGCATTGATTAAGGATTTTAAATCATATTCTTGTTTTACTAAAAATATGATAAGATGATTTCATTTTCATTTATGGTTAAAAATTTAATCTTATATTCTTGAATGATATATAATTCAAACTTATTTACATTGATTGTGAAACATGTTCTTTTAACATAGACATATCATTCTCAATATCTTCCTGGGTAGAAAAAGTACTAGGCATATGTAGATATAAAGTGTCATGCTTAACCCTTTACTTCATATAGACGCATTTGGACACCTAATATAGAAGGCTTTTGAATTATTGGGTGAATTATGTTTATATTAACTGATAAAGTGGAAAACAGTGCAGGAAGTGTTCAGATTGCAGTCTTAACTCATCCTGCACTGTTTTCAAAGGCCTTCTGTGATTGGTGCAGGAAAATGTGTATCTATGGAGTAAAGGGTTAATGGACATGATTATCATACATGTTAGTGATATCAAAAAGAAAGGGCTAGATTGTAACTTTTTGGATGGTGAACTTTTTATAATTTAAAGAAATAAATAATTTTTACAGTCATACAATTAGCTTTATGTGATCATTTTCTCGTTTTTACTTCTTCATCTTTCTACATAACATTTCTGTTTTTATATGTTGTTACAATGTAATTGGTAAATCAAGTACATGTTAGAAAAAATTTATTTCGTAAAAAAACATTTTTTGTTTTTAACCTGTAATAATTTTAATTCAGAAGAAAAATACTAAAAAGTTGATAATTGGAAATACTAAGTCATCATTTTTATCAGGTTTACTCTGGTACCAAAATTATGAAATTCTGATTCAAAGAGTTATTAAAGAAATATTAAAAGTGCCACTCAGCACTTCAACCATGTATATTATATCCATATTAGCCTGCCAGTCTCTGTAATTAAGTTCCTCAATGAATTTAAGATGCTCGTACTCTTCCAGATGTTCAGACATGGACATAACATGTCCAGTAATGCTTCATTTACACTGTTCTTTATTTTGAAAGAGCTTGTTTTAGATCCCTACATGCGCCGATACATGCAACATTTAATCTTGGAAATCAGATTTTGTTGAAATGCCAAACCAGGTCCTGTTAATTGTGTATTTAATACTTTATTGCAGGATGTAATGATAGAATTGTACAGAAGGAATATCTGGAACGATGCAAAAACAGTTAATGTTATAACTACAGCGTGTTTCTCTAAAGTAACAAAGGTGATTTATGATATTTTAACTTCTATTTCAATGCTACCACATCGATTAGTTAGTAGTGAAAAAGTCAACAATTTTTTTATATATAACAAATAAATCATACTCAATAAAACATTTTTTTAGTACACAAATTATTGTTACTGCATATATAAAACATTTAAACATGTATGTACAATGAATTTGTTTGAATATATAGTGCCATTTTTATGTCATCGAGGGTTAACTGACTATCAATAACCACTCTTTCATGGGATACTAGAAGGTTAACCTGTACTTGAGCACACCCATCTCTGTAGATAACTGAAAAGTTTTCAACTTGAATCAGCGATGAGCGACAATAAGACACATTGTGATGTATCAATCATCACAGAGACTGATCGGGCAGGAAGCGAACTAGTGATCCCTAGATTAAAAATAAGACACGCTACTGACTGAGCTATCCAGGTTCGGCACAATAATTAATGTGTCATATTATGAAATAATGGCATCTCTAGCAAAAAATTCCAACATCTGCCACTGTTAATACAGAACAGTTATGACATCAATCTTTGAATATTTAAAGATCATCACCAATTCAGTGTATTTTATTGTGTGACAGATACTGGTTGCAGCTACAAAGTTTTTCTTGGGTACCAACGAGTCTACAGGTGATGACAGTGACAGTGAAGCTGAGGTAAGCCTCTACAGGCATATAAAATTTGCCTGCATAGTTGATTTATTAGACTGCTTAATTCAAGTAATGAATTTGAGTGCCATAGATTTAATTCTGAATTTTATTATTATTTGTTGATTTTTTGTGTTTATTTTTTAACCTTGAAAGAGAGGCTTCCTTCACATCCCCTTTGCAAACACATCTTTTTAATCTGGCTTTAAATTATTTTTAAATACTTGTTTTTAAAAAATGTTTTAAGCTTAACGTCGAATGTCACATTTTGAAATAAATTATTATGTCCCCCCACCCCCTTCTTTGGGAGACATATTACTTTCATGCTTTTGCATACCCTTTGCAAAATTTATGTGGATGTTTAAAAGCTTACAATTTAAATCCTATGTAATTGTTCAATTTTTTATTGATTATTTCAAGGATAACAAGAAGAAAAGTGCAAAGGAGCTGATACTTGGCCACAGAGTTGGAAAGAAAACTAGAAAAAGACAGAAGAAGTTAGATAGGGCATTGCTGAATATAAAGGTAATGCAGTTATGATATTTTGCTATTTCACATTTCTGTATCACAGTTTAGAACTAGATTTCGAGATAGAAATTTAAAATTGTACTTAAAATAATATGGACAGGGAATGGGAATTTTTTGTGCAAAGTGATATCATTAAAATCATTTAACCAAATCTGGCTGTTTATAGGACAATTGAAACCTTCAGTGAAAGATGGAAATAAAAGAACTTTGAATACTACGTACATATTTAGGAACTATCACATGTTTTTTCTGTTGTGAATATTACTCATGCATACTGCCATGCATCAAGAATATTGATATACATTATGTTAGTGAGTAATGCACATAAATGTACTTTTATTCTGTTTGATATATACAGTCAAACCTGTCTTACACAGCCTGTCAAGGTAAGGAGAAAAATTGGCCTTTTAAGACAGGTGGTGCTTAAAGCAGGTAGATTTACCCTGAAAACATAAAATGTACAATAGAAAATATGTTTGCTTAAGACAGGTGGTTGCTTAGTAGAGGTGACCACTTACATAGGTTTGACTTAACTGAAAAAATAAGGAAACGCCAGTTGAATTTCACAGTACCATCCAATTATTTTATTGAAGCGATTATGACACTATTAGAATTTGTATGTAAAGGTATTTCATTATTGATTTTGTCCTTATAAAATTATCATTAACAAAATTATTAATGAAATTGCATTACATATATATTCTAAAACTGTAAATACGACTCGTAATACAAATAGAGTTTGACAATGTGGCTCTGAAATTCACTCGGTGTTTCTTTATCCTTTCTGTATAGAATTAATGCGGCAAAGGTGCAGGATTATTTTACGGGTAGTTCCATGTTGTCTTCATTGTCAGTAGACTCTTGGATATGGATAGATGTATTCTTTTCAAAGAATATATTTTTATGCCCTTGTCAGCAAGGGTGAAAGAGGGAGACATGTTGTCAGGATTGTCCGTCAGTGCATACGTCCGCCACACTCACCCTTCTGGGCTATGACTCTGCAATCATTGGTCCATTTTAATGCAGGAATAATCAACACAAAATGAAGGCAATGTGTTGCATACAACTCCCACCATTTCAAGTTTGCAAAACCAAGGTGAAGGTTGCTGTGATGGTCAAAGGTCAAATCTCATGTAGTGGATGGTCAAATTTTGGGAATATTTGGGAAGAATGTTCATCACAATTATGATGATGATTGGTCTCATACAACTCCCGCCATCTCGATGTAAAGATTGCTCAAAGCTTGCAGGTAAAATCCCCTTTGGGGTTGTTTTTATGCAGCTGATAGTCAGATTTTAGAAATATAACACTGGACTGTTCAGCGCATGAAGAAGATGTTTGTAGTATAAATCCCTCCATTCGTAGGTAAAGGTAGAGATTGCGACAAATGATGTAAGGAAGAAAAAGGTGGACAGGGATTGAAAACTGCTTTATGAAAATAAGTTTTGCTTAATGTGTTATTATCCTTTTCTTGTATAATGATGACCATGTTTATTTCAGAGAAGCAAGAATCATAAAAAGAAGGCGGAAACATTTAATTTCTCGGCTCTTCATCTGATACATGATCCACAAGGTGTGTATAAAATTAAATTAATCTAATATGTAGTTAAGTGTTATACTCTAGATCTTTTCTGTAATGAGCTAAATACATAATGTATTTTGTAGAGTTGCAATAGTGTAGCTTGAAATTGGTGTAGCTTTGGATTGGTACAGCTATCTTGAAGTAGAACTTAAGCCTGTTTAATTAAATTTGAGGTTTAACTCCAGTTCCATTTTTTATGTTAAGTGTTTTGATCTCAGAATGAAAGTGAGTAGAACTGCTGTCATACCACAAGAAGCTAGAAGACATTCTCACATAAAGTGTTTGGCTCTTACTCCACTCGGTGAATTTATTGCAGCAAATACTAGCTTAAGATTGAATTCGGCCCTCCAGCAAGCAACAACACTTTCAAGGAAAACTTTAAAATTTCATTGAAGCATGTGATATTATTTGATTGGCACTTGTTAATTGTAAAAGTGTTTTGACATTTATTGTGCCACTTTGCATTATCTCTAGTTTGGACAACACAAGTTCAATGAATGAGGAATCATGTGTGATGCCTTATACTAGAGCATACATGTACATTACTTGAGAATACCAAAGAAAGATAAGATTCCTAAAAAATTATTGTATTGTTATTTCTTTTGGAGTCTTCCCTAAAAGCAGTCCTTTGAGATGTTGTTTACTGACAAAGTAATGTAATTAGACCTAAAGTTTATTATGCAACTTGAAGCCTGATTTATCTCAACTGCTGAAAACACGCTTACCTATACTCATATATATATATATATATATATATATTGCTTTAGGTTTCGGTGAAAAATTGTTTAGATCCCTGGAATCAACTACAGAACGATTTGAAGTGAAGTTGATGATGGTGGATCTCGTATCAAGACTAGTTGGTGTACATCAGGTAGGTTTGATAGTATCAGTATTAAATGTAATGATAATACTGCAAAAAAACTCTTTGTCAGTTAGCTTAGAGTTTCAAAATAATCCCTTTTAACTTGTTAGGTATAGACAGAAATGATTGATTTCATGTTTATCATCATTTTATGCAATCAAGGGCTGAAGACAATCAGTTGACCTAATCTCTCTTCCTGGGATCCTGAAAGGTTAACCAGTACTAGAGCACAGCCATCACTACAAGTAACTGATAACTTTTTCACTTGAATCAGAGGTGAGAATCAAATGACAGTGAGACACAAAATTGTATATCAATCATCATGGAGACTGTGGCCTGGTGGGGATTTGGAACTACCGACCCCTGGATTAATAGCCAGATACACTATCAACTAAGCTTATTGTGTTCAGCTATTTAGACTAGACAGAAGAGCTTGTTAAAACGACTGTTCAGAGAAGAAACTGTAGAAGGAGTTAGGCATACAAGCTTTTTCTGCAATGTGCTGTTAAATGTCAACAAAGAGCTGATATATAACATATGAACTGTTGCAAATATCCATGCATTGTGTACATTACGATTATTGAATAAAATTAAATAATAAAATTGATTTTTTTTTATTATACATGCAGATTTAAAAGATGTACTCTGATTTTATTTTCAGTTGTTCTTGTTCAACTTTTATCCATACATTCAAAGATTTCTTCAACCACATCAGCGAGGTACAGTTGTATTAAAGACTTATAGAATAACACCTGTCTAAAAATTCTTGTGATTTCATTGATAAACACACTTAGATTTACATGTATGGACCTTAAAATCTACTTTAACTGTCTGTTAAATAACCATGTTCTATGCATAACTATTCTGTTTGTTATCCCTCACTTTTTGGAAAAAAAATGGAGGATATTGAAATGGCGTCTGTCTGTCTGTCCGTCACGTTTTGGACTAATATCTTTGCGGACAGAACTCCTCCCACAATTTTTATCAGATTCAAATGAAACTTGCTGTACAGCAAGTATACTGTATGGTCTGAACATGTGCTTGTCTTGGCAATCTGATTAAATTCATTTTGATGGAGTTATGGACCTTGTTCTTTATAACTTAGATTTCAACTCATACTTTGGACCAACAATCTTGCGGACGAAAGTCTTTCCAGTCTTAACCTGATTCAAATGAAACTTACTGTACAGCAAGTTCGTAGTCTGAAAATGTGCCTGTGGTCTTGGCATTCTGATTTAACATTTTTGATAGAGTTATGGCTCTTTGTTCTTTTAACTATTGTGGTTAAATTACCAACGCCTGTGTGGTTCTAGGCAACAGTATGAGTGATGGCAATAATAGGTTCACTGCAGCTCATGTATGTCATAGTAAGCGGCAATTTGAGTAATATGATAGAATTTGCTGAAACTCTGCAGTTCTGCAAGTATCAAGGTTCTACATGTAGGTTCATTCTGTATATATTTTTGTTGATATATTTTTTTTTTATCTGTATGTTAATTTGTTGTTTTTGTACATGTAGAGCGAACCTGGAGTCTTCCTTCCTGTTGGCGTCGAATAACCTAAAATGTGTTGTTACACCGTAAATCCTATTCATTCATTCATTCAACTTCTCATTGAGGTGAGAACATCATGAAAAGTCATGTCATTTTTCTTTTTACACATTTTTTTACTAAAATTTATGTGACGGCTGCACACAGGAATAAAATAAAAAATGTTTTTGTAAAATCTTACTGTAATTATATTATAATACTGAGTAAATCCTATTATACTTAAAATTTTCATTCCTATCATTTTATTTTCAGAAGTAACAAGGCTGTTATTGTTTGCTGCCCAGGCTTGTCATGATCTGGTGCCTCCAGAAGTAGGATCTCTTACTTTCTATATTTACACCTTTATCTATATAGTCAACTTTATATCATTATTGCAACAGTAACATGCTTGCCAAAAGTTCACACATTATAGTTACCATGTAATAGTTTTAAACTCGACCATTTAAAGAAAATGAAGAGATGTTGCACTTACCCAGTATGTGACTTCTGTATTTGCATAGACACCGGACACCTACCTAGTTTTTAAGTAACCACATGTGTTCACTAAAGAGTGTCATTATAAATTGATAGGTTTTATTATAACTCTCCTATTTATGACTCTTGACAGGGTTTTGCCCTTTGGTTACATGTGTCTGGTTAATCTTCTTTATGTAAGTTTGTGTCTCAGAGTGTACTCAGAAGTGTGTACTTTAATCTACTTTACAAGTATTGAGTATTTTGTATTAAAGTCAATCGTACCTTCCGACAGCACTTGTTTTTTACAAAACTTATTTATAAAAAATTGAAAATGCCCTGGATATATTACATGTTTTATATTTTGTAGATGGTCAGATTTAAATAATACACTATTTAAATGCAACCATTGACCTTGCTCCTTTAATGATACAAACACAATAATATTGTTTCTAAACATTACAGATTGTGGAGGGTGTCATAGTAACCATTGACCTTGCTCCTTCAATGATACAAACACAATAATATTGTTACTAAACATTACAGATTGTGGATGGTGTCATAGTAACCATTGACCTTGCGCCTTCAATGATACAAACACAATAATATTGTTACTAAACATTACAGATTGTGGAGGGTGTCATAGTAACCATTGACCTTGCTCCTTCAATGATACAAACACAATAATATTGTTACTCAACATAACAGATTGTGGAGGGTGTCATAGTAACCATTGACCTTGCTCCTTCAATGATACAAACACAATAATATTGTAAGCTCGCCGGGACGAAGTCCAAGGAGAGCTATTGTCATGAACCTGGCGTCGTCGTTGTCTGTAGACACCCAGGTTAAACTTTTGCGTACAAGTTTCAGATATCTATGCAACCACTCATTGGATATGAATGAAACTTTGCATGTGTGTAAACCATCATCAATGGAACACACACAGATAAGAACTATAACTCTGGATTGCATTTTAGCACAGTTATGGCTCTTTTTGGACTTAGACACCCAGAGACGAGCTTTGTTGGTCTTCTGACAACTCTTGTTTCTGTACATAACAGATTGTGGAGGGCGTCATAGTAACCATTGACCTTGCACCTTCAATAATACCAAAACAATGATATTGTTACTAAACATTACAGCTGTGGAGGGTGTCATAGTAACCATTGACCATGCTCCTTTAATGATACAAACACAATAATGTTGTTACTAAACATTACAGATTGTGGAGGGTGTCGTAGTGACCATTGATCTTGCTCCTTTAATGATACAAACACAATAATGTTGTTACTAAACATTACAGATTGTGGAGGGTGTCATAGTTACCATTGACCTTGTTTCTGAAATGATACAAACACAATAATATTGTAACTAAACAGCACAGATTTTGGAGAGTGTCGTAGTAACCATTGATCTTGCACCTTCAATGATACAAACACAATAATATTGTAACTAAACATTACAACTGTGGAGGGCGTCATAGTTACCATTGACCTTGTTCCTTCAATGTTACAAACACAATAATATTGTTACTGAACATTACTGATTTGTGGAGGGTGTCGTAGTGACCATTGATCTTGCTCCTTCAATGATACAAACACAATAATATTGTTACTAAACATTACAGATTGTGGAGGGCGTCATAAAGACTATTGCTAATAACTTTATAACAGACAGAAACTCTGGTGAAGTAATGGCTGTAGGGTAAGTGATACTTTACTGTTTATACTGCAGTATGTCTCCACCATTCAAACAATGTTGAAGGGACATTAAGTGTTACCCTATCCATTCATTTGCCTGTTTGTCCATGCACACAAATGGGTATTTAAGTATCTAGGGTTTAGGGTTAGTAAAAAAAAATTCTGGACAGCTGAAAAACAGTTAAAACAAATATGTTGCTGTTTCTTGACACTTAAAAGATGCTTTTATGTGGCTCAGCTGGGCTCAAAGAAATCACTTAAATACCCATTTGTTAGGACATTTGTTCAATTATGCATACAGACTAACCAGTGAATTCTTGTGTGACTTAACCCTTTACTCCATAGATACCCTTTTCCCCGCACCAATCACTGAAGGCCTTTGAAAGCAGTGCAAGAAGAGTTACGAGCAATCTGAACACTTCCTGCACTGTTTTCCACTCTGTCAGTTAATATAAACATAATTCATCCAATAATTCAAAAGCCTTCTATAAAAGGTGTTCAAAGGCATCTATACAGACCAATATATGTCAAGTACACCAAAAATGCATTTCAATTGCGTTCGTTTTGCGTGTCAAACGCGTTTGTTTTGCGTTTGAAAGGCATTTTAGTTTCGTTAATGGTTTGCATTTTTTAATGATAAACGTTAGAGAAAATACGAAAATGCAGTTCAAAACGATAGTGAATGCATTTTAACCTGCGTTTGCGTTCGAATCGTTTTGCGTGTATAGTTTACCGTGTATCTTTTACCATTTAACGTTTACACGACATGTTCACCAATCGCATCATCTCTGGTTGTCCAATTGTAACACCGCAGTAGAATAAATAATAAGAACTAGATATTTAAAGAAATCGCGGGGTTTTATATGATAATATATTAATTAAATAAATTAAAATAATATTGATTAAAAGCTTTCTGAAATATTGATTAAAATCATTCTGAAATATTTCTAACTAAGCCACCCTATGTTAGATATGGTCTACCATAAAGTTGATGATTTGTAGCGTGACAGCAGATTAATATGTTACATAAAACTCAATCATTGAAATTTAATACACATGGTACGGGGCATGTCAGTTACATCAGATAAACATGTTACGGTCACGTAATCATTAGATTGGCCAAACATTGCCAGACTGGTTTACACTAATGTTAATATTACAGTATCGAAAAAGTATATAGTAAATAAATGTGAACCAGTCCATGTTTTTTTTATATCTGCAGTGGTGTATAATCTGCTATTATGCAAGAAACAGAGTATAGACGCCTCAGCAAGTATTTATTTTATTTACAAGAATAATGCATTATTTACAAGTATTTTCCAATTTTAATTCCAGTTATGAATTTCGATAGATTGTCATGTTAAACAATTATAACAATTCATTAAACAAAATAATTCATATAATCCGCAAAGATAAATATATTTACAAATACACATGCCTTAATTTATGTAGCGAGCGCACACACTTTATGTCTTACTCCGACACAATTTATTTCTGACCTCGTGGCAATGTGCAATGTCGTCACTATGACAGTTTCTTGCATCATTTAACATCGCGTTCTATTTCACTATGGTAAATGCATGGGGGAGGCGGAGATGTATCCATAAAAAAAGATGCCTTTACGGGTAAAAGTTTTATGTCTTGTGGCATGGCTTCTAAAATCGCTGGTACATGTACTTCCGTCTGACGCTTTCAAGGACTTTTATGTACATTACACCGATAGAATTCCTCTGATATCCTTCCATCAAAAATTTCCAAGATACCCACTTAGTGAATAAATTGTTTGTTTCACTGGTGACGTAATCGGACATTGGCACAAGGTGATAGTGGAAGGGACAGCGTGTTCATTCTGTACACAAAGTTAGGTATGTGTAGTTATTAATAACTCTATCAGCTTAATAGTAATCTTTTTTTAACAAATGCCTATATGGAAAACAAACAATTTGGAAGACACCAAGTAACAAACAAACACTAACCCTTTACGTGTGTTTGTTATATATATATGAACTATTTATATTTACAATTTTGGAAAAGCCCAAAGGGTTTTTGGTGTAACAAACAGATTTTCTAAAATTGTGTGAAAACCTTTCCTGATTGGCAATCATATAACAGAACAGCAACATAAATCGGTGTTCAGATAATTAAATCAGTTAATTGGGATAGTTGTGTAAGCAGGTCATGCGTCGTCTGATTGTTTTATCACACTTTTACAAGTAAAAAAACGATGCCCGAGGCAATGATTTTCACGGGTAATTCAGGATTAAAACTTATAACAAAGAAATTTAATTAAAGTTACAGGTATAGCAATTTAAAGATTTTAAATGACAAAGAGAGCAATCATTTCGTTTAATTATTTATTTAATTGTCAATATAACTACGACAGTATTAGAGGATATCTGAATCTTTATTATTTGATGCGTTTAAGTTTGCATTATCGTTTTGTATCATTCGTGGATCGTTCGCCCTGTTGCGTCCGTGTATCGTTTCGTTTATCGTTTCGTTTGCATTTTTAGTCCGTTTGTATATCGTTTAAAACGCGTTTGATATTCGTTTCGTTTGCCTCCGTTTGGTGTACTTGAACAGATTACGGTCTGTATTAGAGGTATCCAAAGGCATCTATATGAAGTAAAGGGTTAACACTTCTGTTACTTATAAGTGTGTACAAAATTGACTTGTACAGAATATAAAGTCACACACATATACACTCACTGGTTAGTTCGTCCAAAGGTATGATGTCTGACCTTGGACAGAATTTAGGCACTTTAGACACAACCTCTGTGATGATTGATAAACAACATTGAGTCTCAATGTCATTCTTCTCTCACTGCTGATTCAAGTGGGAAATTTTAGTAAGATTTGGAGATATTTGTGCATGAATACTTGTAAGCCTTACAGGATTGCAAGAAAACTGGTTTGGCTAACTGATCATCTGTTAGCCCTCATTAAAGTCAAAGTAATTATTCAGATAAAATTTACTTAAAGTTAATGTTTGGTAAATGAACAGTCAAAATTAAGGGGAGAGACTGGAATCTTATCCTATAATATATGTACTTAGCAACATATGTGACAGCTGTCCCATAATGCTTGGCGGGATTTTTTAAATGTCCCATGATGCTTAGCAAGCAGCGTGATAAGTGTTGTATCACTATTAAGAACTGTTTTTAGTTGATGTGACTTTCTTGTATGATAGTGGATATTAAAAAAATTTGCAGGATAAATTCAGTGAGGGAAATATGCTGTAGATGTCCAGGAGCAATTGCAGGGGATCTGTTACAAGATTTGGCCCAGTATAAAACACATAAAGATAAATGTAAGTAATGCCAAGCCTGTCTTCAGCACAGGGAAAAGAAAAATAGGACAAAAATTTACCACATTTTGTGAGTTTTACTTTTCAATGGTACAACCAGTCTTAGACTTCAAATTTCAAAACTAGACATGCCAGTTCTAATCCAAATGTTAAATTTACCCATCAAAGTAATGCAAAATTCAAATCAAGATTTTTTTTAAGAAATTGGCGTATTTGGCCAAATTGCTTTTAGGTTTTCAATAATAAATGGTTTTATGTAGTTCTGTACCTTAGCTTGGCACACACAATCCAATATATCTTTTTTTGTGATATTTGGTAAACCATAGATGATATGATTGAAAGATTACTGTTGGAAATTTAAGTTTGTTTTCAATATACAAAAAGGTTGAGTGTTTTTATTAATTTTGAAGATATGTTTATAGGATTAGAACAAAAGTTTATCACAAAGATGGTTGAAAGCAGCACTATTATCAAACAACATCTGCTACAATGTAATAAGTATAGATCAGTCGGTTACACACCTGACTTTCAATCTATGGGCTGTGCATTTGATACCCATCCTGCCATGGTTTCAGTGATAATTGGCCATGAACTTCTGTTCTATGATCACAGATCTCCCACCATCTGATTATGTGGGGAAGCGATCAGTGACTTGCAGCTCTAGATAAAGTGTGTCTAGTACTGGTTAGCCTATTGAATCCAAAGAATGATGAGAAGCTGCATTGACCACCATATCATAACTGAAATGATGATGAAAAAAAAACCAGCACAATATCCAGAACAAATGTCAAACAATAAAAAGAAAAAATACAATTGATAAATAATGTGATATTTAAGAACAGAATTTTCTGTTAAAATTATTTCGCATGTTAACATAAAATATACATTTGGTTTGTTAATTGAATATTAATTTTAAGATAATTTCATTTATATAATAAGAATTTCATGGAAACTAATCTACATTTACTTTCTATGTAAAGTTTAGGTAGAGTTTTAAAATTTCTAGAATAAAAAATATTTTGTATACATGCACGTCTTTTAACCTCCATCCTTCTGCAAGTAACTGACAAATTTTCTCACATAAAGTTTTTGGAGCAAGCGGGACGGGAACCTATGACCTCAGCAGTGAGAGGTAAGTGATCTCAAGGCGCCATCTGAAGATCACTTATCCCTCTCCGCTAAAGTTGTAGTTTTGAGTTCCACTCGCTCCTAAGACTTTATTTGCTCCGCTCGCTCCTAAGAGTTCATGTAAGAAAGTTTGCCAGTTACTTCTAAAGAATGGTGGTTCTACTCAGATTCATTCTGAGGTATTCCTCTGGCAATAAAACTTGATATGCCATATATAACCTGAAATGTGTTGAAATGGCATTAAATTCCATTAAAAAAAATTATATTATTATATTTATTTTTGTACCATTTAGCTGTAATGATGGCAACTCGGTCACTTATTCAACTGTACAGAAAGGTCAATCCAGATTTGTTGCATAGAAAAGATAAGGTAACTATATAAACTATGTGATGATGAATAAATGATTGGCATAACATTCTATTATGCAAACATTTCTTCTTGTATTAACATAATACACATTGAAATTGATGATAATGATATTTTATTTATTGTTGTCCCCAATTTCCCATATGGATGCCGCCTCCAGAAGGGTATTAGTAATTTGATAATTTTTGAGAATTGTGCAGAGATACAAAAGACCCATTTGTAGTGTCCCTGTTTTTTTTACATAGCCTGTGTAAAGCACCGATACACAGGACCTCGATATTAAGTCTCATCCAAAAGACTGATAATAATTTTTAGTTGGAGGAGTGGGTGATTGAACATGCAACGCCTAGGTTCTCAGTCTAAGGCCTTAACCACTGGACCACAAATCCGCTCCATTGAAATGATCACCTCAACAACTTCGTATATCATGCTCTATTGGAGTTAGTTGTGTCCATTAAATTGGAACTACTTTTTTTTTTTACTGAAATTTCAAAAATCAGATATATTTATAATTTGATTCTACATTTAGTGCAATGCAAATATTCTTATTAATAATTTTACAACATGATTGTTGTGAATCTTTGCATAAAAATATATTACATATTCATATTTCAATACAGTACTATTTCTTGCGCAATCACATGTATAAAATTTGGTTATCTTGTGCATGTATATTCCCTCACAACCAGGCTGTATTTTAGGGTCAGAGGCTAAATAACATGGAGTCATAAACAAGAATATCATGTCAATGGCTCAGAATTCCTAAAATTTCAACTGTTTTTTGGTGAGTGTTAAAAAAGTTAATGACAGTTTGGTATACACATTTTGATCTTAGGCATAATTTCAACCTCTTTTTACTTGCTTTTGTTTTATAATGAAGATTTATTTTCAAGTGTTTTGTATCCTCTAAAATCTCTTTCCAGGGTAAACCAACAGAGTCCATGCAAGAAACAAAAGTGTTGCAATATGGAGAAAGGGATACTAGATCCTACCTACCAGGTGAACTTCTGATTGTTGTTATTACAGCAGAATAATAAATCATGTTATTATTTTAGCTGTTCTAAGTGGTCATTTATGGCTGTGTGCTCTAAGCCATTGCCTCAAGCTCACCAATTTCTTTACACTTAGTCTGTGGGTTCAAGTCCAGCTCTGTCCAAATGTTTACTTGTGGAAAGACGGTGGTTCTACCAGTATTTGGATTTAGTCTGAGGCCTTCCTCTGCCAAGAAAAAACTGATAACAGTACAGATACATAAAATCAATAAACATTACCGTAGAGTAGATACAATTATAGCATGGAACATATGGTGTGGTTTAAGTCTTATTATTGAAATATAAGGAACCTGCGCACTGTTAGTTTAACACCATGTTATGCAGAATATTCAAATCATGTTTGTTTTTAGATTTGATACATTCAAGGTAACACTTTACTAGCAATAGTAACAAAATATCAATTTACTTCTACATCCCATTGTATGAAAACTTTAAATTTTAAAGATAATGAACATAACGTACAATATTTCACCAAACGGAGTATTAAGCTAACAGAGCTTTGAACAACAATGCAGTGAATTTCAAAAATGGTAGTTCTAAGCTGAAAATGTGTTATGGAGATGCAGGAAAGCCTGTAACCATGAAAACACTATTAATGTGAACCGCAATTTAAGCATACTGGTAAGTTCTGCTTCGTGATCATAATGTTTAGTGGTTGTGTTGTAGGTGCTGAGGTTCTGCCTATAGAGATTGATGAGGCGGCCGCAGGTCAGCAGCAGGATGACTGGGAGTCGTGTAGTGAAGATGATGATGACAGTGACGGAGAATGGATCGACGTTCACCACTCATCTGATGAAGAACAGGTCTCTACAGTGTTACATACTGCTTTAGAAAAAACATGCATATAGTCTCATCTTCATCTGTTAATCAGACAGCAAATTTAACTTCTATTTTTCCACATTTTGAACACTTCTATATAAAACAGCCGCATGTCTGAAAGAGATATATATACTAAGGACAGGCTTTTTACAAAATAAATAATAATTAAGTAATGTTTCACCTCTGAGGAAGATGTTGTTTTTTGTGCATTTGTTTGTCACAAAATCTTGGATAACTTCTTCTACATGTACAATTGTAATCGGATTTAGTCAAAACTTGATGGGAAGAGTCAGTATGACTTCTGGCTGTGCATATATCCCTGTTGCATTACGGTTCAATGCTTGTTTTGACCGAGTTATGGCCTTTCGTATATTTTGAAATAGAAATGTTTTTGCAAGAACTTCTCAGACATCTTTGATTTAGCCGATTCTTGCTTTGAAGGAACTTGCATTTTCTGAAAAATATGAGGATAAAACATAGCTTAGGCTGAAAAACAATTTCTAGTTAATATTAATTCTTTTAATTAGAATATTTTGAATATTTAATGTTCACACATTTCCACTACTTTATCCATATTTGAGTTAACTTCATTACTGTCATTTCATATATTGTATAAAATCATCTAAGGACTTTTCCAGAATTAAATGTACGGGGGGGGGGAGGGGGGGGGGGGGGTCGGACAGCAGTATAATTAAAATTTTATGCCTGGTGGGTGTTTTCATAAAAAAAAAAAAGATGCCTTGTGGGGTAAAGTTTATTAAAATTTAATGCCTTGCCGGTATTTCCGTCTCTGAACCGAATTTTTTCTTCAACGCCGTTTTTCTTCTCGAAATTTTATACATTTTCTGCCCAAATTTTTCCTCCCGTCGTATACAAAAACATAAAAGTGTCCTTCCCCATGTACCGCACCAACATCCCGCAGCGTCTAGATTTCGGCGAGCGTCTTATCTTTATCACAGCAGAAACTGCAGGTCTTTTAAATTTACCTTGATTTGACCTTTATGTTTGCCACTGACACGCGTGTTGTAACGATTGTAATACACAACCTCCAGACATCATGACCAAGTGAACGTTTTACGCGACTTATGTACATAGTTGGACACTCGATACACTGGTGATGTTAATATTAGGAATTGTCTTCAATTAACTTTTTCATCTCAAACTGATTGATCTTTTTTTTTAAGACCGCCATAATATAATTACACCACCCGACAACAACATATGATTTAATTTGTTTGTTTGAAACAAAGTATAATTATCTACCTTCGGACTTCCCGAAAATGGACCAGAAACATACTCTTAGTCGTGAATAAATTATTAACACGGAAATGTACGAGCTAATCAAGTGGCGGAATACACTCGTAGCAGGCCGTAACCACGTCTACTTTATTAAATTGATGCCGAGATGCCGTGTCACAAAATTATCTCCTCAAGTAAATATCGGATATGTTTACAAATACTCCAATACGGATATGAATATACAGACGTGTATATTATTAAATTCCGCAAAACTTACGATTCAACTCTACGGCGGCATTGCTATAATTATATGCATATCCGCGCTGTTTGACACTAATTTATTCGGCACAAAAAGAAACACCAAGAAATGCAAAGTCTATTGTGACAAAAAATCTAAATTAGGACATTGCGTTTGCAGTGAAAATAAAATCCACATTCTCAGATATGTCACCCCACACCCTATACGCCTCATTCTTACCCCAGTGTCTGAAAAAATCATGGCGAAAAGCAGATATTTCTTAACGGTCGTACAAAAACATAGATTGGACTGTGAAATTGTCTTTGAGCATCCATAACCGGATTGTTTGCCATCGGGTGTGCGAAATGAGGTCAAATTAGAATAATACCTTTATCGATAGTAGGAAGTAAATAACATGTGTCATAATAATGTTTGTTTCACAGTCAGAGTGACGTCATCGGACATTGGCACAAGGCGTTAATGAAATGGACAGCGTGTTCATTCTGTGCATAAATTTAGGCATGTGTAGCATAACTCTCTTTACGGATCGTATCAATTTAATAGTAATTCTTTTTTAAGAAATTAGTATACTGAAAATAAACATTTTAGAAGACAACTAGTTACAAACAAACACTAACCTTTAATTATTAATATGTTGTGTTTTTTTCTCGTTTGTTATCTGTAGTGCCCCTTTATTTAATTCTCGACCTGAGATAATTTGTGACGTAATCACTTGCATATCTGCATTAGATCAAAAGTGTAACGTCGGCGTACTTCAAAGAAAGTAGGCAACCGTCCAGACTGGTAATTTTGGAAGCGTTACAGTAAGAAAACATTAGAAAGGGGATTTTAGCCTCTTTTTTTATTTTTATTTTGTGCATGGTGGTATTTTATCTAATTAAAGTTTTATGCATGGTGGTATATATCACAATTAAATTCTATGCTCTGTGGGTAAAAAAAATAAGTGCCGTCCGACCCCCCCCCCCCCCCCCCCCCCCATACATTTAATTCTGGAAAAGCCCTAAGTTGCACGAGTTTTCTCCAAACTTACAACAGAGTATCAGTATGATGTCCTGTTGCACATATAATCTTGCCTTCCATCCCATCATGTTTTGGCATAGTTAGGCCCTTTAATGGTAAATCTGTTATTCACACTATTCTTGTCATTTCAACTCCTACCAAGCTTATCAAGAAACTTTGGCCCAACTTGTAAGGGAGTAACAGTATGAAGTTGTGACATTTCTTTGTCGTGTTTCAATCCATTGACTTTTTGCAAAGTTATGGCCCTTTAATTATATTTAATGGCAAGTCTGTGTATGAACATCACACTAACTTGTCAGTATACTCCTCCTTCACTTTTTAACTAATTTTTTGCTAATTTTGCAAGGGAGTTTTAGTATGAAGGATAATTGCACAAAACATCATCATATTCCTGTCTAATTACTTGGCAGAGTTATCACCCTTTCATTATCTTCAGTGGTAAATCTTGTCAAAACTACTTAACCTGAAGTTTTCAACCAATTTGGGCTAATATTGCTATGGATTATCAAGATGAAGTGCAGTTTTGCGTATCATTATTTTGTTGCAGTCCGTTGATTTTTGCAGAGTTATGACTGTTGTAATTTTAATTGTAAATCTTTTCATGATGGCATAAAAATTAAATATTCAAAGAAACAAACTTCAGTTTATTTATTTGTTATATTATTTATTTCATTGAAGACATGCCGTCCGAAATCATGATCACCTGGCTGCTTTTCTTAGATTTAAGTTTTTATGTGTTTGAGTATGATGGTGAAATAGGAGACAGGTAGCTGTTCTAGAGACAGCAGCTGGAGACCATTCTGCCAGGGAGGATCCAGAGAAGTGTAAGCCTAAGTGTATTTCATGCGTTTAAGGTGCAGATGGAAAATTCCATCCATTGGCAGTAATAAGACTGCCAAAACAGTTATCCCAAGGGACAGAATTTTTCATCTGTACCGAAAAAAACCCATGAAAGATATTATTTTTTGAATGCAACCGTAACTGTGTAATTTTTTAAGATTTTTATTCAGTTCCATTTTTTTTAGAAGCGCAAGGATTTTTGAATGAACACGTCATATGATGTGTCAATATAGCACGATGAGGTAGGTGTAGAATGAAAAATCTGTACCCAGTAAAAATACGCGGAAATCCTTGTTTGGTATGCAAGAAATGACATTGTATGACCATGTGTGCTTGTTGTAGATTGATGAGAGCCAGATACCAGAAACAGCAGAAGGAAGAGAACAAAAAGCTCAGGAGATCTCGACGACACGGATTCTCTCACAGGACGAGTTCAAGCTGATACAGCAGAGACAAGTATCCAAGATGACGGAAGGACTAAAGACAGGTGGTAAACGCAGCAAACGGAAACGCAAGGATGACGAAGAAGACACAGAGAGGTTAGTCATGTGACCATTACATCATTTGTTGTTATAGTTACATTATGATACATGTAGTTTGCATTATCAAATAAAAAAAATTGGTTTAAGTCAGAGAAAAATCAAAGAAAATCAAAAATTGACTTTGAGTGGCAATCTGGTGAATGACATGTAGGAGCTAATGTTTATTAAAAGATGATTGCATTGGCTTACAGTTTTTCCCTGATCTTTTTTTTTTCGTTTCTTCAATTACATGTTTTGTGTGGACGAAGATTGATTTTTATTTTTTACCTGAAAAAAGATTTCATAATGAATGGTAATTTCAGGAAACTTTAATCTAGATGAATAATCTTCAGTCAGATATCTACTTTGTAGGGGATCAGTAGGCAATATATACATGTGTATATATATGTATTGTTTATTTAAGATACTTAAATACATATACCTTTAAACCTGTGTAAGCGGTCACCTTAATTGAGCAGCCCTTTGTCTCAAGCAGCCACATTTGCTATATCCCATTTCATTTCTTTGCTTTCAGACCAAATTAGCCTGTTATAAGAAACAACCAACCTGTCTTTAATACATGTAAAAGGCTACTTTTTCTCCTTCCCTTGACTGGCTGCTAAAGACAGGCTCTATTGTATCTGCTTGACTAAGACCATCATCCATGTTTGGATGATGATCTTGGTATATAAATTCAAAAAATGTGCAAGCGAGCCAATGGCCAACCAATACATATAAAACCTTACAATAATATTCTGTAATTATTGCATATACTGTTTTATTATATAATCTATAAGTAAAAGAATTCTTATTGGCCAGAATGATCCCTGTTGAACAAAATACTGTATGATATTGAACAGTTTTTACTTTGGGTTTTGCAAAACTGTGCATAAAACTACGATATACCACAGTTACTAAAAATTGCAAGTGTTAGCCGAATGCAACGACCAAAATTGAAATTTTCCGAATGCGGCGTTGCTTTCAAATGGATGTCAACAAGAGATTTGCGTCCGATTTCAGTAACATTATCCATAATAAAGATGCCAATACGACAAAAAAAGGCAACTGTTCCTTCAATTAATAAATTTCGCCATTATTTATGAGAGAAACAATTGAATGGTTAGTTTAAAGATAACAAACATTTATCAAGATGTGGCAGTGGCCGAGTGGGGTTAAAACGTTGAGTTTATGCAAGATTTTATATTTTTTCGCCATGGTTCAAATCCCACCCAAGGAATTTTATTTTCAATATCTTTTTTTAAGTTAAATGTTTTTAATTTCTTTATTTAAATATTATTGTTACATAAGAATGTATAATCTTAATTTGGTGACTTTGTGTCATTTCCCGTACCACCTCAGTCAATATTAATTTTTCTGGTGCATAGCACATCATATTGCACAGCTAAAAAGTCCATAACTGTATAATATAACTTTCTTTTACAATGAATCTCTTGTATCAAATGAAACTAAATGCTATTTTGTGATTCTGTAATATTGTAATTGATATAAAAACAATTAAAAAATGTATATATATTTCAGAGGAGAGCTCCTACAACTGTCCATGATTGAGAATGTACACAAGAAGAGGGCTCATGATAAAGATTCAAGGCTTGCAACAGTTATGGTAGGTATTTAGTAAATTACAACTACTGTTATTGGTAGCTGTCCCATTACCTGTTTAGATTGCACTGTGATACAAATCAAACATTTTGGCTTAAGAGCATTTCCACACTGAGTGTCATGCAGCAGAACCATGATATAATATCTCGCCCAGTCACACATACTGATATCAGATTAACCAGTACTAGAACTAGCCTCTAAATGCTGATTACCATGCGAGGATTCTTCAAGTTCCACCCTGAGTGTCATGCAGCAGAATCTTGATATGACACCTTGCCCAGTCACACATGCTGATATCATATTAATCAGTACTAGAACTAGCCTCTAATGATTACCATGAGAGAATTCTTCATGTTTCATCATTTAATTCTTTTGGTATTGCCTGGCAGATTGAAGCTAGTTTCTTTATTTTGCAAGGTGGGCTTTATCATTAGGGGCTGTTGCGGTTTTAAATACAGAATCAAATATGCTTGTTGTCTACATTGAAAAAAAATTTCACATGGTTGCCATGGTTGCTGTTTCAAATATTACCTTAAATATCGTTTTTTAAATATTTAGCACTGAATTTACTCACCTACATTGCATAAATTTTTACTTGTAAAAGAACATTGTATTCTTCTGCCCAAAGTATAAAGCCAATAGACAACAATTTGAAACTTAAACAGATGTCTGGGAATTTTGAAAATATGAGTTGAGGATCAAGGATTAGATGGAATCAGCATCAGTCACAAATGAACCTCTTCAATATTTTTTGGCAATGTTCAGACATGGCCCTTAGATGTAAAGAAGCTGCATAGATTAGGGGGGGATGGAGACTAACAATGTAGTTAAAATTCTAATAAGTTTTCGGTTTTACTAAATAAAAATTAATAAAAATTACGACAGAAAAACAAATTACATATAGGTCATATGACATGTCGGTGCAAATTAAAATTTTGTCAGGGAATTTTGTTTCCTGTTGGAGTGTGGCAACCCTGATTGAGGATTCATTTGGGTCATTTCATAAGCAGTACAGTGGTAGACGTGTTAGATACATGTATATAATTTTCAATATCTCCGTTAATGAAATAAAATACATATATGATTTCACTGTATCTTCATGATCCAACGGGTTTCTTAATCTGTCTTTTATATAGCATGTGAGTAGTCATGAATCATCAACTGGATCCTACTCGTATAAAGCTATCGGTTAATGTATGTAAATTGTCCATCCAGTCAAGATGTGTTGCATGTAAAACCATAGTATATAAGTCATGGTTGACACCAAATGTATTTATGGGTTTGGCAGATGCCTTGATATTGTGTCTATGGTTTGCATTGTAGCCAGGCACGCTCGCCATAGTCTGGTCTGTACATATATGTCTGGTTATTGACAAATAATTATCTCCATATATATATATATTATATCTAAGTGTATATTATCTTTCAGGCTGGTAGGGAAGGGCGAGAGAAATTTGCACATGGCCCTTCAAAGATGAATCCAAATGCAAGCACCACGAATAAAGACAAGGCCAAAAAGAAGGCATTTGTCATGATAAAACATAAAGTGATGAATAGAAAGAACAAGCGGTCATTCAGAGATAAACAGGTAAGTTTCATCTGAGGGGTCCTGCTTGGTGTTGTTTCAATATCACTTACCTCTTACTTCTGAGGTTGTGGGTTCGAGCTCAGCTGAATACAAAATCTTTTTGTGAATATATTTGTTGTTGGTAAAAAGATGGTGGTTTCACTCAGATTTAGGTTCAAATGTACGAATCTGAGATCTTCCTCCACTAATAGAACTGAACGTAAATTCATCAATATTTTGAGTCTGCGATTTAGACTAGGGAACTGGAAAATTCAAAATTTAAGATTTAAATAGCATCAGCTCAACAAGCAAATTACTATATGTGCAGTTTTAACGATAATTTAACAGAACATGTTACAAGTTACATGACCACATTTTTTTTCCATTGATTGTAACTACATGTATCTGTACCAGGATTCACAAAAATGTAAGATTTTGAATTCAAGTCCGATTCTCAGACTCAAATTATTGACAAATTTCGGCCCTGGTAGCCATTTAAATCGATATGTTGTAATGTGTTGAAAATGACATTTAACACAAGTTGAGAAAAAAAAAGAAGATTCATCTGATTTTTAACTGTTTGGGAAAACTATTTTTGTGATTTTTTTAAATTATATTAGACAAAAATACAATATTGTTGCGTAACACAGAGTTTTCAGAAATATAAATGACGTTCTGAATTCTAACATGCAGTATAGACAAATTTCATTTTGTGGCATCATGTGTTGATGTCAATGGCAAATAAATAAAGAAAGACTTCATGGGCCTACATTTTAAGTCGGGGGTCAAGGGCTCAAACCAAGCTCGCTTAAAAAAAAAGTAGTTAGCCAGATACTTGCAAAAAGACTGGTTGTAATCAGATGCATTTAGACCTTGTCATTCCTATCAGTTCATATGCCTGTATACTGAACCAAAAAAGAAACTTTCGCTAAGTTTGAATGTGAATATTTTGTTACATTTAACTAAATTTGGCTGAAATCTTATTTTGGAATAATTATGTCTTATCAATCTACTGAAATAGCTAAATTGGACAGAAATTATCAGAACAAGCTTGTTTATGTCAGCCTTTGGGAATTTATCCAATATTATCCCACAGGCTGACATAACAAGCTTGTGCTCTCAATGCGACGTCGCTGTCAAGCAGTCATCATCGCATGTGGCTGCCACACACGCTACTGATAACCCGATTTTGAAATCCATCCCTTCCTGTTTTAAATTCAAATCAAACAATAAAATTGATAATTTCTGTCCAATTAAGCTATTTCAGACAGTAGATTGATAAGACATAATAATACAACAAACAGAAGATTTCAGCCAAATTTAGTTAAATGTTAACAAAATATTCACATTCAAACTTTAGCGAAAGTTTCTTTTTTGGTTCAGTATATGTCAACTCCAATTCACTTGTTTATTTGTGTTTAAAAGTGATGAAACTGTTGGAATAAAACTGAAAACCAGGCTAAGAAACTTTTGTTTCGGTTTATCATTCGTGCCGTCATATCTAGATTTGATACAATACCCCTACTTGTGTTATCAAAGGCTTTAAGTATGCAAACGTATATTATTACAGTACAAAATTGTCTAATATTTCAGATTGCTCTAAGAAACACGTTATTGAAGAGACAGAAGGCCAGGAAGTAGACGCTGTTGCATTCTGGGTTGTTATTGACTTGTTAAAAATGTATAATAAAGAAAACTGAAAGATGATTTGATTGTTATTATGTTTTTAGAATAAAACTACTATGTTTACT
Organism: Panopea generosa; assembly: GCA_029582155.1. Classification (NCBI taxonomy): domain Eukaryota; kingdom Metazoa; phylum Mollusca; class Bivalvia; order Adapedonta; family Hiatellidae; genus Panopea; species Panopea generosa. The sequence goes on from CM055896.1 coordinate 48,635,994, forward strand.
ATTTATGCACGTGTCATGTGAAGATTGTTGAAGGGGCGTTAAGTGAAACATGTACCCTGGTCCGTATGTTGTTAAGTGTAACATGTACCCTGTTCCATGTGTTGTAAAGTGTAACATGGACCCTGGTCCGTATGTTGTTAAGTGTAACATGGACCCTGCTCCGTATGTTGTTAAGTGTAACATGGACCCTGTTCCATGTGTTGTAAAGTGTAACATGGACCCTGGTCCGTATGTTGTTAAGTGTAACATGGACCCTGTTCCATGTGTTGTAAAGTGTAACATGGACCCTGGTCCGTATGTTGTTAAGTGTAACATGGACCCTGTTCCATGTGTTGTAAAGTGTAACATGGACCCTGCTCCGTATGTTGTTAAGTGTAACATGTACCCTGTTCCATGTGTTGTAAAGTGTAACATGGACCCTGCTCCGTATGTTGTTAAGTGTAACATGGACCCTGTTCCATGTGTTGTAAAGTGTAACATGGACCCTGCTCCGTATGTTGTTAAGTGTAACATGTACCCTGTTCCATGTGTTGTAAAGTGTAACATGGACCCTGCTCCGTATGTTGTTAAGTGTAACATGGACCCTGTTCCATGTGTTGTAAAGTGTAACATGGACCCTGCTCCGTATGTTGTTAAGTGTAACATGTACCCTGGTCCGTATGTTGTTAAGTGTAACATGGACCCTGTTCCATGTGTTGTAAAGTGTAACATGGACCCTGCTCCGTATGTTGTTAAGTGTAACATGGACCCTGTTCCATGTGTTGTAAAGTGTAACATGGACCCTGCTCCGTATGTTGTTAAGTGTAACATGTACCCTGTTCCATGTGTTGTAAAGTGTAACATGGACCCTGCTCCGTATGTTGTTAAGTGAAACATGTACCCTGGTCCGTATGTTGTTAAGTGTAACATGTACCCTGTTCCATGTGTTGTAAAGTGTAACATGGACCCTGCTCCGTATGTTGTTAAGTGTAACATGGACCCTGTTCCATGTGTTGTAAAGTGTAACATGGACCCTGCTCCGTATGTTGTTAAGTGTAACATGTACCCTGGTCCGTATGTTGTAAAGTGTAACATGGACCCTGCTCCGTATGTTGTTAAGTGTAACATGTACCCTGTTCCATGTGTTGTAAAGTGTAACATGGACCCTGCTCCGTATGTTGTTAAGTGAAACATGTACCCTGGTCCGTATGTTGTTAAGTGTAACATGTACCCTGTTCCATGTGTTGTAAAGTGTAACATGGACCCTGGTCCGTATGTTGTTAAGTGTAACATGGACCCTGTTCCATGTGTTGTAAAGTGTAACATGGACCCTGCTCCGTATGTTGTTAAGTGTAACATGTACCCTGGTCCGTATGTTGTTAAGTGTAACATGGACCCTGGTCCGTATGTTGTTAAGTGTAACATGTACCCTGTTCCGTATGTTGTTAAGTGTAACATGGACCCTGGTCCGTATGTTGTTAAGTGTAACATGTACCCTGTTCCATGTGTTGTAAAGTGTAACATGGACCCTGTTCCATGTGTTGTAAAGTGTAACATGGACCCTGTTCCATGTGTTGTAAAGTGTAACATGGACCCTGCTCCGTATGTTGTTAAGTGTAACATGTACCCTGGTCCGTATGTTGTTAAGTGTAACATGTACCCTGTTCCATGTGTTGTAAAGTGTAACATGTACCCTGCTCCGTATGTTGTTAAGTGCAACATGTACCCTGGTCCGTATGTTGTTAAGTGTAACATGAACCCTGATCCGTATGTTAAGTGTTACATGTAACCTGCTCCGTATGATGTTAAGTGCAACATGTACCCTGATCCGTATGTTAAGTGTAACATGTACCCTGATCCGTATGTTGTTAGGTGTAAATGAATGAATAGGGTTTTAAGGCGTCCCAACACATTATAGGTTATTCGACGCCAACAGGAAGGAAGATTCCAGGTTCACTCTACATGTACAAAAACAACGAATTAACATACAGATTTAAAAAAAATACACCAAAAACCACACAGGGGTTGATAATTTAACCACAATAGTGAACATGACAAAAAATGATAAAATGAACATGACACCCATTCGGAGGATTCCTACCCCTCTGCAGAGATCGGCAGTGAATCTATTCTTAGGCGGAACCACACGGGCTTGTTAAGTGTAAAGTGAACCCTGTTCCGAATGTTGTTAATTGTAATATGAACCCTGTTCCGTATGTTGTTAAGTGTAACATGAACCCTGTTCCGTTTGTTGTTAAATAACATGAACCCTGTTCCGTATGTTGTTAAGTGTAACATGTACCCTGTTCCGTATGTTGTTAAGTGTAACATGAACCCTGTTCCGTATATTGTTAAGTAACATGAACCCTGTTCCGTATGTTGTTAAGTGTAACATGTACCCTGCTCTGTATGTTGTTCAATACTAGTTGGTAGGTTAAGATCTGAAGCATTATCTAGTCTTAGCGAATTAGATTTAGTTCAAGAAGGAGGATGGAATTTCCAAAAGGGCTGCAATTGTGAAATTTCAAGTTTTCCTCTCAATAGCCTTTCTGCCAACTTGTTCAAACTTGATAATTGAAGATTATGTAAATCAAGGGGCTTGGATGCTCAGGGATCCTGTAAGGTGACTTTTACTTTTACATAGGAATATTATGGTGAAAACTGAAATGTTCTCATCCATTTGTACAAAAACAACACAAGTGTCCTGTACGGGGACTATATTTTTTTCTACAGATAAATGGTATGAATTTAAAATATTTCCTTTTAATAGTAATTAACTTTTTGTTCAGTAAGGGTACCACTCCACGGATGCATTTATTCATAAGGGGTTAAGACAACTTTCAAACAGTGCCATGGCCACTATTAGCCAATAGAATGTCCCCAGACCCTCTTGATCCTCTTGTTATTAATCCCCAATGTTTCTTATTGAGTAATATTGAATATTTTTAAGGGGCAGATGTCCTATGATGAAGATGCTATGGTTCACCTATGCAAATTCATCAGTGGGCTAATGTCCATTCTCGCAAAATCGTCAGAGGGCTAATTTCCAAGGTTGAAGTGGGAGTGGGGGGGTGGGGGGGGGGGGGCTAATATCCGCCTGTGCAATATCATGAAGGGGCTAATATCCCAGCATAGAGGCTAATGTCCATTTACCATGGTACCGTTATCTGACTCTGTAAAGGATCCACGATTTCAGTCCAGAACGGGCACATATGTTTTTCAGCAGATATATAGTGAATTTTAATAAAATATGTGAGTTTAATGGGTGGTGGGCATTCACAGTTTTTCAAGAGTAGATCCGCCATTGCTCTATAATCATATATAACTTTATGATGAAGTGAACTCTATTATATATTTATATACTTCTATTATTTTGCAAATAATGCAATGGCGTATTTTACACAGTTGAAAAGATTATGGTATGGAATGGGTCAATTTACAACAATACGCCATAATTGTACTTGTTGCAAAAAAATACGAGTTCGTCACTTTGTGATATGAGGCTGTGACATAAAGCCATTTTATTGACTGTCAAACGTAACCAATTTTATGCTAATATTTAAAGCTGCATTTTTAAAACAAGGAACTTGCTAGGATGCATCATTACCAAGTGCAGATGCGCATGTTGTATTTGTGTTCCGGTTCGATGATTTTTTCACGGAGTTATGGCCCTTTGATTCTGTCTGTGACCAAATTCTTGTCCGCGCTATTTCTCTTCAACCCCATGTTGGAATTTTATGAAACTTGTTAGGATGCATCACTACCAAGTGGAGATGCACATATTGTCTTTGTGTTTCGGTTCGATTATTTTTCATGGAGTGATGTCCCTTTAATTGAGTCTGTGACCAAATTCTTGTCCGCGCTATTTCTCTACAACCTCAGGTTAGAATTTTATGAAACTTGCTAGGATGCATCATAATCAAGTGCAGATGCGCATATTGTCTTTTTGTTACGGTTCGATGATTTTTCACGGAGTTATGGCCCTTTTATTGTCTGTGACCAAATTCTTGTCCGCGCTATTTCTCTTCAACCCCATGTTGGAATTTTATGAAACTTGTTAGGATGCATCACTACCAAGTGGAGATGCACATATTGTCTTTGTGTTTCGGTTCGATGATTTTTCATGGAGTGATGTCCCTTTAATTGAGTCTGTGACCAAATTCTTGTCCGCACTATTTCTCTACAACCTCAGGTTAGAATTTTATGACACTTGCTAGGATGCATCATAATCAAGTGCAGATGCGCATATTGTCTTTTTGTTACGGTTCGATGATTTTTCACGGAGTTATGGCCCTTTTATTCTGTCTGTGACCAAATTCTTGTCCGCGCTATTTCTCTTCAACCCCATGTTGGAATTTTATGAAACTTGCTAGTATGCATCACTACCAAGTGGAGATGCGCTTATTATCTTTGTGTTCGGTTCGATGTTGGTTCTTGAGCTTAGATATATACAAACGGTCAGTTTGTGGTCCTCTCTCAAATTTGTTAAAAACCATGACCCTGGGGGCAAAACTGGCCCACATCACGCGTTCAGAATTTTACTTAGGAAAAACTTAAAAAATATTTTTCTACCGAAGTTAGTTTATATTAATTTATTTAAGCTCAATTGCGATTAAAGTTCAAAGCTTATATGAACTGCTCTTGAGTCCACTTCTTGGGAAAAACCAGCACTAAGTGTTGTTTTATAAGAGAGATCGGGTCGAACTGGGGATCAAACCTGCAACCTCTGACATGAGCTGCCAACACTGTTCATAACACTACCATCCCCGCTTACCAAAGCTGAAGTCCTGGAGCTAAGATATAACTTTTCAATCCATTTTAAAGAATAAAAAGATTATGTTTTAGCTCGACTATTCGTAGAATAGGGGAGCTATAGTACTCGCCCCGGCGTCTGCCTCTGTGTTGGTTTTTCAAGTAAAAGTTTTTTATCGGGTAAAATATCTATGCAACCTCTCATATGTGTGTCCAGCATCATCAACAGAACACACAGAGACAAGAACCATAACTCTGGGTTGCATTTTAGCACAGGTATGTCCCTTTTTGGACTTAATTTTTCAGGTTAAAGCTTTTTATCAGGAAAAATATCTATGCAACCACTCATTGGATATGAATGAAACACCACATGTGTTTTCAGTATTATCAATGGAACACACAGAGATAAGAATCATAACTCTGGATTGCTTTTTGGCATAGTTATGGCCCTTTTAGACTTAGTTTCTTAGGTTAAAGTTTTTTATCAGGTAAAATATCCATGTAACTACTTATTGGATATGAATGAAACTTCACATGTGTGTTTAGCATCATAATCGGAATGCACATATACAAGAACTATTACCTTGTGTTGCATTATTGCATAAATCATGCCCTTTAAGACTTAGAAAAGTTTGTTAATCTTTTGAGCAGGTACATATTTCATCACCTTTCATTGGATATGAATGAAACTTCACATGTTGGTTAATCATCACCATTTGAACACACAGAGACAGTAACCATAACTCTGGGTTGCATTTTGGCACAGTTAAGGTCCTTTTTGGATATATATTTTTAGGTTAAAGTTTTTTATCAGTTAAGATATCTATGCAACCACTCATTCAATATAAATAAATCTTTACATGTGTATTCAGCATCATTAATGAAACTCACAGAGACAGTGACCATTACTCATGGTTGCATTTTAGCAGAGTTATGACCCTTTTTTAACCTAATTTTTCAGGTAAAAGTTTTTATCAGGTAAGATATCTATGCAACCACTCATTGGATATGAATGAAACTTCACATGTGTATTCAGCATCATCAATGGAACACACGCAAATAAGAATCATAACTCTGGATTGCGTTTTGGCATAGTTATGGCCCTTTTAGGTAGATACTTAAAATCATATTTTTTTGGTAAAGAAAGGGCTTGACTGAAATTTTGGATGGTAAAATTTTCTTTTTAAAAATAAAATAAATGTAGACATTGTATGCTTACAGTTATTTTCTTTTTTGGTGATATTGTCGCAGTTTTTGCAAGGTAAGAAATAAGAACAACTTTTTCTAAATGAAATTGTGACAAAGTGACAAGTAACCTAAAACGGAGAAAAATCTCTACCGACCAATATCACTGCTAAATATCATTGAACAAATATTCGAACGTCTTGTATTCAAACATGTTTTCAACCACCTCATTAGCATACCCTTTCTTTCTCTAACGCAAATCAAAATTGGTTGGAATTGTTCTGGTGACAGCTATCATATCTTTACAATGTTCTGCTAAGTTCTTGATGTTGTGCTTGAAGCAAGAGCTGCCGTCTTTGATATCAGTAAGGCATTTGTTAAAATTTGGTATCGAGGACATTCCCGTAAAACTACACTGTATGCCATAAATTCAGTCTCTTTGGCGTATTTCACCATTGCGTCATTAACAACCTTATCAAAACCTAAGCTCTTTCATTGTTTCTCTTCAATAATTGACATGGTGCCAGATGTTAAAAAATATCAATACACGTCCATTCTTCATTTTTTATTTGTGACACTTGTCTGTGCTTATGTTTTAAATGCTTAGTTCAACCGACAGGCTCGTGCACGGATATTTTCGGAAATACGAAGCTATGTTTGAAATGTTTACGGAGACTAATGTAAACATGACGCAATAAATTATTGTCAATATTTTTATTAGACTTAGTGTTAATTTATGTCACTTTGATAAATAGTAGGTTAATAAAAGCATTGCATCAACATATAAGCACTATTTTATGTCCATAATATGATATATATATAAATAAGAATTTATATGGCAGTTATAGAATTATTTACAAAAAACACTTTTTTAATTCTTTTAATATTGTTATATAAATCATATCAAACAAATGTCATTTCTGTAGCTTTATGAATGGATATTACCACATATAAAAGTCTAGATAAGTCAATAAAAGTAATATACATGTAGTACCTACGTCTCCGATACGCATTACATATATATGCCTCATCCGTCACCAACAGTCTTTAAATAAAATTATAAAAACTTCAAGTTAAAAGTTTATTAGCAACTCGGCAAGGCATTTGCCTTTGGCCATTTACAATGATAATAGAAATATGGCAAAGACAAACACATACAGTTAAATACAATGCAAATAAATATATGGTGGGTGAAAGTAGAATTAAGAATCAGTCAATGTTTGAAGATTAAGATTTTCTAATGATGGATATTGAAAGTTTAAACAATACTTTTTTTTAGTTGACATAAAAGTATTGAATTTGTGTACTGATGACCTAAATATGTTTTCCTAATATGGCAATAATGAACATGTAAAATCCAAAATCGGCTTCGATGACAGAAATGTTTCTTGGAAAAGTGCTGATTTTAAAATCATTTCATTTACATTTCTTAAAACACCAGTTTCATTTGACATTATGCAAGCTAAATAATGTATCTTTAATCCGCCCTCAGTCAGTCTCATTAGTGATTGTGTATGTAAAACTGATTTGCATAACGTCATTTCACACCGACAGCATTATTATTAGGCATTATGCAACTTAAATTCACGCCAAACCGCCCTTAGTTTCAATATTGATTGTGTCCGTATTATCTAGTTTAAAGCCTCTCAGTTTACGTCTCTTCACACACCAACACAATCTTCATTATACATTATTTAAACTAATCATTTTGACAGTCAGTCTATTTAATGTTACAAACCTCAATTTCATAAATATATGTGATGGTATCAGTATCAGTATCTTATTTTATTTTAAAAGACAATACATTTACATAATATTACTTCACACTGACGCCGTTTTCACAATTTCTATCCCTTTTACAGTCTCAACATCTCAACGTACTATTCTTATTTTCATAAGTATATCATGCTCTGGAGATTAGTGAGTATAATACCATTCTTACCTCTCTTGGCTACAGAACGAACCCCAATCCCCATAACCGAAAAAATGTGAGCAAAATCGTTTATTTTCATTAGTGATTCCGCGAGTTTTATCTATTTTGTAGCATTCCGTTCATTATATTACATCGGCATGGAAACGTATACGTCATAATATACGCCAGCGTCATTCCGGATTATAAATTTCACTTGTATTGTACATTCAGTCCATTCATTGTACACCTCTTACCACTTTCCAGCAGTTCTTTTCTGGATTATGATAATTTATAACGTCACTCAAATAAGAAGTCACTTCAAACCGAGATCCTTCAGTGGGAATTGATCTGACACAAGAACAACTCTTGTTCCGCCCACTGGCAACTTGGCATTATTTGTCCAAGTAAATACAATGTAAAACTAACTTACACATAGTTTGTCTAAGGAAAATTGCGGTGTAGCAACCAATATAGATCGTTGATTATATTATTATATTGTTTGATTAACAGCCCATGTCAGGTCAGTTCAGTCAACTATTGCAAGGCATTTTAGATTTTTACCCTTTTTAACTATTTTCATGGGGGGAGAATGAAAGCTTATCTTTTATGAAGCCAGTCCATTTAAAATAGCAACTTTCACATTCCATAACGCCATTACATTAATAATGTTTAATCGTGTACAATGTGTACCTAAACCGGCAGTCAGTCATCCCTCTTCGAATACACGCAATGTTATATTTGTTGTATTTGTCAGTAGTTTGTTGATTTCGATCTGGGTTTTACTTGATTATGCTGTTTGATTTTAATGTAGTGTGAAAGAGTGTTTTCCTTATATAGTCGCCAATCTGCCTCCTTCTGCATGTTTCCTTGCATCACTTCCTCTGATGGATATACCTTTATCTGATTTCGTACGCGCATTCTACATCTCTGGTCTGCATACTTCAAAAACACCTTTTTGGAAAGCATGATCACCTCCGCTCCTCGACTCACCTACAGATAAGAACATATTCTATAAACAAGTATAAACTAATCAAATTGGTTGGGCCGTTTGCTTTCTTTATAGAGTGAATATGTTCGATATATATATCAACACCGGCCTCTGGAATGGAATGAATGAATGAATAGGGTTTAACGGCGTACCAACGCATCATAGGTTATTCGACGCCAACAGGAAAGAAAATTTCAGGTTCACTCTACATATACAAAAACAACAAATTAACATACAGATTTTAAAAAAATACACCAACAAATGAATATGCAGAATGAACCTAGAACCTTGATACCTGCAGAACTACAGAGTTTCAGCAAATTCTATCGTATAACTCAATTTGTCGCTTCTTAAGACATGCATAAGCCACAGTGATCCTATTCTTGCCATCACTCATGGCTCCCTGGAACCACACAGGGGTTGATAATTTAACCACATTAGTGAACATGACAAAAATGATAAAAATGAACATGACACCCTTTCGGAGGATTCCTACCCCTCTGCAGAGATCGACAGTGACTCTGTTCTTAGCCGGAACCACACGGAATGGACTTTGATAAGTCAATACGACAAGCATCAGGAATAGACACTTAATAGTAGTATAGACATACGTCAGGAATAACTGTTTAGAAGATGTATATGCCAATACAGGTATTTGGAATGGATTTTCAGTAAACAAGCATTTGAAATGGAATTTGGTATATAATATTGGTCAGTACTGGTATCTGAAACGGGTATTTTTGAATTCGTATAAATCAACACGGGTATCTGGAATGGATTTGGTAAGCACACTGGCAACACTGCAATGTACTTTAGCTTTAAAAAGACACAGGCACGGAATATAAGCCAACGCGAATCAGGAGTGAAATTTACACAAAATAAATGATTTACACGTTTTAATACGTGACCACTGACGAACTGCATATAGTTTTAATCGCAATATTCTTTATTCGCTCAGTTCACATAAATACATGCCGTCATGACATGGATAGCTTGTGACAGTTTTGGTGCTCTGTATTTACCATTAGCGCGGCCTTCGTTGTGATAGATACCGTAAAGTTAACTATAATTCAAACAACTTTTCTGATTTTCTGCTTGAGACGTTTCAACTGTTATCATGTACTGTACCAAAGTGTGGGCTGCAACTGGGTTCGATTAGTAGTAAACTGTTAAAGTATCCAATTATATATTTGCAAGCTCTTTTAAAGTCTGTCAGGAAGAACCCGCTTTTTACAATAAATCGTGGATACTTGTTTGACCAGAACCCAGTTTAGATCTATAAGCACTGCAGTGAACTGTATTCTTACTTACCAGAGAAAGAATTGGCGCGTCTTCATCGCCTACATCGAAAACATCGTCATCAGTGTCCATCACAAATTTCAAGGTGTTGAGCCCCTAATAGAGGAAAAAAACAGTAATGAATTACCTGCATGTTTAGTATATATGTTGGTATTTAAAAATAATGCCAAATTCGGTAGATATGTAATGATATTGGATTTCTTTTGAATTATGATGCGTGTGTGCGTGCGTGTGCGTGCGTGTATGCGTGTGTGGGCCTGGATGGGTGTGGGTGTAGGCGGGTGTGCGAACGAGTATGTTGGTGTGCAACGTGGCTTTTAGACAGAACACAGAACATATTATTTTAGAGTTAAACATAATACAAAGTGTATTATCATAAAACGCATCAACACATATGCATGCGCAGTGCATAGAAAAACAGGAAATAAAAGTACTTGTACAGGAGAATTCAAATTCTCGTTGTATGAACGAGAGCGAGTATGACAATTAAGACATAGCATTTGATGTCTTTGTCTGAGATGTGTTTCTATATATTTTACTAAAATAATTAATTCTACGATGTACATGTAGCTATGGGATAAATATAAAAACATTAAACTTTGGTTTTAACACTTTGTTAAATATAGTCTCGGTAAGTTTTAATATTGACCTCGGATGTAATTAATTAAAACTTACTGACTATTGTAAATACTACATTTACTGTTTTCACATATTTAAACCTCTTAAGGGAGTTTTAGATAACTTATTTTAAGAAAATTTGCGAAGAGCAACGTCCAACGGCTTCGGTCGTACTGAGAGATCAATGGAGAGATCAATGGCAGTATTGTATGTCCGCTTCATATCTTTTAACATCTTAGCTGATTTCTAAATATATCGAAACAAGCATTTGCCATACTGAGACATTATGCAGAGCGCAATATCCAGTCACATAAGTTCAACTGAAAAGTCAAAAGGTCGATTAAGCAGTGTTTCATGTCCACTCCATATCTTTTAACCGCTTAGTTGATTTCTAAATACATTGAAACAAATTTTGCCATACTGATACAATATGCAGAGCGTAACTTCCAGCCACATCAGTTCAATTTCGATGTTGTACTGAGAAGTCAATAAGGCAGTAATTCGTGTCCGATTCATGTCTTTTTAAACACTGGTATTCTGAAACTACTCAGCAAAACTATATCCATAACAAGACGATTTTCAAAGCGTCAGTTCGTTCGTCCGCCTGTCCGTCACAAAATATGCCTGCTCCATAACGTTTGAATACAGGAGGACATTTTGTCCGTCACAAATCGTGTCTGTTTTAGAACTTTTTAATGCTTAAAAGGATTTTAACTAGCTTTACACAGATGTTGCCATTCTGAGACGAGGTACAGAACACAAATGCAAAATCCCTACATATTTTGTCTTGGTACAGGGAATTGGGTGCGGAAGAGGCGTATACGCTTTTGCGCAAATAACTTTTATCTACTTATTAAATGCAGACTACCCATTCATGCATGATACTCAAAACATCATCCCCGCAACAGCTAACAATTTAAAATTGGAGTCACTCTGCAAGTGGACCTTGTTCCGCTCATAGAGACTCAAAAATACTGTAATATTATTTTTATTCCTGGTTCATTTAAGCTTTATTCCAAACTAAGCTCAGAGCTTGAATATCTCAAGAGTCACTTTTTGTGAGAGCGGGGATTGGGGTGGGGAGGGGTGAACAGAGTTGTTTCTGGGATCGAACCCGCGACCAGGATACAGTACAAAGATGACTAAAAAGCTAAAATGTGAATTACAACTTCAGCTGTTTTACTAAATGCTTTGCAAAAAAGCGTCCCACTTACAAAACACTCCTTCGGGTTCAGACGTTCAACCTTGACAAAAACGTCATCGGAACAGCCCTCTTTCTGCATAGTGTCGCATTCAGTGTTACGTGACAATGGTCGATACGATGCGTTAAGCTTTTTAGGCGACGGCACAATCTAAGAAAAAAAATAGGTCAACATAGTTAAACTAAAAATACATGTATTTACATTCACACATGAAACTAATAGCTAGTACTATATAGATACATTGATTTGTTACACAGGTCCAGTGAGCATCACGGTGAAGAACCTACATCACGCACACTGTTGTTTCCAAAGCTGGTTAAGTGAGTTCGGGTATATGTGTAGATTTTATAGTTCCAGTCGGTATTAGAGTCACACTAAGCTATATATCGGTGAAATAGATTATTCCAATACCCAAACGGTCGGTGGTAACTATACAGTATGTACATGAACCAAAAATCTAAACAAAATTCACTTTACCAACTTTTGAACCAACGTTCCGGCACTGTATTAGCAGGCCGGTGACGTAGGTTCTCTCTTGGGTATGTAGAAATGTATAACTTTACATTGTAATTGTAATTGCTAAATACGATTTTAAATAGAATCATTATTTTGATATTTTACATTATAATGCACTCAAGTTAGCAAAATTAAAGATGAATTCTCAAGGTTGTGTCTAACAGTTACCGTATAATGATTTCTTTCCTGTTAAAATGTGCTTCATGCGCTACACAATTATTTTCTTCTATATTGTTTTGTTCTAATTTCATATTTGTACAACATGTTTTATTTTAATGATTTTTCATGAATTATTGAGATTTATAAGTGATTTTTGATAATTTCATTGTTTAAAGTAGTGATATTATAACTTGTACAATGTTTTAAATAATTGAATAAAATTGAAATACTGTTGGCTTTAATGTATTTCACTCTGGGGCAGGTTTTTATATACTTTCTATACATGGTTCAATTCAGATAACCTTTTTGTTTCAAAATTTCAAAGTTTCCGCTACATTGTATTTTGTAATAATTGAACTTCAACTGCCAAGTATGTGAAATTCTAGAGAGGAGCTTGTGAATTCATGCACTCCAAATTGTAAATAAATCTGTATTTATGCACTCTATGCAGGCTTAAAGCAGACATTTTTGTCTAATTTAGCCCACCGTACCATAACTGACAAATAAAAGACACAGCGGTTTGTATATTATCCGCTCCTACGTTAGTCTCTGCCCTACCAGAAAGTTGTGGGCCTGTAAGCATACCACTTCGGTGCCCAGTCGATGGAATAAAACAGTATTTCATTGAAACCAACACATATAATCTAGACAATAGTTAGACGTTAATAATTGAAAATACGTAGATATACATGTACGTAATTCATAGAATCGATTCGTCAAAATAGTTTATTCTTTACGTAGCTTTTCTGTATTAGCTTCTGAGAAATCACATTCAAAATTAAATGCATGTACTGTATGTTGTTTTTTTATATTGCGATAATCATATTCAAACAAGACTAAGTTTTGTTCTGTATTTTTGAATGGAGTTTCACGATATTTTCAACATATTTCAGGATCTATATGGCATATCCAGTTTTAGAGGTTTGAGAGAGATCTCAGAATGAAAATCATTGGCGAACTTTCTCACATAAAGTTTCTGATCGAGCGTGACTCGAACCTACTACCTTAGCGGTGAGAGGTAAGTGATATTGAGACAGCGCCCAAGACCGCTCGGCCACCGAGGACTCCAATACTTCTCATATATTCTCATATTGATTTGATTAATATTGCGAGAAAAAGGAATCATTTTCACACTGAAAACACTAACATAAAAGCAAAAAGGTCAAAAGGGGATAACAGTATAAATGATAGGAAAAAACATACAATTGTCGAGTAGGAAAAGTTAAACAGCTAATTCTAAAACATACTAGTATTTCATAATAAATCACCTGATAACTAAAAAGCGCAATTTGAAGAGAAAAAAAACAACAACCGGAGAATACACTAAACAAATTATAATGTTAACTAAATACATTGTTTAAACAGGGAAGTAATACAACAAGACATTTACATTATAGTGCCGGAGTACTGTCGTCCAAATGTACGTCTGGAAAGCGACAATTAATGTGTTCAATAAAACATTCATAAAAATATAATTTATTTTCATCAACAAATGCTGTATTATCAAGTATCGATTTAATCTATTATCGCTAAAAAACGATTAATGTACAGAACATCATAATATAACTTTGACGAAACTATTAAACTGCAGCAGTGGTCTAGATGTAGGCTAGGGCGACCGCCTCACAAGCCGAAGGGTGTGGGTTCGATCCCCGGCCGAGTCATACCAAGGACTTAAAAATGGCGGCTAGAATCTTCCTCTCTTTGCACTCACGGACGCATTAAAAGGATTGTTCTGGTCGACCCGATGTCAGTATACTGTTACTGTGTGAGTTATCGTACCATGTGTCTGCAGCATGATACTCCAGTGTGGCAGTGCTAGAATACTGTCACAAGCAGACACTGTCGCGATATGAATAAAAACGTGTGAAAAGCGAGGATAACCATACAACCAAAGCACGCATAGTGTTAAAACCATTTATAATTATCACATATAGAACATTTATAATTATCACATATGGAACATTTATAATTATCACATATGGAACATTTATAATTATCACATATGGAACATTTTTTGAATGTGAAGAAATGTTCCATTTGGCGCCCTTATCTTACATTTAAGTCTGTGTTCAGTATTAGGACTGAACTGAATTGCTCAAACGAACAAATATACATAATATTTTTTTTAATAAAAAACATTTTTAAATTGATTAAATGATTTGAAAATTAAAATCACACATTAGTTCAGCACATCACGCATTGGGATAGTATTACAGATCACGAATATAAACATGTCACATGTTATATAAAATCAGGTAAATAAACAAACGGTTACACCGTATAGTATATACAGTCAAACCTGTCTTAAGTAGCCAGCTAAAGGAAGATGCAAAACAGGCCCTTTAAGACAGATTGTTGCTTAATAAAGATTTATTTGCTCTGAAATCATAGAAATGGGAAATGGCAACTGTAAATGTTTAAGACAGGTGGCTGTTCAATAGAGGTGACCGCTTACACAAAAAATAAAAATAATGCTAATTCCACTCTGATTCAATACTGAAAAGAAACACTACACAAAAGATTTCTATTGCAGTGCACTGTTAATTAAACAAGTAGAATATATTGATAGTATTATATCATGTTTCCATTTTTCGGAAACGAAATCAGATTAAATCAAGGTAACGCTACGTGCCACTGTTACACGGTAAGACAAATTCTGGCAAGTCATTCTATATATAAGTTAACCCTTTACTCCATAGAAACCAATCACAGAAGGCCTTTGAAAACAGTGCAGGAAGAGTTCCACTCTGTCAGTTAATATAATCATAATTCATGCAATAATTCAAAAGCCTTCTATATTAGGTGTCCAAAGGCGTCTATATTAGAGGTGTCCAAATGCGTCTATATTAGAGGTGTCAAAAAGCTTCTATATTAGAGGTGTCCAAAGGCGTCTATATGAAGTAAAGTATTAAAGGACATTTAAAGTATCAGGTGTTAAATAAATGCTTACTTATTGTAATGTTATTTGTATAAGTAAGTTTCATATCATTCTTTATGGAGTGTGTGTTTTTTTGCTTTTTTTATATTGTCATGTACATATTGTACTCAGTTATAATTTAATATTATGGTTTTTCAAATTGTATATGTTCTGTCATTTAAAAACGGTTATGTTTATGTTTTCCTTTACCATTGGGGGAAATATAATATCTTATCTTATCTTATCTTTTCTTGAAAAACAAAAAGTGATACTGCAGAAAACCGTTTCTTCAAGAAGTCATGGTCTTCGGTCAGACCACAGGTGGATTATTTCGTTGACATAAACTTATACGATAGGCATCTTTAAACTGCATGTGTTGGTTAGTAGGAAAAACACATTCACACCAGATTCTTACAAAATGGTCGATCTGCATTTTCGGTGTATTTTCGTCAAATCTTGAACGCGACACCGGTCTTCGTTTGCTGTCCGTAGGAATTGGAACTAACTTTGGTTCACCTTTAAGAAAATCACCATCTGTCTTTTGTTTTGTCTCCAGAAACCTGACTTTCGGACTCTTCTCTGTATCAGGCCTCTTTCTTGCTGACGCTGAACGCATGAACAATTTGGGCAATTGGGTATCTGCCTGTTGAGGCATTTCCATAAACGTCGGCTGTTCTGCCGGTGTCTGCGGTGTCGTGGGCTCGGGGTGTTCATATTTCTGTATACATATTTTATGGACACTTAATTTTATAATCATATTTACTAGATTGTAATAATAAAGCATCTTTTTGACATGGTCTAAATTGTTGTTTTTTCTTATTTCAGCACCAAATGATGGTCCATTTAACCACCCCGTGATATGTGTATGAGAGTCGGGGAGGGTCATCCCTCTATACACCTTACAAAATTACCTATAATATGACATAAATATATATAAGTTATATTAGAATAAATCATTTTTTATTTATGAGTTTAAAAAGTTTTTTTCTTCTTTTCTCTCCATTCTGTAAGTATAAATTTCTCTAAGGTTTTAGTCTGAAATTACTTATATACAGTGAAAGGAAAAAGAAAGTTTTCATGTATTGCATATAAATTTTGTATATTTATATTTCATCATATTGTTGAATAAAAAAACACATTTAATTCATTTCAAAGCAAAACAATAAGAAAAAATCAGTTCATTTTCCATCACATGAATAAACTTAGCCAATAATGAAATAATTTTAAAAAACAAAATGTATACTTTCTTTTTCCTTTCAGTATATAAGTCATATTGTACTACGCATGTGTAATTACAGTTAAGGAGCCTTGTGTCGAAACAGTTGTCTCCCTTTTACATAATATAACATACCGCAGCTGTGGTCTACTGTTAGAGCGTCCATAAAGTGGTACTAGAAGGTTTCTCGCTTGGCGCTCAGCATTAAGAGGATAATTATAGGTCTGGTCGGCCTTGTGTCAGTATAATGTGACGGGGTGGGGTAGCATACAATGAGTATGCGGCATGATACTTCACTATGGCAACACTTAGAATCTCAAGTAGATACCGTCGCAATATAACTGAAAGAAAGCGACGCTGAACCATACAAACAAACAGATAAAATATTATCTTTGTCCATAATTGCCTATTTTACACATCAGTGTACGTATGCCCGTTGTATTCGCAGCAGCTATAGTTACAGTAGCTACAGCAACGTTAGTCATAGAAGCTATAGTTACAGCAGCTATAGTTACAGCAGTTACAGCAGATATAATTACAGCAGCTACAGTAGCTATAGTTACAGCAGCTATAGTAACAGCAGTTACAACAGCTATAGTTACAGCAACTATAGTTACAGCAGTTACAGCAGCTATAGTTACAGCAGCTACAGTAGCTATAATTACAACAGCTTTAGTTACAACAGTTACAACAGCTATAGTTACATCAGCTAAGCTTCAGCCGCAATAGCAGCTATGGTTACAGCAGCTATAGATACTGCAGCTAAGGCAGCTATAGTTACAGCAGCTACATCAGCTATTGTTACAGCAGCTATAGTTACAGCAGTAACAGCAGATATAGATACTGCAGCTACAGCAGCTATAGTTACAGCAGCTACACCAGCTATTGTTACAGCAGCTATAGTTACAGTAGTTATAGCAGCTATAGTTGTTTAAAATTACATGCTCAATCATTTCCCAGATTAAAAGTGCATGCATTTCATTTTTAGTACCGTGGTTTTCAATAATGTTTAATGAAGTTTAATGATAAACAATGATTACATATATTTTAATTTATTGTTTCGCGAACAGTAACTAATGTAGTGTATTTATATTTTCAATGTCTACAATTATATTTTATTTTTAATTAGTTAAGTTTTCTGTAAAAATACATAGTTTTTGTTCACGTTATCATAGATTTGATAGTTTCACGGTCTACAAACCGTGACCAGCCCTGCGTTTGTATTCAACAGTCTATAGTTACATTATTTAATTTGCATTTTTCACAGTCAGCACTCACACGTTATTCATTACAGAATGTTTATTTGGAGCGGTTAATGTTTAAAATGTTGTGGTAGGGCGAATGTAATGTTGGCTGAACTTGTGGCTCTAATTCTCAAGAAATTTTGAAATGAAGTATGTTTGAAAATAAAAAGAACACGAAGGTTATTTGTTTGTTGTTGTTTTTAGGTGTGTTGTTTTCATTTTGCTTTTGGTGTTTTGTTTTTATTATAACAGAGTTCAAAATAATATTTCTAAAAATGGTAATGTAACTCGACTCACTCAGATCAGTCATTTGTTTATATTTATATCTCCACATAATTTTGGCAAACTATTTTTGTATGATAATGCAGTTATGGCGCAAATATGCTGGGTGCTCATTTTACCACAACAATTGATCTGACGCGAGAGCAATTATCGCTCCGCCCACTGACCACACGGCGTTATTTGTCCAAGAAAATACAATTAAATACAAAGCAGTGTTTACTTAGAGACCATTCGCTTGTCTAACGAAAATGGCGGACCTGGAAACAATACCGGTCGCTGATTGGATAATTGACTTGTTTGATTGACAGTCCGCGTCAGGCTAATTGTCACAGATGAAAGAAATTGTTTAAAACTCAAATAAACATGAAATTATCTTAACAATTAATCTTCAACATTACTATTTCATTTCTGATTACCAGCATTTTAAATTAAGGTTGATCAAGCATGAAGGAAATTTAAAAAAGTTGACAAACAGAAATATAGTAAAATATCGTTCCGGAAGACGTTCAATAATATATAACGTTGATGATGTCTATAAATAGAAAGGTTACTAGTTTATAAACATAATGCTATGAATGTCAATTCCTCCAGGACTTGATCAAACTATGCATATATTAACAGCCCCAATGCTATACACCTACGCTCGGCTTAGAACGATCGCGGATGATTCGAATTCGGTAAGACTATTCTACCAATGATTCGAATCCGGATGATTCGAAAATATTCTACCGATGATACGAATTCGGTGGTCAAATATACTTACACGTCTTAAAGAGTCGTAAAAGTTGGTCATATCCTGGAACACTTCCGGGTCTATAGTTGCCTTCTTTGCTCGACACTTCCTCGTGTCGATTCTTGCGTCTGCAAATAAACACGTTTATGATGTGTGAGTAATGGGGAAAAACAACATCAATACAGCTGACACTGTAAGGATGATAGGTATTGGTCCGTCTTTTTACATCAAAATATTTACCCAATGTGAGTGGTAAAAATGTAAAAATGGCAGTATTTTTAAAATCTTCAAGCACCAGTAGAGGTCTCACTACACAGTTGAATTTTGTACTTTGCTCTATATAAGATAAGGTCTAAGAATTCCATGGTAAAAAAAGAATTCAACATAGAATTTTTTAAAGCATTTTTTTTCATAGCAGGAACGTATACCCACATAAAATGCATAATAACTCATAGGTTGACCAGTTTGTTTTTTTAAAGAGGATGCTGTGACACCCTGAGATTTTTTGATAAAAGCACAAATGCTCACAAATACATGCATATGTTGAAATACTGAAATAATTGAATGTAAACGTAAAATATTTAATAACCGTTATAATGCAATTAATTAGATTTGTTATGCTTTGCTCATCCAGTTTTATATGCGGAGAAAATCAAAGTACAAAAGTACTGACAACAGGTCTTTAACACATATTCATACACCTTCCTAAGTTGATTGATATCATTGTAGCGTTTGGTTTATTTAAAACTAAACATTATATACGAGTAATCCAAATATTATATCATACGATGTTCCTCATGACAATCTTTAAACCTGTGAACGTTTTACCATATATTACTTAAAGTGGAAATTTAGCAAAATTGCTTTGAACGGTACTCACGGTTGTTTGGCATGCCGAGTTCGGGTAATATGATATCTGAAAGTGGGTCAGACTTAGGTCGGAGTTCTCGGTGGTCTCTTGCTGTGACAGCTTTCAATTTTTTCAACACTTCACAAGATCCCTAGTGAGAAAGAAACGGCATTAATTTATCATAAACTGTTGTTATCATTTTGTACTTATCACATAGCAGATTTGTATTTTTTTTATATTTTTTGTGTGTTTTAATCGATTTAACCTTTACTTCATATAGACGCCTTTGGACGCCTCTAATATAGACGCCTTTGGACACCTCTAATATAGACGCCTTTGGACACCTACTATAGAAGGCTTTGGACACCTCTAATATAGATGCCTTTGGACGCCTCTAATATAGACGCCTTTGGATACCTCTAATATAGAAGGCTTTTGAATTATTGGGTGAATTATGTTTATATCAACTGACAGAGTGGAAAACAGTGCAGGAAGTGTTCAGATTGCTCGTCACGAACAATCTGAACTCTTCCTGCACTGTTTTCAAAGGCTTTCTGTGATTGGTGCGGGAAAACGCGTATCTATTGAGCAAAGGGTTAAAGCCATTTTCAACCATTTCAGGTTATATATGACATGTCCAGTTTTATTGATTGGTGAAGACCTCAGAATGAATTTGAGTAGAACCGCCGTCTTTCCGCAAACTTTCTCATATAAAGTGTTTGAACCGAGCGGACTCGAACCTACGCCCTCAGCAGTGAGAGGTAAGTAATCTTGAGATTGCGCCTTAGACCACTCCACCACGGAGGACCCTGTATAGTTCTACCTGATAGTAATATTTAATAGAAGTACGCCGTAGAATGGCAGTCAGTACATTGACACGGTTTAGTTCATGGAGCTCATCTTACAGTCTTGGAATGGACATGAATATATATATAACATTAAGTATACACTAGTAATTTTGCCAATACTGTCGGTGTTATATCGTGTTAAATTAAACATTAAAAGAACATAATTATTCAATCGTTATTTTAAAGAATATAATGGACGGTTATATACATTACCATAACGTAGAAAAAAGCTGGATATAAAACTCGCACACATGGTCACATGACTTACAGAACACACGGTCACATGACTTACCGACATAACAAAGTAGATCCATTCACTGTGTCTGTCGTTGTCCGTGATTAAACTACCCCGTCTGTGGAATGATAAACAAAGTTGGTGAGTTTATTTATAATTTAAACAATCCATATATTAAGAAGAACATTTTTTAAGTATTTCAGACGACGTTTATTATTAAGATACACGTCTGGAGGATTTAGATTAGAGACTGACGGACCCTAGTAGATTGCCAAGCATTCATCAAAGTGCCCAGAAGTACAGAACGGTTTGATTGCCAATATTTCGGTCTATGATGCTGGCGGAAACGCTTTCCTATTTTCCTCCTCCGTATCCCGCAATTAAAAAATTGTCCAAATTCACAAAAAAACAGCCGAAAAATGATAATTCAAATTATAGGCCTGTATCAATTCTTCCGATTATATCATTAATCCTAGAACGTCAC